>JAJEJO010048227.1:298853-333464 GCA_020662805.1 Glaucomys volans | reverse complement strand
CTCCTTCAAGGCTTAGTCTTGATGCTATCTCCTTGGAAAAGTGCTCCGCCAGCCCCTGCTCCCATCCCTGCCCCTCCATCAGATGAGGTTGACTCCTCTGTTATTGACTCTAATGGCACCTGTACTTCAACCTATAATTACAGTGATTATGCATTATACAGGTATAATTAAATAAATATTTGTATAGTTGTTTAATGTCTTTTCTCCACAATAGACAGTAAGCTCTGTAAAGGTGGTTTCATGTTACCGACAGCCCCATGGGTGAGAAAAGCTGTCTGTCCCCAATATTTTTTTTCCACTTCTCTGGCAACTGAGCAGATTTTCCAGTTCCTCTTGGTTATGTAGCCAAATTCTGGTTAATGAAGTGTGAGCAAAAGCATGTGCAACTGTGGGTTATGCTCTTAAAAGAAACGGGTTGACTCTTCACTTCCCATTTCCCTTTCCTGCTGGCTAGTAAATGGTCATAAACCTAACTGAGGTCAACACCTTAGGGAGGGAGTAAAGCATGGCAAGAACAAATATTCCTGACCATAAGGGGCAACCTCGTACCCATGTTAGGATGACACACTTGGACTATTTATTTTGCAATGCTGGGATCAAACCTAGGACCTTACACATTACTGGGCAATACATTACTCTATTACTAAGCTTATTCCTTGCCTTTTTTGGACAATTACATGAATTCTACAAAATAATACCACAGTTTACATTGCTGAAGCCCAGCCTTCTTCCTGAAAACTACTACCCTTCCACCGAAAAGGAAAACTCTAGGCTTGCCTCCCCCATTTCACTTTTGGTTCCTTATATGCTTTTTCCTTTCACTCATGGGTACCATAAATATTTATTATATTCAATGATCTATTTATATAACCTTTCAATTTTTTATTATCCAGTTATCTGGATGCCCTCTCTAAGAACTGCTGCTTCCATGTTATCAATGTTAAATTATAATGGGGAAAGAGAATGTAACTGCAAAATACCTTCTTATGAGATATATTTGGAATCTAAATGTGTCCTCACCTCAAGGAGAGATAGGATATCCATACTGAAACAAGCAAATTTCAAGTCTGAACAGGAAGGTCTTATTGCATCCTGGGTTTCAAGGGGGTTTGGCAAAGACAACGTCACACAGAGATGTGACAATTGTATAAATGTAAGTGTATGTGGACAATTGCAGTAGTTTCTGAATTTATCTACCTATTTTCAGTAGGAACCACTCATTCTGCCTGACAAAAAGATTTTTCTAAAATGATTATTTGGGTATACAGCCAGTAGTAGAGCCCTTGCCTGGTATGTGTGAGGCCCTGGGTTCAATTCCTAGTACTGCAAAAACAAAAACAAATGAGCCTAAAATGAAATTTTGATTATGTCTTTTACCCTGCTTAAATTCCTTCATTGGATTTCCATTGCTCTTGAGATAAGCACTAAACTCTTCCTGTGACCTGTGAGCCCTTTTGGAACCCTCTGCCTGCTTCTCCAGCCTGCCATGCCTCTCTCTCCTTTGCTCTTGAGTGCAGCCACATTTGTGTTTCTTCATTTCCTTCAAAAGTACTATCTCCTTCCTCAGAAAACTTGGAATGGAATCACCATTTGACCCCTTTATCTCACCCCTGGGCATAAACCCAAAGGACTTAAAATTAGCAAGCATACTACAGTGATACAGCCATATAAATATTTATAGCAGCTCAACTCACAATAGCTAAGCTGTGTAACCAACCTAAGTACCCTTCAATGGATGAATGGATAAAGAAAATGTGGTACATATGCACAATGGAATATTACACAGTCATAAAGAAGAATGAAAGTATGGCATTTGCAGGTAAATGGATGGAACTGGAGACTATCATGCTAAGTGAAATAAGCCAGTCCCAAAAAACCAAAGGCCGAATGTTCCCTCTGATATGCGGATGTTAATACACAATAAGGGAGGGAGGGATGAATAAAAGTTCACTGGATTAGACAAAGGGGAATGAAGGGAAGGGAGGGAAGATGGAAATAGAAAAGATAGTAGAATGAATCAGACATAACTTTCCTATGTCCTTATATGAATACATGACCAGTGTAGCTCCGCATCATATACAACACAAGAATGGGCAGTTATACTCCATGTATGTATAATATGTCAAAATACACTCTCCTATCATGTACAACTAAAAAGAACAAATAAAAGAACATACTATTTCCTTCCCTGAAGAACTTTTACAAAGGTTATTTCTTTTGTGTGGAAGTCTTCCTTCTTCCTACCTCAACTGATTTAACCCCAACTGACTGTCATATTTTTGGGGGAAGCAAGCCTTGCCTGGATCTTCAGAATTATTCATATCGCCAAGTATACAAATTTACACCATCATGGATCAAGAACCTAGGAATTAGACCAGAGACCCTGCACATAATAGAAGAGAAAATAGGTCCAAATCTCCATCATGTTGGCCTAGGACCAGATTTCCTTAACATGACTCCCAAAGCGCAAGAAATAAAAGCAGGAATCAATGATTGGGATAGAGTCAAACTAAAAAGCTTTTTCTCAGCAAAGGAAACAATCAGCAATGTGAAGAGAGAGCCTTCAGAGTGGGAGAAAATCTTTGCCACACACACTTCAGATAGAGCACTAATCTCCAGAATCTACAAAGTACTCAAAAATCTTTACACCTGGGCCAAGGAAATGAACAGGTGCTTTATAGAAGAAAATCTACAAGAAATCAACAGATTTATGAAAAAATGTTCAACATCCTTTGTTATAAGAGAAATGCAAATCAAAACCACTTTAAGATTTCATCTTACCCCAATTAGAATGTCTTTTATTAAGAATACAGGCAACAACAGGTGTTGGCGAGGATGTGGGGAAAAGGGTACACTAACACATTGCTGGTGGGAGTGCAAGTTGGTGCAGCCACTCTGGAAAGCAGTGTGGAGATTCCTTAGAAAACTTGGAATGGATCCACCATTTGACCCAGCTAACCCACTCCTTGGCCTATACCCAAGGAACTTAAAATCAGATTACTACAGTGATGCAGCCACATCAAAGTTCATAGCTGCTCAATTCACAATAGCTAGATTGTGGAACCAACCTAGATGTCCTTCAATAGATGAATGGATAAAGAAACTGTGGTATATATACACAATGGAATATTACTCAGTCATAAAGAAGAATAAAATTATGGCATTTGCAGGTAAATGGATAATGTTGGAGACTGTCATGCTAAGTGAGATTAGCCAATCCCCAAAATCCAAAGGCCAAACGATCTCTCTGATAAGTGAATGATGATGCATAATGCAGGTTGGAAGGGAGGCAAGAATGGAGGAAGGATAGATTGCATAGAGGGAAGGGAGGGGTGGGGTCAGGTTGAGGGGGTAAGAATAAGAACAGAATGGCACAGAAATCATTGCCCTGTGTACATGTACGAATGAACAGATGGTGTGACTCTACTTTGTGTACAACCAGAGAAACAATAGCTGTACTCCATTTGTGTTCAATGAATCAAAATTAAATGAATTAAAAAAAAATTTACACCATCATACTTTCTCATAGAATATATAGTTATTATGTATTAGTAAGCACATTTGACTCTAGTATATCTTCTTTACTGGTCACAATGCTCATGACAGCAAAGACCATGTGTACTTTAGTCTTATGGAGGGAAATACTAAATATTGGTTGAATAATATGAATGAATGAATTAATTAATTAATTAATGAGATATAAATTGTAAGGAAAGGACATGAGGCATCCCGGCCAATCCTTCTCATCATCCTGTTCTTAGGGTCTGGAATTCTCTTCACTGTTTTCATCTGATGAAGCAGCATAGGCTGGGAAATTTATTAGTAGTTTCTGAGTTTGACTGTTGAACTTGAAATACGCGTTGATGACAGATCATCCTGTCAAACAAACCAAGCACCTACAACCCGAGGACTGGGCCACGCACTCTGGCTAATTTATGTAAATCAACTGCAACTGGGGTTTCATCATCCATTTCTATCCAAATACACCATTGCAGTCAAAGCCCTCCCCTGGATTACTAAAGTGCACTCTTAGGTCACCATTGGTACTGATCTCCTTGTTCTGCCGAATCAGATGAATTTATTGACATGGGTGCCATTTCTTGAGAGCTCTCTCTGTTCCTAGTAGCATCAACCAACATGAAATGTAAATTCCATTCAATTTATACCTCCCTCCGCAGCAAAATTCTACTCTCTAAAGTTATTTTTTGTACCGTTAGCTTTACTGAATGTGGAGTGAAGGGGTTGATTTTACACAATCCAAGGAACACTTTTTCTTAGAAGTTCTTCAACTCTAACACCTAATGAAAGTACCAGAGAGGATACTCAAAATTCTTTTTTCTTCTCAACCCTCTGCCTCAGACAGCCTCTAACTGAAGAACATCCCATTCTCTTCCCTGTGGTATGTAATTCAGCAGTTTCAACGAAATCAAATTCACCCATAAACCCAAACTTACTTCTAAGTCCGTCTTTGTGATGCCAAACCCACTAAGTCACCTTCAGTGCAAGAGGCTCTCCAAGTTTCAGGATTCTCTTTGGAAAGACACAACAAATACACAGTTGCCACGGCAGCAGATTCATAGTCTAACAGAAAAGATAACACAAACACACAAATGGCTATAAATCAGAGTAGATGTTACACCTCACCAGTCAGGCTGCTTTCACGCTCCACGGGATTCTGGGAGAGAAAGGAGCAAAGCTGGGAGAGTTCCTCTCTATTCCAGTTACTGGAGAAGAACTTTGAACTTGAAGGAATTTAAAACAGCTTCCCCCTCACAAAAAGGGAAAGACTTTTCTGGTCTACAGCTTTTTAATTTCATGACAGTCTTTTCTCTCCATGAGAAGAGAAAATCAAATCCCGATTCTCCACTCCAATCCCACAAATTGTATGTAAATTGGCTCTAATGACAATTCTAATTCAAGGTCTTGTTTTGTTTTTGTTTTTGTTTTTGCTTTTGTTTTTGTTTATTATGAGAACTTAACTTGGAACCCCGGACTATACTTTCTTTGCTGGGTAGTGTTCTGAATCGCTTCAATTTTGACACCAACTTTGTTGTTGAAGCTGTACCTAAATGGCTGTCAGCCCCAGCTATCCCACTCCTTGGCCTATACCCAAAGGACTTAAAATCAGATTACTACAGTGATGCAGCCACATCAATGTTCATAGCTGCTCAATTCACAATAGCTAGATTGTGGAACCAACCTAGATGCCCTTCAATAGATGAATGGATAAAGAAACTGCGGTATATATACACAATAGAATATTATTCAGCCATAAAGAAGAATAAAATTATGGCATTTGTAGGTAAATGGATGATGTTGGAGACTGTTATGCTAAGTGAGATCAGCCAATCCCAAAAATCCAAAGGCCGAACGATCTCTCTGATAAATGAATGATGATGCATAAAGAGGGGGGGAAGGGTGGCAAGAATGGAGGAAGGATAGATAGCATAGAGGGAAGGGAGGGGTGGGGTTGTGGTGGGGGGGTAAGAATAATAACAGAATGTGTGACTGACATCATTGCCCTGTGTGTATGTATGAATGCACAGATGGTGTGACTCTACTTTGTGTACAACCGGAGAAACAATAGCTGTACTCCATTTGTGTTCAATGAATCAATAAGCAAATAAAAAAATAATAATAATAAAATAAAATAAAATAAAATAAATGGCTGTCAGCATGTCGCCTTGGATGCTTTCATTCTGGGATGTCACATTTTAAGAAAGCACAGTGTAGAAAACAAGTCAGCACTTTAAGTCTTCCAAAATGGCTTGATTTTGTCATATACTAACTCTGAGCCAAACAGCTCATCATATCAGATGGTAGAGAGTACAGAAGAGAATATTATACAATTGTAATCATCCATGACAGAACTGATATTTGATAGAAAGGGTCCTCTGAAAACGCAGATACTATCACAGTTGTACGAACTTTGAATCAAAGGCTCAGATTGTTACTAGAATCTCATGGCTAAACATGTCTTAATTAATAGTGTGATATAATAAAGTTCTTTTCACATAAAATGATGTATTTATAGGTCTCCAGATATTTGTGATCTCTTTTGTCCTTTAAGCAACAATAGGCATAATCTTCATTTTACTGAAGAAAAGTTAATTTCTATTGCTTTTTTAAAAAAATATTTTGGTACTAGAAGTTGAACCTAGGGGTGCTTAACCACTAAACTACATCCCCAGCCCTTTTATTTTTTATTTTGAGACAGGGTCTCGCTAAGTTGCTTAGGGCCTCCTTTAGTTGCAGAGGCTGGCTTTGAACTAGCAATCCTCCTGTCTCAGCCTTCTGAGCCACTCGGATTACAGATGGGCACCACCACGCCCAGCAAACTTCATTCCTATTTACTTTTTAGATTTTAAGTTTCTACTCGAAATTACTGACTTTATTTCTTTCAAAAATATGTAGGAAGATGTAAAGATTGAGAAACTGAGGTGAGTAAGAAATATATTTCTCTCCTATTTAAGAATGAAAAATGAAACTATTAAATATGTATTCTGAGCCTTTTCTATTAGCTCCATTGATCACATATTCAAAAACAGCTGAAAACAGAAGATCATAGATAAACCCTGTGTTCTGAATTATTATTGGCTGACTGACTATGCCTGTGAATGAGTGTATTACCTGTCATTCCCTCAGAAATGCTGCATTTCAATAAATCTTTTATATGGAGTGAGAGACTCGGACCTGTCAACTGTGTGTGCATTTTTCTAGCATCTATAAGAGTATTGGAAATAAAATTAAAGACTTTAGGAATTGCAAGGGGCTTTAGACTCTTCAATTGTAAACTGGACATCCTACCTGCCGTTTGTTAGTTACATCAGACTTGCTTAAACACCAGGGGAAAAAAAATCACCCTTAGGCTTTGAAACAGAATAAAACGTTGATTTTTGAAAAATCAGCATAAATAAATTGAGCAACAGGTAAGCCAATAAGAAGTAGCAAAAATGAGATTGTTGATCTTAACTTACTTTCTATTTATTGATCTATTTATTTATTTATTTATCTATTCATTCTGATGATGGGCATTGAACGCAGGAGTTCTTTCCTCATTTTCTAGACTTTTTAAAAAAATGTTTTTATTTTGAGTCAGGGTCTTGCTCAGTTGCTAAGCTGGCCTCAAATCTGGGATCCTTCTGCCTCAGCCTCCTGGGTCTCTGGAATTACAGGTGTGCATCAGCATGACTGGCTTAATTTCTCTTTTTAAAAACAATTCATGAATCTGAATTTTATTTATTTATTTTATATATATACATATATATGTATATGTGTATATGTGTGTATGTATATGTATATATATATGTATATGTGTGTGTGTATATATGTATATATACGTATATACATATATATGTATACGTATATACACGTATATACATATATATATAAAAGTTGGCGACAGACCTTTATTTTCTTTATTTATTTGTATGTGGTACTTGAACCCAGAGCCTTGCACATGCTAGGCAATTGTAGCTCTGCCTCTGAGCTACAATTCCCAGCTCATGGATCTTAATTTTAATGGATGTATTATTTTGTAATTTCCCCTTGTTTTTTCTGGACCATTACACACAGACAGACTGGACCACAGAGAAGACTGTATGGGGCCGGGGGAACAAAACAAGGGAGTGCAAAGCAGTCATGGGCTCGAGCAGAAGAGAGGCTCCAGGAGGCAGCCTGGTCTAATGGGTCCCAGGCTGCAACACAGTGGAAGCCCAGGGAGTTTTCAAAAATGCAAGTTCTCAAGGACTACCCTAGAGATTTAGATACATAGCTGTAACTCAAGACCCAGCAGCATATATTAAATTTTCAGGTAATTCTGATAAACTGCTGACCTGTCACACCTCCATTGTAGTCCAGTTCCCCCATTTTAGAAAGTGAGTAACTGGAAATGATTGTCACAAAATTAAGTATTAGACAAAATTGAGATTTAAAACTAACTTTCCATATCCCATGAATATCTACTAATAATTTTAGTTAGAAATTGGAATTGAAATTGGATCCTGTCTTCATGTTCCTCAAGGTTACCATTCCTGGGGAGGAATGGAGGGACAAGGAGCCAGCCAGGGAGAACAGCAGATCTAGCTACATGATTTTACCTGGGATTGTTCTGGTATCCTGTACTGAAGAATCTGACTCAGCAATTCTACCAGGATATTTGTGATAATTAAATTGAATTGATTTGATTTATTGACTTGTAAATTTAAATTGAATTGTTATATTGATTTAAAAATCTATTGATTTATGATAATAAAATTGACTAACAAGGGGTATTTGATTACAATATATTGTTACGGCCCCACGGGAAAATATATGGCTTTTAGCAATAATGATGCAAATGCATACACCTGGCATAGAAAAATAGTCATACATAAGGAAAAAATTCTGAAAATATGTACATCAAAATATTGACAGTAGGTCTGTTGGTAGAGTGCCTGCCTCACAAGCACAAGGCCCTGGGTTCAACACCCAGCACCACAAAAAAAAAAAAAAAATACATATATATGTATATATAGAGACAGTAGTTTTCTCTTGATAGTGAGGTCATAGAATTTTTTTTTAATTTGCTAATCATATTTCATATACTTTGACAGCAACCTCATTTCAACTGTAATCAACACGTAGACATAAAACATTTACATACAAATCTAGAAGTTTCATGGCTCTGAGAGCAACCATTTACCAATGATTCTCTGTTGATCAGAACTTCAGCCCAAGCAAAAGTAAAGATAATGAGAAGATTGTAGGTCTTTTCATTGATACTCTTTTCTGTGAGCCATTTTTTTGTGTGTAATCTGTAAAACTAAAATAAAATTATGTGTGATATGTATATTTGAATTAACTGTGTATTTATTGAAGATCTATGTTTCTGTGAAGATTGTTCCAAGCACACAAATTGAGTTTCACAATAAATGTTAGTTCCCCTATACTTGAGGAATTTGATTAGTGGTTTAGGAGGACATGGTAGAAGGAGCTATAATAATAAAAACATACAGCAGTTTTATATAGAAGGAAAGGTGTGAGATTTTGTAATTGACCCAATATTAGATCGACAGTTTCACCAAAGACTTTGCCTCTACTATATTCACTAATAATTTAGCTACAGTGGTGCACAAAGGAAGTGGTTTGTATTTACAGAGAAAATACTGAAACCTCCATTGAAGATAAGGTTATATGGTCTAGCAATAAAACTGTAGGCATGTGTAATATATTACTATCTTTTCCGTGTTGACTGCAGCTCTAGTGAGCCAAGGGTGGTTATTTCTTCTATGAGACAGGGTTGTGATGGAAAAGCATTTGCTGATTTTGTGATTTTAATCTCATCTCTGCTACTGAGTAGTTCTGTGACCTTGGGTAACCAGTAAATATAAAGTTCAAGGTTCAAAATAAATCTAGAATGTTCTGTAGAAAATAATACACTTAGATGTGTATGTATCTACATAGTTTTAGCTACTGTATATGTGCAATGTTTATCCATAAACTCAACATATGTTCTTATTTTTTTTAGGCCAAGAATTTCAGTTCATGAACTGGACATAATTTTTATGGGCCATCTAAAAATAGATTGTTTTAAGCCAGATTCCCCAGATCATTAAAAATTAAACACTAAAAGTAAAAGAATGAGCCAGGAGTTGTGGTGCATGCCTGTAATCCCAGCGACCAGGCAGACTGAGGCAGGAGGATGGCAAGTTGAAGGCCAGCCTGAGCAATTTAGCAAGACCCTATTTAAAAACAAACGAACAAAAAAGGGCTGGGGATGTAGCTCCATGGCACTCTGGGTTCAATCCCTGGTACCAAAATAAAACAAAATAATAATAAATAAATAAATATAAAGGAATGAGAGCACATGGTACTTTTCATGATACCAGCTTCTTATTGCCTTAGAACTTTGGGGCCAGTTTTCCAATGTCAAGAATGCCATACTGACACAGGCACTAAATTGCCAAACTGGAGATGTGATTTGATGATGTTGGCTTTGTGTTCGGGGAACATAGTTCTATATTACCCCTAACACACCTGGGTATATTCCAAGCTTGTGATCCTAATAGTGATAACTAATACTTGCTGAGTGCTTATTGTCAAGCCCTGTGCTAAACATTTTACATGCATTACTTCATTTATTCTTAATTGTACTGATGATGAAAGGGGGCACTGAGAGGTTAATTAACTTGCCTAAGGGTACTCAGCTAGTAAGAGGCAGAGCCAGGATTCAAATTTAAGGCATCTGGCTCCAAAGCCACTCCCTTAACAATTCCCCCACAGTCTCCTTTATGGGATTATTGCCAAACTCCATGAGGCTAAAGGTCAGTCTCTTGTGTTCACCTTTTACTCACAGTTCCTGGTTCTGTGTAGGTGCTCAGTAAATATCCTTAAATAAGGATGAAATGATATTTGCAATTCTCAAATCAATTGTAAGGTATTTTGCAAATGATTTGTTTCAAATGATAAAGTGCTAAAGTTTGCCAACTGACAACTGTAAAAAAATAGCATCAGACATTACCCCACGTGCATATGTGATGACAAGACCTGTGTAACTCTACATCATGTACAACCAGAAGAATGAGGAGTCATACTCTGTTTATGCATGATGTGTCAACATGCTTCCTACTGTCATGTATAACTAATTAGAGCAAATAAAAAAAATTCTAAAATAGATCAAGTTTGCCCCAGAAATAGTGTCATACTTCACTCATTTCCCTTGCAATGTGGTAATAATCCAGCCCAGACACCTTAGTGGCTGAACATATCAGAATATGTTCACTTACAGCAAGTCCTCTGTAGCTGCAGTTAATGAGCCTGCCAGTTTTCCTCCACACAGGTCCCACCCTCCCTGTGAGTGCTCAGAACAGAAGCCACAAGGTCACTCAGGGTTCTACACCTCTGCCTGAAAAGACATATAAATGACATGCCGCTTCCTCTCCAGAATTACTGGCCAGAATTGGTCACATGGCCCCAACTAACTACTTAACGATCTGAGAAACAATTTTCTACAGCCCTGGAGAGAAGTGGACACTGATGAGCCCTTGTGATGGCTTCTGCAGAGATGAAGGACTAGATATTTATCAGGCACTGGAATTGCTCTTAACATTAGCGAGATTCATAATACATGTCACATAGTGGCTAGTATTGCCTTTAGTGTGAGAAAGAAATAAGAAAGAGTGAGGGGCATAATCTTAAATGTGCAGAAAAATGTTATCACTGTACGGCCCCTTCTGCTCAGAAGTTGTAACATTCACTATAATTTGTCTTATGCACACACAAAACAAAGATCACCTCAGCATTTATATAAACAAAACATTTCACAGAGGGTAAAGAGCCAAATATTAAAAGAAATCTGGGAAGCCTATCTGAAACAAGACGTGGTTCAAAGCCTCTAAAGCCTCCAGAGGAATAAGACTGATTTTTCCACTACCTGAAAATTAAAGCTTCTCTTTGACAAAAGACATTGCATACTTGAAAGACAATTGGTATGCTGGAAGGATTATATGCAACTTGTTGAGAAAAAAGAACTTACATCCAAAATATATAAGAAATCCTAAAAATTAAAAGACCAAATAATAATAATAATAATGCAATACAAGTATTGATAAATTTATGAAAAGATTTTTTTGCCTCAGTAATAGAGAAGGAAAAGCAAATTAAAATAGCAATGAGATAGATGGAAAAAATGAGAATGACTAATCAAGGCTAAGATGTGCTGTACAGTGGTAGCTTCCCACAGAGTGATGGTGAGAATGCAGATGGCAATGCTTTTCTGAAGGCTGTGCACTGGCAGCTATTAAAATGAGCATGCGCTTCAACCCAGGAATGCCCCCTTTAGATTTCTATCTTTTAGAAATTCGTATGAACACAAAACTGCACAGGCACAATGTTCACTGAAACATTTTTGCTATGGGAGAAAAGGAAAATGACCTAATATTTTCAACAACATTGGAGTGTGAAGTAAGTGATAGGGAATTTATGCCATAGATTTTTACACATAGGCAGAGGAAATAATGAGACAACGGTAATTAGAAACTCAAGGAAAAGCAAAAACAAAACTCCTTAAGAAAAGGTCTGATGCTAAAATTTTAAAATGTGCCATGATCTTGAGCAACTGGTAGGCTAGAACTGAATAATTTATATTGCAATAAAAAAACTGCGATTTTCACTCATACATTGTTGGTGGGACTGCAGATTGGTGTAACCACTTTGGAAAGCAGTATGGAGATTCCTAAGAAAACTTGGAATGGAACTACCATTTGACCCAGCTATCCCACTCCTTGGTTTATACCCAAAGGACTTAAAATCAGCATACTACAGTGATGCAGCCACATCAATGTTTATAGCAGCTCAATTCACATAGCTAAACTATGGAACCAAACTAGATACCCTCCAACAGATGAATGGATAAAGAAAATGTGGTACATATACACAATGGAATATTACTCAGCCTTAAAAAAAGAATAAAATTATAGCATTTGCAGGTAAATGGGTGAAACTAGAGAATCTCATGCTAAGCAAAATAAGCCAATCCTCAAAAACCAAAGGCCAAATGTTTTCTCCAATAAGTACATGTTGATCCATGGGGGGGGGTTAGGAAAGAATAAAGGAACTTTGGATTATGCAGAGGGGAGTGAGGGGAGGAGTAAGGTAGTGGGGAGGGGAAGGAGAGTAGAATGAGACAGACATTATTACTCTACATACATATATGATAAATTTTTTAAATTAAAAAAAACCCTGTAATTTAAAAAAAAAATTGCCAGCTAGAATGTGACACTGGAAAAATACAGAAGGAAATACATCATATTGTTTACCTCTCTGGTGAACAATATTTACATAGTTATGAGTGCTACTTATTATTCTTTATCCCCCCCTCACAGTGCTTAGGATCAACCCCACAACTGGTGCATGCTTGGCAAGTGTTCCACCACTGAGCTATATCCCCTGCCCTTGCTTTTCAGTGTTTAGAATCAATCTACAAGCATTAAAAACTTAAGGTTACAAACGATTAAAAATTTTTACCAGTAATAACAATATTACAGTTGTCATAATGCAGATGGTGTGAAGCTCTGGAAATCACACTGGCAGAAAGGGTCAGTGTGCTCAGATCCTTGTCTCTCAGAAAGGAGAGAAACCTTCTTAGGAGACCTTACTTGAGCTCTACTGGTTCAAATGTATGTAATGTGGTGTACTTAATGTAAATTTTTGTAATTCGAATTCATTGTGTACTTAATAATAGATTTAAATTTTTAATTTCTATTTTTAAGAAAGAGAAAATAAGAGAAGAATGGAGGAAGTATGGATGGTGAGAGGAAAATGGGGTGGGAGTGGGTGGGGGATGAAAGATAGGCTGAGACAGACAGTATTACCCTATGTATACGTCAGATTATATGAATCGTGTGAATCTACATTGTGGAAAAAAAAGATATATCCCCTGCTGTATAATTATATCAAAATGGGTTCTATTGTCATGTATAATTAAGAAGAACCAATAAAAAAAATGGTCATGGTGGTAATCCAGCAACTCTGGAAGCTAAAAAAAAAGAGAGAGAGAAAAAATAAAGTGTAAGAATAGTTTGAAAGCCCTCGAACATCTAGTTAAATACCTAAATATACCTATGAATGTGTTTTTTATCTAATTATCTGAAAAAATCTTCCTATTTTTCCACTTTAGAAATAGGTGTGTACAAAACAAAACAAATAAACCAATTAATAAATAGGCAAAAGAGCTAAACAGACACTTCTCAAAAGAAGAAACATAAATGGCTAACAAATATATGAAAAAAATGTTCAACATTTCTAGCAATCAAGGAAATGCAAATCAAAACTACACTAAGATTTCCTATCCAGTCAGAGTGACAGTTATTAAGAAATGCAAAAAATAGTCAATGCTGGTGAGAATGATGTGAGGGAAAAGATGCACTCATACGTTATTGGTAGGACTGCAAATTAGTACAACCACTCTTGAAAGCAACATGGAGATTCCTCAAAAAACTAGGAATGGAACCACGATATGACCTGCTATTCCACTTCTTGGTATTTTCCCAAAAGAACAAAAGTCAGCATGCTATAGTGATACACCCATAACAATGTTTATAGCAGTTCATAATAGCCCAGTTATGGAAGCAGCCAAGATGACCATCAACAGATGAATGGATTAAGAAAAGGTACTATATATACACAATGGAGTTGTACTAACCCATAAAGAATGAAATTATGGCATTTGCTGGTAAATGGATAGAACTGGAGAACATCATGCTAAATGAAATAAGCTAGACTCATCAAGGGTTGAATATTTTCTTTCATATGCAGCAGCTAGAGTAAGGGAAAAAGTGTGTGTGTGGAAGTCTCAGATATCATAAAGATACAGGGAAGATCCATGGAGTAGAAGGAGATGGAGGAAGGAGGGAAGGGGAATGCAAAAGGGGAAGAAATGAGGAATGAATTTAATAAAATCATGTTATGTGCACGTTCCAATATACCACAGTGAATTCCACCCTTATGTGTATCTATAAAGCACAAATTAAAAATAAATAAATAAATAAATAAATAAGCAAAAGACAGACCAGGAGAGTAGAGGAAGGAGAATAGGGGGAGGGAACAGAGGAGGGAAAGGGCAGGGTGGGGGGCAGACAGTGGACACATATATGATGTATTTTGAAAAATTTCCAAGTATATCCACATTAAAGAATCCAGAATGTCCCTCTTTAATTTTTCATTCAATCAATACATATTATGTAACATATTTAAACTTCCTACAATATTTAATATTATACTAAAGTAGAAAAATGGAAAATATCACTAATACGACTTTTAAAACATTCATTTATCCAATATAATTCTCTCTTAAGCCCAATTGTGTTATTTTCCTGTGGAAAAGCTAACTATCTTTTGTCATAGACAAAAGCAGTAACATTGGAAAAAGAACACTTGGCTGGATGCCGTGACACACACATGTAATCCCAGTGTCTCAGAAGGCTGATCCTGGAGGATCGCAAGTTCAAGGGCAGCTTCAGCAACTTAGCAAGGCCCTAAGCAACTTAGTGAGATGTAAGATGCTTAAAAAATAAAATATAGAAAGGGCTGGGGATGGCTCATTTGTTAAGAGCCCCTGTGTTCAATCCCCAGTACAAAAAAAAAAAAAAAGAAAGAAAGAAAGAAAGAAAAAGAAAAAGAATTCCTGGTCTAATAGTTGACTACTTATTTAATATTTTAAAACACTAGCTTTCCTCAGAATTCCTGAACTGTGTTCCTTTCAATCACAAATAAAAATGAAGGAAATGGTTGAGGTGTAAAAGTATGTTAATGAGGGCTTATTTTAAGCTGACTTATTATTTGTTCATTCTATACCTTCCCTGGTGAGCTGGGTGGTGCCTGGCACTTCCTTACACAAAGCATCAAAGAGCTTCTGCCTCCCAGAGTCGGGAGGCTGCTGGGAACCCTGCCGACTTCAAGGTATGCCCGTAACCACTAATAGAAGAAAAAGCCAAGGATGGTAGTCAGCTCTCTTCCGCCTTCCAAATCTCTCACCAAGGTATCTGCTTGGCAGAGCTCAAAGTGTACCTGAAACCCTGTTGACAAGGGAATATAAGAAATGTTGCTTCCAGGTTTCCAGCCCCGGCAAATCAGGGGAGAATCAAGATATAAAGATGCAGACACTTCTAGACAACATCTGGCCCACTCGTATTAACAAATCAATGCCAGTCGCCCTGTTGGACTAGAATAGAAGCATGAAAGATGCATAGGGAAGACTGATAACTGGTTGGAGGGAGGGGACAGCACAGGGAGTGAAAGCTAGATCTAAAGATGGAAGAGACTAAATAGATATTCACTAGGTGTCTATTATGGTTCTTAAACAGGAAAGTGACATTGTTGAAGCAGTCATTTAGGTCAAGGAGGGAATGGATTTACGTTTGTGTGGTGCAGGATTTGAAGGAAAGGAGGGAGGCAGGGAAGTCTTTTAAGAGACTATTTTGGAGGGAAAAAAACATGAAAGGATAATTTTAGGACTCCAACAGCAAGATTACGGAGCCCACTAATTAGAGTTAGAGTGATGAGAAAGGGCATATGGGAGAGATGTGGCCCTTTGTTCCTAAGGATATTCCAGTGCCCATCAGCAGCAGCCACACTATCTGACTGATGTGTAGCTCTAACACTAATGTCCTGAGGGAGCAGCAAGCCTACAGGGACTTCTATCTACAAAAAGAGAAATGAAATGTCTATGGGATCTGAGCAGAAAGTGCCCAGGTCATCATAGGTTTTAGGATAGCTAATGATATTAAAAGTGCTCCTAAAGCAGGGCACAATGGCACACGCCCATAAACCCAGTGACCGGAGGCTGAGGCAAAGGATCCCAAGTTTGAGGCCAGTCTCAACAACTTAGCCAGACCGTCTCAAAATAAAAAATAAAAGAGGCTGGTAAAATCACCCCTGGGTTCAATCCCCAGTATAAAAGAAAAAAAGAAAAAAGAAAAAGAAAACAATGCTCTTGGATACCAGGAAATTATATTTTAGGAAGTTCAAGGGAAAGAAAAGTCAGAGGCAAGAACCTCAAACTCTAAAGGACAGATTAGTTTAAAAGCCTTTTCAAAAATGAAATTTTAACTCAAATATTTATTGATCATCAGCAGTATGGGACATCCTGTACCAGAGGCTATAATTCTTACTCTCAAGGAATTTATAGTCTAAGAAGCAAAATAAGATGCTCAGATATCCAGTCACCATTTATTGAACATCTACTGTGAAAAACAATATGATTAATAATTTATATGATGTTTATAATACTTACAAATACTCTGCAAGGTAGATATTTTCCTCAGATAACAGACTAAATGTTTAGACTGGTTAAGTAAATTACTCAAAGACTCACTGCTCAGGAGGAAATCGGAGCTCCAGTCTCCCTCCTCCTGCAATTATTGAATCAGCCTGCTCCCAAGGGCTTGGTACAGCCAAAGTTTCTGGAATCTGCTTCTCTGTTGCATATTCAAGAGCACTAAGAACTCATGTGTATGTATTTGTCTCCTAAAACTGGTCACCATTAACAGCTGACTATAAAGGAATAAAATTAGTTCTATCTCTGAAATTGGGAATATCCACTGGATGGCTGGTAGGAGAATTAATTCATTGAATCAAAGATGTACCATGACCCATTCTCCATATTTAAACTCTCCTGTGCTGTCAGAAACTTTGGTAAATCATCAGCTGTTCAATGAAAGGATATATAAAAATGATCTATCTTACCAGTCTACAGTTATAGAGTTTAAAAAATAATCAACTCTTTTACTATTGAAAATAACTTAGGCCGGGCGCGGTGGCACACGCCTGTAATCCAAGTGACTTGGGAGGCTGAGTCAGGAGGATCACGAGTTCAAAGCCAGCCTCAGCAACTTAGCGAAGCCCTAAGCAACTCAGTGAGACCCTGTCTCTAAATAAAATACAAAAGAGGGCTGGGGATGTGCCTCAGTGGCCAAGTGTCCCTGAGTTCAATCCCTGGTTCCAAAAAAAAAAAAAGAAAGAAAGAAAGAAAATAACTTAGGGCCTGGGGTTGTGGCTCAGTGATAGAGCACTCACCTAGCACATGTGAGGTCCTGGGTTTATTTTAAAAATAAAATAGAATAATCGTGACCACCTACAACTAAAATATATATATGTTAAAAAAAGAAAATAACTTAGTTGTGCAATGTGTTTAGAAACCTAGCATCTCAAGACGTAGAAAAAGTTATAACCTAAGTACTTTACTTGAAATATTTAATAAGTTATTTAATAGATTAAAATGCTTGACCAAATAAAATGGAATCTTGATCAATTATTCACTCACCAATTTGGGCATATATATATATATATATTTTTAATTTGAGTCAAATTAGTTGGACATCTATTTCTTTTTTATGAATTAATTATTAGCTGAGTTATTGGAAAATTAAATTTATATCTATGATTGTTTGCCTATGTAAATTCAAATAACATGTTTTAGTTAAAAATAATAAAGCCAGTCAGATGTGGTGGTATACACCTGTAATCCCAGCTACTTGGGAGGCTGAGGCAGGAGGATCACAAGTTTGAGACCAGCTGGGCAACTTAGCGAGACCCTATCTCAAAATAAAAGTTTAAAAAGGGGCTAGGGGTATAGCCAGTGGGGATGCAGACCCATTGGTCTGAACCCAGACCCTAAGTTCAATCCTCAGTACCACCACTGATAGTAGTGCACCATCTCTGGTGCTTAAGGTAGTAGCAGTGGGAGGTCCAGTCAAGGGACTTCATGCATCAGAAGGGTCACTCAACTCCCACATTCCACCATTGCCTGTGCCCTTCTGGAAGAGGAAAATACTCAACAAATTAAACACGAAGAACACATTATAATAACTTTTAGCATGCAGAACACAAGCTTTCCTGAAAGTTGAGGGTAAAGTTGTCCATGCTTTTCTTTCAGTGACAAAAAAAAAAAAAAAAAAAAGAAAAAGAAAAGACTACAGTTAGCCAGGTGTGATGACTTGGGAGACTGAGGCAGGATGATTGCAAATTCAAGGCCAACCTGGGCAATTCAGTGAGACCCTGTCTCAAAATTGAAAAATAAAAAAGGCTAGAAGCCAGGTACAGTGGTACATGTCTGTAATCTCAGCAGCTTGGGAGACTGAGGCAGGATAGCAAGTTCAAAGCCAGCTTCAGCAACGTAGCAAGACCCTGTCTCAAAATAAAAATATAAAAAGGACTGGGGATGTGTTTCAGAGGTTAAGCACCCCTGGGTTCAATCCCCTGTTCCCCCCACACCACCCCCCCAAAAAAGGACTAGAGATGTAGCTCAGTGCTTGAGGCCCTGGGTTCAATTTCCAACACTGGTAGGGGTGGGGTACTATGTTTAGAAGTAAATACTGATGAGATTTCATCCATCCAGATTTCTCCATACAGAGATGAATCAGAAAAGCTTACAAAGCATATCTACTCAGTTCTTTGCTTTGTACAGAGAGACCCATTTGGAGAGTTTTTCAAGATTCTCTCATTACCTACAGGGCTGCCTTGTTGTTAGGGAGGGTTGGGCCCTGCACAAGTGGTATGAGAGGGGCTGCAATCTAGCTTGCTCCCCTGGCCGAGCCCTGCACCCAGGTGCAGTACTAGGTCCAAGAGAAGTACAGTGTGTCTTGTTCTAATTGGCTACACAGAAAGGACACTTCTGGGCTGGCAGAGGCCTGCTAGGGCTCTGCTCCTGTGAGTGAGAAGGAAAAAGAAGTAACCTAGAAAAAAGACTTTCTTATGAGTGTATAGGATTAAATGCATAAGTGCAATCTCAACTTGGTTTTTTTGAGCTCTACACTTTCTGGACAGCACAGATCTGAGATAAGAGAGTACAGGGCCACAGCATCTGTGATTTGCTCAGGGAGTGGGATGGAATGTGGTTAGGTTCTAACTAAGCTTGCACACAAATGTGCTCTTCTCTGCCAGAGGGCATTTCTAGGATTCTGCTGGCTCTCAAAGAACATAACCTTATTTGTCTACTGAAAAGCTGGCCTGAAATAGACTCCTGGTCAATATTATTTCATGGCTCTGATGGGAAAAATCTTCAATAATTTGCTTTCTTCCCACCTCCTTATAGTCTTTTCCCCCACTTGACCCTAATTACTACATGGCCTAGAATCTCAGGGTATTAGAAAGTGAAGGATCCTTTAAGGCCAAACCCAGCAGCCTCTTGCTTTCTGCATGAAAGAACTGAGGCCACAATGTGCTCTCTGCCTCACTTAATTCTTCTGATATCTGCTCACATTTTGCATCATTCACAAGCTTCTGGAAAACATGGGCCAGAAAAATATGCTCACTGAAAATCTTGCTTTGCATAATCCCCAAACAAAACTACGGAGCATGAGTAGAGAAAGAACATGAAAGACCTACCATGGTTTGAGAAATTAAAGCACTATTGAAGACCATTATATTATTTTTATGCTATACAAATCTTCTACTTCATTACTTTAAAACTTCTTTGAGGGGAGGGACTATTTTTAAAATGATCTTTTAATATATACATGAAATCTAGTGTCTAGTATCAGGAATGCCCAAGAGTTTAATAAATATTATTTGTGGATGATGAGCTGGTCTATCCCCTGGCCTACCAGCACTATCCCACATAATCATCCTAGACAGATGAGAATCCATCCTGCTTTTAAAAACCTCTAGGGAATGAGAATCTAAACATTCTTCCATAACTTATTTTAGTGTCTAAGAAGCTTTAGTTGTCTGCTGGAAGATTCTTCCTAAGAAGGTAGCACTTAGAATAGTTGCACTATAAACACTAGACTCCCTCTGAAGGCTCTGGAGCCAGTTACTTGAATTACTAGGAACTATTGTATGGCAGGGGATAAATGAGGGAGCTTGGGTGTATACTTGGGGGCAATGCAGTTGTATCAGGAAGAAAAAAGGCAGAAATAGGTCTCTTCTCTGCTCAGAGGAAGTGGTGTAATATACACTTGTTGATAGAACTGTCCATTGTTAACAGGATTTCAGGGTAGTAGCCATCAAGTTGGAACCTTGGGCAGAGCTCTATGATGGCAGAAAGCAAGTCTTCCATTGGTTACCCAAATTTTTACCCCCCTCCTTGGAACAGTCTCCCTATGTCAATAAAAATGCTGTTATTATTCTCCCAATAGTACTGCCACAACATCAACAGTAGTTCCTTTCAATAGTAAAGGAAACTGCATATTCTAGTCATGTAATGCCAGTCTGAATATTTCCTTCGTAGCACGTGTATATGCACTCTCGAGTGTGTATATGTGTATGAAGATGCTTGAGGGCAGGGTACAGAGGTAGAGTGACAGGAGGTGAATGAAGGAAGGGATAGATAGGAAACTAGCAACCTTTCAGGTCTAAAGAGACTCAGACAAGAGATCTAGATTAAAGCCGAAGATCAGAGCTGAAGACCAAATAGAGAAATTCAAAAATTCAGTGAAAGCCTAGGAAAGGAAGGGGGAAATGAGGAAGAGCATGTCAGAGAAAGTAGAGTTGTTGAGATGTCTGCACAGGAAGAGATGAAACAAATCTTTGCCTCCAGGAAAATGGGTGGCTGAATTCAGATAAAAAATAGATTTTACACTGGTTGGAATACAGGTCAGGGCTTTCAGTCACCCTGTACCCATTTCCTGAACTGCAGGAAGGGCAATAGGAACACTGTGATCCGAGCACCCAAGCCAAAGGAAGACACGTAAGGTGACCTGGATCCTGCAAGGGCTTAGGATGAGATGCAAACGGTTGGAATAACTGCAACCGGACAGATTTGAGGAAGTATTCAGATAGGGAACAAACCAGACAAGTTTTGAATTCTGCTGAGTCCTTATTGTTTAGAGGAGAGACATAGCCTGCATCTAGCTGGAAGTATGCTTTCGGGTAGCTGAGGGCAGGAAAGGATGGGGCATACAAGACCAGTAGAGGGGTTGGTACCTCAGTGACAATTAACCAATGAATCACTTAGGAGAATCTAGGTCAGTCTGGATGAAAAATGCCCTGGACTACCATGCCTTCGTCTTTCTTTCTCAAGGTCCCCACAAACAGAGAAAGGCATTTGACTGGAGAACAGTGGGAAACAGTGCATTAAAAAATCTAGGATAACACAAGAAGCCCTGGTGAAATTAAGAGCTTAGAGAAGAGGAGTGGGTGGAAGGGTGTGAGTCATAAGTAGTGCTTGTGAGCATTCTGAAGACTGTCAACCCTTTGGGAATAGAACAAAGGCTCTATATACTTGTTCTAGCCCCTGTTTCCTATTAGCCCCCACAAATCATTTTCTATAGCTTTGCAGGAATCTGGTGTTACTTTGCTCAAACTGTAAACGATTTATTTTATGAATGTTGAATCACACAATTACTGTTGAAGAAAATAATCGCCATAAAAAATAAACAAATCCCTAAACTGTTTTCTTCCCTCACGTGTGTGCACAGGTGGATTAATTTGGATATCTGTTGTGGTTATCAGCATTTGCTTTAGAACACAAGTTTTGAGAAGGTTTAGGTCAAAAATCTATATAAAATCTAAAGTTGGCCAGAGCCCTAAATACCATTTCTACTTTTCTTGGTCTTTTCAAATTTCTCTGACACATCTCTATGAACAATAATGAAATACTGCTGAAAACGGTGGCACACTCTAATAATTCCAACAACTTGGGAGGTGGAAGCAGGAGGATCACAAGTTCAAGGTCAGCCTCAGCAATTTAGTGAGGCCCTAAGCAACTTATTCAGACCCTGTCTCAAAATAAAAAATAAAAAGGGCTGGGAATGTGACTCAGTGGTTAAGTGCCCCTGGGTTCATTCCCTGGTACCAAAATTAAAATAAAATAAAAAATTCTTAAATGAAATACTGTTTATTTAAAAAGTTTTGGTTATAGTGTGCATTCCGTAAACTTTTGCTTATACATTATTATATACCTGTTTTAGATTAAATCAGGCTGCAGCACTCATTAAATGAGTTCACCAAGTGTAAACCTGATCTGCCTATGGATGAATGAATATGTATATTATCTACCTTAGGAAAAAAAGTTTTAACATATTGATTCAGGCTTAAAAATTGCTAGGGTATAAGGTCGGATCTTACTTATTACTAATATTTTAATTTCATATTTCAAAAGATTAGAGAAAACAGAATCCTTCCTTAACTGGAATGTTTTTATAATGCTCTCTTTAAAACACCTACAATATTCCTACACATAAAGCTAGCCTAACGGTAGAACCAGAGCTCATACTTTTTTTTAACATTTCTCTTTTATCTCAAAATTCCAAATCAGTCCTTTATTATGCTATAAAAATATCTCCCCAGCTACTCCCTCCCCACTAACTCATGAATAAATTGACTCTTCCAAGCAATACACCGTATTTATCCAATAGCTTTGTTTCTCATGTATCTGTGAGTTTATCAGATTGACTAGCTTGGCATCAGACTTATGTAGTGGTTGATAATATTTTATTTTTTTGTCAATTGTATAAGTAGTAAACATACAGATAGCATTCTAAACAAATCCAAATGAAAGGTTGATCTGCCATTTCAGGTGTATGCAACAATAGTAACTCACCTTGAATGCTTACTCTGTCATTTGCACATTAATGAATAAATCTAGCATAATCTTTGCCATCAAGAAGCTCATGGTCTAGTGGATGAGAGACTATAAATCAAATCAGCAGACAAATACATGCAAGGTGGCTGCCACCCAGGACTGTGCGATTAGCACAGGCAAGGAGCAGAGTCTTGCTGTAAAAGGAGACTATATGAATAATAGAGACACTGAACCTCCTCAAAAAGTGATCAGGAAAGTCTTCCCAAGGAAATGATGCTTGAACTGAGACCTGGAGGAGGAATGAAAGTGTAGGGCTAACTGGGGAAAGGGAGGGTGTGAAGGTTGGCAATTTGGAAGGAAGACTGTTCTGGGCAGCTACTGCTCCAATGGCAAAGGCTTGGTAGTGAGAAGCAAGGTGCGTTTGTGACTTAGAAGAAACTTGGTGTGACTGTCCTCATGGAGCCCAGGGGCGGAGGGGGCATTTGATAAAGGGGTGGGCAATGGCCAGAGCAAGTGAATCTTCAGAGGTTTTTCAGCTGCCTTATGCAAATGTTTGGAGGAAGGCTGGAAAGTAAACAGGGACAGTTAGGAGGTTATTGCAGATGAGAAACATAGCTGCTAGGTCTAATTTCAAAATACACTTTTTAAAAAAAAATCAATTCACAGGATTTGAGATTTCTAAGATAAAATTTATTTCAGAGTTTCAGGCATTAATTTATTCAGTCTATTCCAAGTAGATAATCAGTTTTAATGTAAAACCTTCAAGAAACAGAGTTCTAAAATTCATTGTAGGAAAATTCTCTTCTTACCATCTGAGGTCTGGTAGGCATGCTGAGGTCCACACAGGAACCCTTAGACAGATCTCAGTGGACTGCCCTGTTGAAGGGCCTGTGCAATGTGTTCAGGAGGTGCTTCCCCAGACACCTTTAGGCAAGCTTTTGGTAGGGGTTGTGTAATGTGGGAAATAGTTCCCAAGATCTTTCTGTCCTAATCAGTGGCCCATTCCAGCCTCTAAGGTATGGTAATCAAAGATTCCCCAATGGGTGTTTGTTTGCAGTCTTCCTCCTTCTTTTTTCTTCTTAAACTTCATGTTCCTGTTAAAAACTCTCTGTCCTTAGCCCCAGACCAATAACCTTCTTCTGTATTTCACTATAAGTAATCTCTCTGAAACATTAACTCAGGATAGATATATTGGAAAGCCCTAAAAATTATATGAAAGTCACAGCTTCCTGTCAATTCTTAGGTAAGAATATGTCGTTGTTGTTGTTGTTGTTGTTGTTTTTAAATAAACTTTCTCCCCTTCCCCTACTGCCCTGCCTTAAAATTATCTTGCTATTTAAGAATAGATTTAGTAGTCAACACTTCACAGTTGAGGTAGGAAGAGAAGACTGTTTTATGTTTGGTTATGGGACAGGTAGTTTTGGGCAGAGGGTAGGACATGGACACAAAGAGTTGTCCTTTTAATACAAGATATATTAAGTTGATTTTCTTTATATATCAGTAGTGCTTCCTTATTACAAAGCTGGGCTCCTTAAAGGAGACATTATAACAGAATTAAATGTACTACAAGGTATACTTCCTTTTTGCTGGGGCAAGCTCTTTCCAAAGTCTTTGAGATACCCCACTTCGGGGTTCTGAGAAAGAAAGGTTGCTATTCCATTTTCCCTGAAATAGAGTAATGCTGAGTTTCATTGCTCTGCAATGTTGTCTTGGGCATCAGTTCCCAAATGGAATGTGGCATGAAACATAATTCTTGCAGAGTTGCTCATGTGTGCAGCTGTGCATGGCATAAAAATTCCCAGAGCAAACCTTTGGGTTGCCAAACAGAGTTAGTCCTAAAGTACCTCAGTGGAACATACCTCGGGGTTCATGAAGCATTACCACAGTCAGACCTCTATGCCCTTTTCCTCGTCTGAGTGCCTCTCTCACTTCAAGGGAGGCCCTAACTCAAGTGAAGTGTCCAACACCAGAGAGGAAGGCAGGATCAGATACGGTTTACAGATTATATCTTTAGAGCAGAAATCAGCAAACTATAACCCACAGACCAAATCTAGCTCCTGATATGAACAGTGTATATATTTTAAAAGGTTGAAAGGGAGGAGGACAACAAAGAAAACATGGTGTGGAAAGCCTGAAATAGTTATAATTTGACAGTAAAGTTTGCTAACCCAGAGCACTCTGGTTGCCCTCGCCCTTCCCCTGTCCTCAGTTTGGATCCACTCTAGAAAAGAGCCCAGGTCAACCTGAGCTCCAGGTTCATGTACTCAATAAGTACAGTTAATCCTCATACTCTGAGGCAAATCCATTCACCTGGGGAACTAGGTGCACCCCCCCACCCCCACCCCTGGAGGGAGCGCCTGCTGGTTTTTTTTTTTTTTTTTTTTCTTTTTCGAAGTACTGGGGATTAAACCCATGGCCTTGTGCTTGCAAGGCAAGCACTCTACCAAATGAGCTATACCCCCAGCCTCTGGGCTGCTATTTTGATTCTTCCTTTTTCCTTCTTGCCACTTGGAGTTGTCCCTCCCCAGGCTATGAAAACTCATTTTCATGGTCTGGGACAAGGGTTCTCATCAGCCAGAAGCTCACAGAACTCAGGGCCTTGTGCATCCCTTGCAGAAGCAGTGGAAAGGTCAGCTCCTTGGGATACCTTTGGCCTATGACACCTATTGTCCCAGAGAAAATTCATGGGATCTCTGGACTCATAATGCTCTAATTGTTAGCCCTTCAACAATTCTCTGCCTCCCTTGCTAAGCCTAGATCTGTTTGCTGTACCTAGTGGTGGTAAAAGATTAATGAATTAATCTGCATAAGGTTGTTTGAAACAAGGTCTAACGCACTGTAACGCACTCAATAAAGTGCAAATTCTTACTATTGTTGATGTTCTGAGGTTAAGATCTGTGTTATGACTGATCTTGGCCCAGGACTCCACTTTCGTAGGCCAATGTAGCTCAAGGTAAAGTCTATGGGGCCGGGGGTGTAGCTCAATGGTACAGCACTTGCCTAGTATACACAGGCCCTGGTTTCAATCCCTTCTACCCCCTGCCCCCACCCCCTCAAAAAAAAAGTTACATCTGCTCTCAAACTTAAGCTTAGGTCAGGCTAAGGTGAGAACTTTCCACCTCTTTTGTTCTTTGTGTCTTTTACTATACAGAATAATATTGACTAAAACACCTTTTTGTAGAGGTAATGACCTGCTTTCATAAACAATTTGATGCATACAACAGTTCTGTGAAATCTGGCTCAAAGAGGCATCCTAAATGTCTACTAAATGAAGATTATGTGGTATGAGGCTTCCAGTTAGCAGAACGATCTGGTATGGTATACCAGTTGTGCTCTATTATGGGTTGGTGGCCACACAGAACTGGTTGAGAAATATTTTGAATATCCACTCTGGAACAAGGTAGTTAATATGGTCCCTAGTTCAACAATAAAGAAACTGAGTTTCTGAGCTGTTTGAAGCCTTATCTAAAAACATACATCACTGAGAGTAGAGGTAGGTCCACAATCCAGTTTCTCTGGTCTCTCATCTAGCCCTATGCCTGTTACACCTATTAAATATGTATAAAATCAAATTTGTTTTGTTTGATAATAAGCTCAGTGCCAGCATGCACAGTCATCCTGGGTTCTTGTTCAAGGAACACTCACAATAGAAGACTGAACATAAAGGGTAGGGAGCACCTGAGGCTCCAGGAGGAGTTCTCTGAAGTCTTTGCATTGTCTCCTTTTCCTAAAAGGACAAGTGGTTTACAGGACTATAGGAAGAGAGTGAGCTCAGGTGCTCAGTGACTCTCTCTCTCTCTCTCTCTCTCTCTCTCTCTCTCTCTCTCTCTCTTTTTGTACTGGGGATTGAACCCAGGGGCACTTTAGCACTGAACTACAGCCCCAGCTTTCATTCTCTTTTAGAGGGGCCTTGCCTCTGGACATAATGTTCCCATGCCCTTTGTCCTTGGATGAGGAGTTGTTACTGCAGGGAAGGACTGTGACTGTTCAATTCTGCCTGTGGCTGGGTGAGACAAGTTTAAGGAAAGGGAAATATTAGGAAGCCCAATTGGTTGCATATCTAAACCTTGATCTCTAAACAAATAAATAGGTCAAGAAATTAAAAAAAAAAAAAAACTACATTTTACCAAATGCAATTTATTAAACTGTGTTCCATACAACACTAGGTTTGCAAGATTTTAAAAAATGTCTTCTAAGAAAGTGTGTATTGGGAGCTGGGCACAGTGTCACATGCCTATAATACCAGAGGCTCTTAAGGTTGAGGCAGGAGGATCACAAGTTCAAAGCCAGCCTCAGCAACTTAGTGAGACCCTAAGCAATACAGTGAGACCTTGTCTCAAAACATAAAAAAAGGGCTGGGTACGTGACCCAGTGTTTAACTGCCTCTGGGTTCAATCCCTGGTACCAAAAATAAGTAAATAAACAAACAAAATAAATAAATAAATAAATAAATAAAGTGCATATTTGTATTTGGTATTTTAATAATCTTTATAATCTTTAAGAAAATTTGGCATTTTAGAATAATAAGGTATCCTTGTGAAACCAATTGAAAACATCCAAATGAGGACTATAATTGATTTAGATGTGTGATTTTTAAGTGAAAAGATATGAGAATTTTATTAAATATGTAAACATTTTTACAATGTTGGAAGAACTTAAGATTCACATTTTATAATTAGTTTATCATATTTATGAGCATTACTTAACTACTTGTGATTCTTTTATTTGTCAAGCAACCCAAGTATTTTAAAAAGGAGATTGAATGCATTTAATGTATAAATGCAGTTTAATAATTCAAGGGAATTTAATTAACCAAATTGTAAACATTCTCTTAAAAGGGAGAGTTAGATTTCAAAGCTGAAAGGAAAACTAGGTTTTCAAACCTGTAATAAATGCAAGGGAATTACTTCTAATATCTTCTTTGTCTACAAAACCTGCCTTGAGCAACAGCCCAAATCTACATTGCCACATGATGTCAGGGGAGGTGGTGATGAGAGGTGGGAGTGAGTAGGACAAAGGTCTCCTTCCATAATCAGTAGATACACTAATAGTATTGAGAAGTGCAACAGAGGAAGTCCAACTGATCGATTATGGCCAAGTCTGCATTCAACTAACATTTCTTAGATTCTAATTTAGGAAATGTTGGCCATGTAAGTGTGATTAAGATGTGATTCTTCCCCTCAAACCGTTCCTCCTTTTTTTTCTGCTTTGCATTTCTCAGCTCTCCATTATTCAGTGAAGCACTGAGCAGACACTTGCACTTTCCTGCCTTGATGCTTAGTTTTACTCAGCAAAAAAGCAGACAATGCACTCAGACAGCCTCCAGTTCAAATTCTTCTTTTGCCATTTGCAATAGACTTGAGACACACTATTTGGTCTCAATACTTTAGTTTCTTCAGTTCCATCTGAGATAACTTTCCTGTTATGGACAACATATTTGTGTACCCAAAAGTGTGGCATTGGGAGCTGAGGCCTTTGGGAGGTAATTAGGTCGGTCATGAGGGTGGAGGCCTTGTGATGGATTAGTATCCTAATAAGAAGAGACAGGAAAGAGCTTGCTTATTCTCTCCCTGTTCTCTACCATTTGAAGACACAGCAAGAAGACATCATCTGCAACCTGGAAGAGGGCCCTTATCAGAACCTGCTTGTGCTTGGACTTCCCGGTCTCCAGAACTGTGTGAAATAAATGTCTGTTCTTTAAGCCACCCAGCCTATGGCATTCTTGTTATAGCTGTCTGAACTAAGACATTACCTTTTCAAGGGGTTGAGAAAATTACAGCCAACAAGCAAAACACCTTAAAAAATGTTCAGTAACATACTTAAATGGTAGCAATTTGGTGGTACACACCTGTAATCCCATGGCTCAGGAGGTTGAGGAAGGAGGATTAGGAGTCAGAATCAGCATCAGCAACTCAGTGAGGCCCTAAGCAACTTAGTGAGACTCTATCTCAAAATAAAACATAAAAAGGGCTGGGGATGTGGCTCAGTGGTTAAGTGCCTCTGGGTTCAATCCCCAGCAGCAACCACCTCCAACCAAAAGGGCAGCAATTTATATTATCTATGGTTTCTTTCAGTGTCCTTGCAGCTAAAATGTTACCTTCCATTGACCTATGATGAAATATGTTTAGACTTTTGACTACATCAAGAACAGGAGAGCACTAGTAATAGAAGATGTTAGGGGCAAGAAACAATTACAGCTAAATAAGAGCTCAACTTTTCTTTATCTGCACTCACTAGTTTATATCTTCTTATTATACTTATTGTATAAAACATCAGATTTCTATATCTGGTTGCCTATTCTACATCTTTCTGGGCACACCTCATATGCTCATCAAACTCTAAAACAAAACTGTTCCTTTTTTCTTCAAAAATTTGCTCCTCTCCCACTTTTCTCATTACAGAAAAAGGCAACTCCATTCTTCCACTTGCTTGGTCTAACATCTTGGAATCATTTTCAATTCTTATTTTTCTATAACAAAATATACTCTCCTTTACAATAAAACAGAGTCTAATCTCTTCTAAACAGTTCCTGCACCCATCACAGATGCCACCATCCCCTCATTGAGGTTTTGCAATAGTTCCTCCAGAGTTGTGCCCTGTCAGTGTTGTACTATTGCAATAGTGCTTTTATAAAATAGGAGGTGAATTGTGGAGGGTGATGCACACCTATAATTCCAGTAACTGGAGGCTAATGCAGGAGGATTGTAAGTTCAAGGCCAACCTGGGCAACTCAGTGAGACCCAGTCTCCAAATAAAAATAAAAAGGTCTGGGGGTGTAGCTCAGTGGCAGAGTGTCCCTGGGTTTAATCCCTAGTACCAAAATAAGATAAAATAAGGATCAAGTCACTTCTTTGCCCAAAACCTGCCAATGGCTTTCTATGCCAGGAGAAAGAAAAAGCCCTTCATATCTTGTCCCTGACCCCCGTCTTGCCACTCTTTGATTCATTCCAAATTACACTGTTTTAACTTCTAGGATACAGCAGATTTGTTTTTCCCTGTTTCTTTGCATTTCATATTTCCTCTGCCTACAATGTTTCTTCCGACATTTACACACTCACTTTTCTGCTTGGTTTAGTTTTCTGGTTTCATGTCATCTTGACCAAGCACCCTGCTCTAAACAACCTATTTAAAATAACATGTGCCCCAGCCCCCTTCCCATCTTATTTAAGTGTGGTTACCATTTACCTGACTTACCAGCAGCTGAGTGTGCCAACTTATATGTTCTGGCCAATGAAGTAGGGGCGGAAGTCATAAATGCAACTGTGAGAACATGACACCAGAAACGGAAGGCACGGCCTCCATATCTCCTTTGTGTCCCAACAACTGGAATTTGAATGTAATGTTAGGAGCTAGAAAAGCCATCTCACATACCAGATAGAAGATGTGTATTATGATAGTAATCTGGGTATTTGACCTCTTACCCTGGAGTGCTTACATTTGAATGTCAGCAACATAAGAGAATAAATTTTTATTTAAGCCATTTTTATACTGTCTTTGTGCTAATGGTCAATGTGTAATCTAATTAGACCTATGTATTTTTTTGAAAGTCTGTCTATATTTCTAAGCTCCACTCAACATGAGACTGGAATGTAAATTCCACGAAGAGGAAGGGCTGTGTTTGATTCACTGTAAATGGCTTTTTGGGTTGGGGATATAGCTCAGTGGTAGAGCACTTGCCTAGCATGTCTGAGAGCCTGGATTTGATCCCCAGCACCAAAAAACAGCAGCTTTCCCAACAGTGCCTTGCACAATAAGCATTCAATAAACATTTGTTGAATAAACAGTAAAACAGTAAGTATTCTATAAATGTTTGTTGAATGAATGAACAAATAGCCAAACAACACCTGCTGGAGGAACTACATGGCTAGTCAAAGTAGGTAAGTGATTGGTGGGGCCATACCCTGTACTATGCTGTGTGGGGTTGGTTTTATGTTCAGCCTGAATCACAAACACAGGATATAACCTGCCATTTCCATTATCTGAGATAAATGCCTGTGACATAGTTAAGGGTTTTCTTTGTAATTTAAATGAAGACTCCCAAGTATAGTTCGTGGTTGTAATGAAATCAGGTCACAGAGGCATGGAAAACTGAGACAAGTTTTCCACTGATGAGTAAAGGTCACAAGCAGCAAGCTATGCACAGACAGGAAAATGAGCTCTTGTGTTGAGATGTGGGCTCACGTGGCCAAGATGTGCATCAGGTTGAATGGCAAAAGCAGAGAGTCTGAAGAACCACAGATGAATTGCACAAGTTCAGTCAATGCGAAACAAAAACATATCAGAGGGTATCAGCAAGATGCCTGGGGGTGAATGCTACAGACAGAAAGCCACTGCATCCCACGGTGAGTAAAAATACAACATGTGTTATAGCACCAGGATAATACTTGTGGCATTGAATATCTTTTTCATGCTATTAAGTTTGTTTTGAATACATTAATTACGTAGGTCAGCTAATGTAAACAATTTAAAACACCATGGTGGCTTTAAACATACATATAGCAATGAGATCCCGCAGACTGAGGATTAAAGAATTTTAAATATAAAATGTTCTGTTTTTTGAGAGATGAATGGTATAGAGGTATAGTGTCTTGCCATACCTCACTCCCTGGTGTAGTACTACTGAAATAAAACAAGTCAGGATTTGTTTAGCCATTTTTCAATATATATGTAACTTCTGGTAACAGTTACTGGTGTGAGGTTTCTCTTCCTTGAGTAATTAGCTAGAAAGTTCAAGAGAACTTTCTTAACAATGTGTCCCTTTGCTGTAGAATTTTTTAGTAACAGAGTAATTTCTCTTTTCTAGAAACATGTTAACATTTGTATTCAAAGCATAATAATGGTTTTTAGATTAGGACAGGCACTGAAAATTAGTAAGGATAGTTAATTCTTTGTCCTTACCTCCCCTCCTGGGTCTAATTATTGTTTGAATTTTGGTGCAGCCTCTGATCTCAGGTGCTGAATATGTTGGAATGGCTAGAGGGATGAGGTGGCAACACATGCCTCCTTTATATGGGGTTCATTTATCTGAGTATTTAATTTTAAAGCCCCACTGCTGTTTCAGGTAGGTTCCAGAATACAGAAATCAAAGTGATCAAAATAGAGTCTCATGTAACACACCTCTAGCTGGGAGAAAATGAAAGTTTTTTCTACATTTAAATACTTCAGGTCTATTCCATGAGTATGGTTTAGCAATGGCGGGCAAAGTGCGCTTTACTGGAACAAGTAAGTATGGTACAAAGCCCCAGCTTTGCTGATATTTATCACGACATGCAAATTAAGTAATTTGCATAGATTATTATTATCATTGTGATGAGGCTTAACCAACACTAAATAACTTTAGGAAGTTAAGTTGGTATAAGGCTGGAAGCCTTGACCCCATGACCCTAAAGGAGAGTGAGACATCCTTTGTAGAGCAAGTCATTTAAGCAGAGGATAAATCTGGCCACAGGTTTGGAGATGATCCTTTTTTTTGGTTTGTTTTGTGCTACCAGGATTGAACCTAGAGGTGTCTGACCACTGAACCCATACCCAGCACTTTTTATCTTTTAATTTTGAGACGGGGTCTCACTAAATCGCTTAGGGTCTTGCTAAATTGCCGTACTCCTGCCTCAGCCTCCCACTGGGATTACAGGCGTGTGCTACCACGGCTGGCTCTAGAAATGACCCTTTTAAGGATCAGCAAGGTTGGGAAGTCCTCATGTACTGAAGAGTGGTAGCTGCTTGTCTAGAGAAGACCCATCTATAGCAGCAAGTGGCATGTGAAACTTGGAAAGCAATCTAGGCCAAGGGTTGGTGATGTAGCTTGGTGGTAAAGCATGCCTAGCATGCATGTGCAAGGCCCTGGGTTTGATCTCCAGCACCACAAAAAAACAAAAGAAAAACCCAGAAACAACATTCTAGGGAGGATCATGTTTAGTGACATATATCATTAGTCACCTCATTAAAGTATTTTTAAAAGTGGGAAGATAACTATTCTCTCCTTGCACCTGAAATAAGACCTTTGTTCTGGGGTAAATAAGCATGGGCTGAGAATCCTGCTGAAATGCAAAACTGGTTTTATTTGTGCTGTTTCCCTGTACACTCTGGAGTGTTTTGGAAACCTGCAGTTATCTAAATTCCCATCAGGTGACATTGTTTAATCTAACATTCCCTCTTTCATATATGAAAATAGCTCTAAGGACACACCACTGATAGGCTTTGAACTTTCTTTTCAGTGGTTGGAAGGGAGTTTCCAATCCTACTCTCTTTTCTCTGATGGTTTTCCTGCCCCCATCCTCCCATGTCAGTCAGGAAAAGGCTTCTGGCTACCAAGGGTTTAACAGGGGAGAAAGACATTGACCTTGGACACAAAAGCACCTGCCTAATCAATGAATTTATTAGGCTACTTGGTGTCAAGGCTGGTTAAAGTTATTTCAAATAATACTTTGTGTAAAAATTTGGGTCTCTTGATAATTCAGAGGAAAGACTTGCTTTAAAATGATTAACACCTACTTCCAAATATTGTAATGAAAATAGGAAAACAGAACCTCTTATCCAGGCTGCAAAAATATTATTTTACTTTGAAGACTGTAATAACTGAAAATAAAAAGAAATTTATGTCATATCTTAAAAGGGTGGCTACTTGTTATGTCCTAGGTTTATACAGGGTCTGAGAAGCACCCTTCAGCGCTGATTTCTGAGGGTCTTATAAAGATTAACAGATCTGCTTTTTTAAAAAAACGGTGGCTCCGTTTTTTTTTTAAAACAACCCTTTGCACTCCTTCCCTCAATCATACTATCGCATTATCAGTCATCTAAGTTATACTTTATAATCTGCCTTGATGTGTTACACACATGCAAAAAGTACACAGTGGATAAACTTCTGCTGCTGACGTTGCACTGAAGAGATATATGTGCGATATGTATGTATATATAATATAGTTAACATTATTTTATTGTTGTGAAATGAGAAGCGATCAACCAAACCTTTCGAGCAGGCCCACCAGATGATAAATACCACCATATGTCTGATTCACAGTACATTTGGGCATACACACTTCAATTACAGTTTTGTGTTTAGTACCGAAAACCTTTTCTTGTGTGCGTGTTTTCTCTACAGATCCGGTCCTCTGCATTACATTTTGAAAATCGTTATTACAGATAAGCACCTTTTCAGGTACGCTTCCGAGAAATGCATGTATTTTCGCACACAAAGGTGTGCAAGGAGGTTTTCGCAAACAAATGTCCTAATGATGCCGGCGCCGAGCTCCCGCACATGCCCACCGCGTGTCCGCCCAGCCGGCCGAGCCGCGCCGCGCCGCGCCGCCGGGCAGCCCGCGGCCTCCCGGAGAAAGTTAACCCGCGCATCCGCACTGGCTGCGGCGCGAGCCTCCCGGCCTCCCCCGCGCCGCCCCGCACCCGGCCGTGGGGGCGGGGTGCGGCGGCCGGTGCCCGCCGGCGCCTCCGAGAGCCCGCGGGGCTAGATTTCTTTTTAAAAGAATGCGTCGCACACGCCCAGCCCCCAGCGCCGCCGCAGCGGGCCGGGAGGGAGGGCGGGAGCCGGCCGGCGGAGCCCCCCCCGCCGCGCCGCCGCGCGCCCCTCCCCCGCCGGCCCCTCCCCCGCGCGCCCG
>JAJEJO010048227.1:16447-293853 GCA_020662805.1 Glaucomys volans | reverse complement strand
CCCCCCGCGGCGGGAGCACCTCCGCTCGCCACCTGGGGACCCGCGCCGCGCTCCCCGCCCCCGCCCGCCCGCGCCCATCCCCCGCGCCCTCCGCTCGCCGGGGTTATAATTGCCTCTCACCCCCCGGAGGGGTTATTTTGGGGGTGGTTGGAGGCGGTGGCGGCGGCGGCGAGGAGGGGAATTTCCTTGTGCCTCCATTCCCGGGAGGGGGGAGCGGCGTTGGAGGCCACCGTTTCCAGGTAAGCGCCGGGGGCCGGACCCTGGAGTGGGGCGGCCGCGGGCCGGGGCGGGGGGCGCGGGCCCGAGGCGGCCGGGGGCCCGGGCCGCGGGGGGAGGGGCGCCCGCGGAACATGCATTTTTCAACTTGGCCCTTTGGGGAGCTGGGGCTTAGGTGGGGGAGGGGAGGGGAGGGAGGGCATTTAGGGTGCCCCCATCCCCCCTTTCCCTCTCAGGCTTCTTTGAAATGCTCACGTGCCTGCCCACCCCCTACCCTTTCCTGGTCTCGGGGGATCCTCACCCTAATTATGTTGTTGTTGTCTCGGAAAATATGCACCTCGGCCTTCCCCTCTTCCACCCTTCGTGCATTTACACCCCCTTTTTGTGCGTGTGTATGTGAGGCGGGCAAGGCTTTCAGGAAAGAATTTGCAGCAAATTGAATCAAGGAGCCATCATGAGGCCGACTCCTTTATAGCCTATTTTTAGCAGAGGAGAAGGCTCCTTTCGGTGCATGCTATTTTGTTAAACCTCGGGCTGCGATGAGAATCCGCTCCCCTCTGGAGGCGCGTCCCTGGCCCCGCGCGGCGACCCCGGCTGGAGTGCAGGGGGCTGCGGGCGGCTGTTGGGGCCGCGCGAACGGGGCGGGGGCGCCGGCCGGGGGGAGGGGCGCGCGGCCGCCGGGCCTCACTCCGGGACGTGTTTGTTTGTAACTTAGCGCTTTCTGCCTTCTTAAGGAGGTATTTGGTGGAGCCTCTTTGAAGTTGGGTTCAGAAGTGTAGAATTGGCAAAGTTATTGCCAGCGTCCTGGTAAGTTTTGGGTGGCACGGAGTCACATTATTTTCTGACAGTGTAAAGGCCACGTTGTGAGGGTGGTTTCTCGGTAACTTCCTCTTTGCAACCGATGTCATTTTTTTTTTTTTTTAACAGAAGCAGACTTTTATTTAAGTGAAATATTAATCTTAAATGGCAGCACTAGGGAAGCCATGCATGCGTTAACGTGTTCAGTATTTTTGGAAGTTCCTAATTTGCTGAAACAGGCATCACTTTGCAGTGGCAACCGGGATTAAATTTAGATTGTGGAAATGGTGTGTTCCATGTAAAATTTGGGTTGTGATGGCTTTTAAGAAATCTGTCTTTGTTAGGTTATCCCACACTCTGAAAAAATATTTGGTGATTACACGGGGGTAAGTGTTGGAACCTAGTTAAAAATTAGATTTTCTGCGTGTTTGGAGTTTACTTAAAATCGTGGACTTTGCAGGTACTAGGGTGAGTTTCAGTACCTGTGTAATTTACAGTTGACTTAGGGAAGTTTACTGTTGGCTTTTCCAAACAAGAACCTTATGCTGATCTAAACTTGTTGTTAATAAGATATGGTGGGTGAAATGATGGGTTATTTTTAGTTTGAATCTTTAGTCTGAATGCTCTCCCCTCCCCCAATAAAATTGAGTAATCATCTTCACCTCTCTTCCTTAAAGACTCAGTTTGGGTAACGTAGGGTCCAATCGTGGTGTTTTTTTTTTTTTTAATCTTCTTACTAAAGCGACTTGCAATAAATATACTGATTACACATTCAAGACAGTGACTTTTGGGTTTCCCAGTGTGATTCATGTTCATTTTTGTTAAATGTGACCGATGCTCATTGGTGAATTCAATAATCCTGACTTCCTGGGGACTGTATCTACTCACTATTTCAATAAGTTTTATGGTCTAGGGAAGTAGGGCAGCTTTGTCTCCATGAAAACATTGTGTATGTTGGATTAAATCATATGAGTTAATGGCAAGCTTCCCAAGTTATCATTGAGAGTTCTAGAAATAGTTTGCATTTACCAGTGGGGGAGGGGCGGCAGAAAGAAAACATGCCTGAGGGAGGTCAGGCATGTGTTGTGTGTTTATACTTTTGCTTTTAAATCGAGGTTTTCCCATGATTTTTTTTTCAATTCTCCTATGTGTACTGTCTGATGTATGCAGTTGCAATCATTAACTCCATACATAAGTATTTTCTTTTTAACCATTTGAGTAGTTGGAATCAGATTATAGTATTTAGAACAAAATGCTGAACTGTATGGGGGATAAAAACAATATGTGCATGAAAAAGTTTTGCTTACAGTAGAGGAACTTAAGTAACTTGTTAATGGCTTAAAAATTGCTGCAAAGCTCACCGTCAGCTTAAAACATTCTTCTAAAATATATCAACTTTGGTTATTAATATGGGAGAAACTGGAGTGGGCCCTTACGTAAATTATTATTATTTTTTATTGATTGTGTCAAGGAACTGTTAAAACATCTTAATAACTTTTTACATATGTTCAAGAATCTTCATGATACTTGTGTTCTCAACACAAGTGGATGCTTTTGTACAGTTATCATGATACCTGTCTACCAAGAGAACAAGAAAAACTGCTTTCTCTGTACTGGGAGCCTTTCAAGTAAATGAGAAAGGGCAGCAGCTTAATATAAACATGGGGGTTACTGACAAAAGAAGCTGTGAGTAATGAACGTTTGGAACATTAACCTGTTGATTAAATACATGAGTTCATATACAGCAATGCTGTATAAATATAACCTGGTCAGGTGAGTAGCTGGCAAAGGAATCCCCTTTACACAATAATTTATAGCAGGATTACTATGAAGAACTTTGTTACAACACATTTAGATAGAGTTAGTTGAAATTATTTGTTGGGCTTGTTCAATTTCAGAGTTATTTATATAAAAAGAATAGAGAAGAATGTGAATTGGAGGAAGTGTGGGGGAATGGCAGAAATACTGGCACTGCCTGGGACTTTGTATTTTTCTAGTACATGTGAATTTGATTCATTTCACAAATAACATTTATAGTGTAAGTTATTTAAATGTAAAGAAAGAAAGGATCTAATATGAGGCATTTGTATTTTGTGTTCATACCTTCCCATGGCAGAGAAGGGATAACCTTAAGGACTGTAGAAAAGAATTGTTCAGAGTGTTCAATTTGCAGACCATCTTGGTCCTGTCTCCTGCTCTACCACCAACAGAAAATTGAAGTTTCAAGACGGCAAAACAGTCCTCTATGAAAAAGTTGATGCTGAAGAATTTGACTTTGTTTCTTGCCTTTGAAATTGTACTCAGAGGAAAATTAATTGTTCTTTAACCATAGAACCAGAGGAAAGGGACTCAGCCTATTTTGTGCTCTAGGAGGTGGGCAGGGCTTTATGTCATTTAGACCTCAGGGTAATCCTATGAGGTCAGTAGTGTTGGGCTTTCTTCGTGAAGGATGAAAGAGAGGTACGAAGAAGTGAATTCACTTGTTCAAAGCCCCCAAAATGGTTCAGTGATGTACTAGGATTCAAACCTAGGTCTGCCCTCTAGACCAGTTCTTTCTGAGGTGACCTTATTTGCAAGAGATTTTCCCAGCTTCTTTATCAGTCTTGATCTGTGGCTATCCTTAAAAAAATCTTTCCTTTCCTTGGTGCTAGGGATCCAGCCATGGGCCCAGTGTATGATAAGCAAGTCCTCTACCACTGAGCTAACTCCTGCCTCTTTTGTTTTTTGAGACAGGGTTTAAGTTGCCCAGGCTGGCCTTGAATGTGTGATCTCCTGACTCAGCCTATTGGGTGTACTGGGATTACAGGTGTGTGTCACCATGCCCTACAAAAACTGTTTCTAATCATGTTTTTATTTCTATAGTTTTGCATCTCTACTAACTGGGTCAAGTGATTGTACTGGATAAATGAAATTTCTAGGATTCATATCATTGTTTTTAACTCCCTAGCACTAATTAATAAGATGCAGTCTTCATGTCAGCTGCCATATTTCCTACCTTGAGATTGGCAGTGGTGAAAATAACCTCTTGAAATACTGCCAGTAGAAATGTTGTTCTGGCCCAGACATGGTAGTGCATCCCTGTAATCCCAGCTACTCTGGAGGCTGAGGTAGGAGGATCTCAAGATTGAGGCCCTAAGCAACTTAGCAAGACCCTGTCTCCCCCCAAAAAAAAAAAAAAAAAAAAATAAAATAAAAATGGCTGGCGGTATAGCTCGGTGGGAAAGTGCTCCTGGGTTCAATCCTGGTATCCAAAACAAAAAACAAAAAACAAAAAGCAAAAAAATGTTGTCCTGTGCTTGAAATTTAATTTTTTTTTAAAATATTTTGTTTTAGTTGTAGGTGAACACAATATCTTTGTTTTATGTTTATGTGGTGCTGAGGTTCGAACCCAGGGCTTCACGCATGCTAGGTGAGCACTCTACCACTGAGCCACAGTCCCAGCCCAGAATTTTTAAAATTTTTAAAATTTGTTCTTTTTAGTTATACATGACAGTAGAATATATTTTGACATATACATACACTGAGTATAACTTTGTGCTTGAAATTAGGAAGGAAAGGCAAATAGGAGTATCTCTAACTTTAGAGTGTACATTTCTGAAAACTTGTGTAAGAAATAGCATTTAAGTTTTGTGTTGTACAATGGTTTAAACGAGTGTCCTACTGAAGAATTGCCTGGATCCAAACTCTGGTTGTGTCCCTTACAAGCTGTGTGATATTGGGGGTAGTAGTAACTCCTGCTGTGCCTTAGTTTTTTTTCACCTGTGCAATGGGGACAGTCTATTTTCGGAGTTGAGACGATTGAGTTAATGTGTGTAAGGTGCTTAGATACTTGGCATACCAAGGATCACCTAAGTGTAATGGGATGGTTTTGGTTTTGAGGTTCATTTCTTTGTAGTATATTTTATTTCCTTGTTATTATTTTTAGTGGGGTCATAATGTTGTAAAAAAAAAATTGGTAGTTCTGTTTCCTGAGTTCTTGGGCAACATATTTGAAAAAAAAAAGCATAATTTATTCTCAAAGTTTTGAGTAAAGGCTTAGATATACCATGAAGAATTAGACTGCATGTTAACACTGGGCACTATATCAGGTTACTAGTTTGGTGTGGATACAGTCTTGGACCTTTTGCATCCTTTTTTTGCTATTCTTTCACTTGGGTTTTGATTTTTTAAATCTACTTGCACCATTTGGAATATTTTCCAACTTTTAAAATAAAAAGGTAATTCTTTTGAGTCTGGATTCTGCAGAGACTAGGATCTGCCTTTTAGTTTGGAGCGATTCCTTCATGTAGGCTTTTTTTCCCTCTAGCTTTGACCATTCACCTGAGTTCTTGTTCCATATTTTCAGTTCTGTCAAGAAAGTTCCTTTCCTCTGAAATACCTGTAAGTCTTGTCTTAATTTCATTTCCCATTCTTAGCAGTGATATTTGCTACTTATTGTTAATGTTCTGTGTATCAAGACTATACTGGTGCTTTCACAAATGCTGGCACTCTGAGCAGTTGATATCCTAAATTTAACAGTGAGGAAATTAGAGGTTTTGGTAGTAAGGGGCAGGAGTAGGGATGTAGGCTCAGTTTGTCTGATAGTTTATGCCAGTGTTCTTACTTGGCAGTCAGTCTACTGTCCATGGTGAATGAATGAATGAGTGAATGGTCTTTAGATTTGGGTTATTGCCTTAATTTTTTAGTTGGTTGCCCTGAGCAACCTTTCTTCTCTATCCTATCTTGTGTAACTCCTGACAGTGTAATTTATTTAAAATACTGGTTTCATTATGTCAGCTCCCCTGCTGGAGAACCCATAATGGATTCCCTGTGCCAACTGGATTGAGTTCATAAGCTTCAATCTGGCTTTTAAGGCGTCATTCTACCTAGTCAGCTTTATTTCCCATTCTTCCCTAACTGGATTCTTGCCTGCCTTTCAAATCCTGCCGTTTTGCCATACTCATTACTTCTGTGATTTTGTTCATGCCGTTCTTTCCCTTGTCCTTTTTATAGCCTAGTTTCTATCCTACTTCTGTGAAGCCTTTTCTGGCCATCTTGACTCAGGATATTTCTTTGAGATTCTGTTGCATTTAATGAATATAATAAACTCCTTATCTGTTGTTTCCATGGGATGTGTCACGTTGTTCCAACTTCGTTACACTTCTTGAAGGAAAGAACCTGTTTACCTTTTGATAGAATTCTTTTTTTTTTTTTTAAATCAAGAGCTGAGATAATACCATTTTCATGTTAAAATGAATTGTTTATGCAGGGCCTGTGTTTAAATGAGAGCAGTGATCCGCTTTATTTGACTGTTATCGATATGGCAGAATTTTCTTTTTGAATTAGACTTCCAAGGTTTAGTATATTATAGTTACATTTAATTGTTTATTTGAATTTTAATGCTGCCAGAGTGAAGGAAGAATCCTGGTCAATTCTTGAGAGTTAGATGAAAGTGGATTTGTTTGTTCTCTTAATGTTGAAATAGTAGCCACAGTATTGAGGCAAAACGTAGTCTAGTTAGGAACCATGTCACACTGAATTGATTTTATCTGATTATACAGATTGACTATCTGAAAGTCTTGGTACCAGAGGTGTTTCAGATTTTGAAAATTTTTTTCAAAAAATTTTCAGATTTTGATCTTGGGGATGGAACCCAAGTGTAAGCATGAAATTCATTTGTTTCACATCGACCTTGTATACATAACTTGAAGTAATTTTATATGGTATTTTTAGTGTGCCCATGGTTTGACTTCATCCTGTTACAGAAGATCAGGTGTGGACTTTTCCACATGTGGGGTCATATAATACTCAGAAAATTTTGGACTTTTGTATATTTTTAAGTTTTAGATTTTCTGATACAGATGCTCCATCTGTATGTATGTGTCTGGCATAATTATGCTTGAAATTTTGAACTTTTTTTTTGCAATTCTAATCTCTAAGGCTTTTTCCTCATTATTTTTTCAGTTTTGTACCCACATGTGGTTTTTTTTTTTTTTTAGCTTTTAACTTTGTTACAGCATACAGCATTCTGACTACCTTGGAATCTCATTTGGGCTAATGCTGTTAACATATTAATATTCAATATAGAGTTATCTATTATATAGTGGAAGTGGGTTCATCTACCAGAAGAATGTCATCTTAACCATCTCTCTTGAGTAAGTTTTTATGGTAGAGCTGTGCAATATTAGTTCTAACCGACCAGGGCAATTGACTCTAAAGGTAACTAATTTGGTGTTTTTTTTTTTTTTTTTAAGAGGTGCTGGGGATTGAACCCAGAGCCAAGCATTCTACCAACTGAGCTATATCCCCAGCCCACTAATTTGGAGTTATATCTTTGCAACATTTTAAGTATTTTTAGAGTTTAAAGCTTTCCAGCATGTTTTTGAATCAAATTGAGTTGGATGCTGTGCTGCTTTCTGAGATCTTAGTTTTGTAACTGAGAATTAATAGTCAGCTTTGCAAGAGTCATACTGAAAGGTCAGTAATTAAATTTCAGTAAATATAGAAAGAACACTCAGATAAAGGAAAAGATTTACATGGAATGAATAAATTTGAAGAATGAATGAGGAAGAATAGGTGTTGAATATATAAACTGGGAAGTTTGCCTGTTTTGTCCTTCATCTACTGAAGGTTTGTTTCTTTTTTAATTTTTTGAGTATTGGGTATTGAACCCAGAGGGGCTTTACCATTGAGCTACATCCCAGCTCTTTTCATTTTTTATTTTAAGACAAGATCTTCACTGAGTTGCCCAGGGCCTTGTTGAGTTGCTGAGGCTGGTTTCAAACTTGGAATTATCCTGCCTCAGCCTCCCGAGCTCCTGGTAGAGGCATAGGCCACCATTCCTGGATTGAAGGTTTGTTTCTTGTAGGAGGGAGATTCAAGAATGAGAGGAGAATTTCATGATCAAGAGTCAAAGATAGTCATTCCAGTATCTTAACAGAATAGTTGCTTGTTTGCGATTTACTCCAGATGTGTTAAAACATTTTTAAAATCAGGATGTTTAAAATCTTCAATATAGTGAAGTGTTTTTTTTTTTTTTTTTAACTTTTTGGGAACTAGGTAACACTTGATATTCTTTGTTTCATCTGAGGTCAAAGGTGTCAGTGCTTTTAATTCTTTCTTTCTGTCTCTCTCCCTTGCCCTTTTTTAGAATTCTAGAGTGGGGCATTATAAAGAGGCAATAAACTACTCTGTTTTTAAGTGGGTGTTTTATGTTTTTGTTCTTACTGTGTATTTGCTCAAACAGTGGGTATCATTTTAATAGGGATCCAATTTTTTTGGGGGGCACTCAGCCCCTGCGCCACATCCCCAGCCCTATTTTGTATTTTATTAGAGATAGGGTCTCACTGAGTTGCTTAGTGCCTTGCCTTTGCTGAGGCTGGCTTTGAACTCCCGATCCTCCTGCCTCAACCTCCTGAGCTGCTGGGATTACAGGCGTGCGCCTCTGCACCTGGCTAGAGATCCAATGTTAAGTGAGCACTTTTTTAATACTAATTTTTTTTTTTTTTTTTTTTGGGCAAAAACCATGGTTGTGTAGGGAAATCATTTAGCATCTACAAATGTGTATATCAATATGATCAGATAAAATGTTACCTAAGATTTGCTCATACAACCAATAATTGAATGAGAATACTTAATACTTTCATTCCTTTATTAAAATTCTTAAGATTTTGTCATTTCAATGAGGGATATTTAATGGAAAGTTTACTTAGCTTAGAATAGTTGACTCAAAAGCTACAGAGTCTGGAAAACACTTTATTAGCAATAAGCAAACACCTTACCGAGATGCATATTAAAATAATAGAGCATTTTGGTGGTTAACTGCACATAGAACACAGCTTATGAGTTAGCGGGAGGTGTTCTGTGCATTCCCTTAATTTGAACAGACTAATTGAGTAGAGTGTAGTCTCATCTTGTTTTCTATTTAGTGTCTGTCATGTCATTAACTCAGAGAATAAGGCAATTGGGTCATGGTAATAGATAATGAATTTCTTTAATATCCTTTTCTGTTTTTTGGCATAATTATTCTTTTATGAAATAGAACATATATATATATATGAATTTTAAAATATGGTTTGTGGCTGTAGAATTGTTCTTTAGCACCTTTTAACAACAAAATATAATATACGTGTTTAATGTTTTTTTCCCTAGTACAGTGTTTATTTAAATCACTTTTCTCGGAAAGCAATGTACATTTATAAGATCTTAGACTGGGTTAGGTGTAGTCTGGTATTGTGTCTGGGAAGTAGAGATTTCTTATTCTTGTGCAAAAACAAAAGAACAACAACAACAAAAAATAGGCCTTCAGTGGTATTACATCTTTGATCTTGAACTTCCTTGTGTCCTGCCAGCAGAGGTCACCAAGTTTTGACATGTGGTGAGAAATGTTTTTGTGTGAATTGTTCCCTTACAGATTGGTTTAGATTTGGTGTTTTTGACGTTAACATTTAATGTTTTTTTTTTTCTCAAAAGTGTTTAAGTAAAAAAACAAGGAATTGGGAAATCCCATATATTTGCTGCCATTTTATTTAATAAGGGATGTACAGTGAGTGTATATGAGTTCGTGTATTTATTGGTATGCTTGTTGTACATGCTTGGTGACTGTAGAAAGATGTGTAAAAGACCAACAGTGGTGTTGGAGTGGGGCTGGAATGGACAGATCGTTTAGTCAGATGTGGGAAAGACTTATTTTCATGTATAATCTTTTGAATTGTTCAAATTTGTTTATACCATTTTGAGAACAGTAATTGTGAAAAATCAAAGCATTCACTTAAGAATTTTTAATTTGTCAAAAGAAAAGCAAAACCTTCTTTTCTTTTGTGCTTTACAGCCAGTTTTTAAAGAACTGGAATTTGTGTGTGTGTGTGTGTGTGTGTGTACATACATACAGACAGACGGGATTTTTGTACTGGGGATTTAACCCAGTGGTGCTTTACCACAGTCTCACAAGATAGGTTACAACCTTGTTACATTGCTGAGGTTGACTTTGAACCTGTGAACCTCCTGCCTCAGCCTCTCAAGTAGCTGGGATTATAGGTGTGCTCCACCACACCTGACATGGTTGGAACTGTATATATTTCTGTGAACACTTTCCTCAGATTTGTTGGCAGATTTAGAGTAGTTATATGATTGAACAGTGCTGTTTGTTTCACAGCTGGGTTGACAGACCAGTGCTGAACTAGTGATTTTTGAGTCCTATCCAAGTTTGATAATTAGAAATAATTCAGTGCAAACTTTCAAAAAGGAGTTTTTGTTGTCCAGAAGTACATAAGTGTTGTCTTATTTCAAAGGAGTCACTTTGCCAAAGGTTTAGGAATCTGGTGAAAATTGAGGTTCTCGTAGTTAATAGTTGATTTCAGTAATTGAGATACATTTTGGTACAGTGGAATTTATGGAACTATGCATTCTGATATTGCATGGATCTTACTGTGACCTGTGAACTTAATGTGTTATTGACTCCAAGGAGACAGACATATTGCTTTTAATTCTGTGGCATGGTGACTTAACACTAGCAATCCTGAGGCCATGGCCCTCTCTTCAACAGTAACGGGAGACTAAGTAGGGTCTGTGTGATCTGGCAGTAATTTCTCACTCTTGGGTGTTGTGAAGAGCTAGAGCTAGGCACACCTGGTTTGAATCCTGTCACTCCTATTTACTGTTATGGCTTTGAAAATGGATATCTAACTATTCCAGTTGATTTCCACATCTGAAAAATGGGAATAAAAGAGAATTAGTTCTTCACAAAGCAGTTGTGAGTCTTGAAATGGGAACACATGTAAAGCAGCATAGGGCCTGGCATAGAAGAGGTACTTAATAAATAAATGCTAGCTACTCTTGGTGGCCTTTGTTAGCTGCAGCAGTAACAGCTGTAGAGAGGTGGAAAAGTGACACCTTTCCTGACAACTTAATTCTGTGAACCTGTGTTGGCTGCTGTGCCAACTACAGAGATGAGATGGTTAGAATTTCTAATCCAGAGAGCTAAGACTGCATTTGGTGACTGAACTTTTACTGCTCAATCTAGAATGAGATTTTGTACTGTGGAGCTTCTTTTTATGTCTGATGTACCTGTTCTTTTGCAGTAATTTTTTTAAAAGATGTTTTCCTTTTTTTGCATCTCTATTTATTCATTTATTTTTATGTAGTGCTGAAGATTGAACCCAGTGCCTCACAGGTGAGAGGCAAGTGATTTACCACTGAGCTACAGCCCCAGCAGTAATATTTTATATTGGATTTGATCACACTTTGACGTTTCAAGAAAAAGAAAGCTGCTACCTTTATTAAAAAATAAATTGGCCAGGTATGGTGGTGCACACCTGTAATCCCAACTACTCAGAAAACTGAGGCAGAAGGATCATAAATTTGAGGCCAGCCTGGGCAACTTAATGAGACCCCGTTTCATAAAATAAAAGGGATAGAGATAGAGCTCAATGGTAGAGTATCCCTGGGTTCAATTCCCAATATGGGAGTGGGGGCAGGGAGAATTTGTACTCCTCTTCCCCAGCCCCTTGGAGATCAAACAGTACTGCATGGGTTTGTCATTTCAGATATACATGTTACATTTTATGCAAACTGTGACATGGACTTTTACTAAAAATACATGTGGTACAACACAGGATGTGTATATGTTCAAAAGAAACTGATATAAGTTTTCAGGAGCTGATACTTGAATACCAGACACACTTATTTTCCATACTTTTCTGTTTTCCATTTAAAAATATTCTTTTCATAAGCCTCTAAATTGAGTTTACTATTATTATTGTTATTTGTAGTACTGGTCATTGAATCCAGTGGTGTTCTACCACTGCATCCTTAACCCTATTAATTTTGAGACAGTCTTATTAAGTTGCCCAGACTGACTGGCTTAAAGGAATATAGAATTGTAATTTCTACTTTATGGATTTAGAATCAGTACTCAGAATGGAAAACAAGTTGACATTCTGACCAATAGGGCATATAGATAAATCACATTTATTGTTGTTGTGTCTTTATACTCTCAGGCTGTATTAGGATTCTGAAGTTCTGATGAACTTTGTAAGGTGTGTATTATAAATAAAATACAAATGATAAAAGGAATTTTGATTGCTAATAAGTGAAAACAAGACTTTTTGGAGGGGAAATCTGCAAGCAGTTCCAGATTAAGACCCCTGAATATTTCCCTTAAAAGTGTAGTAATGATTAATAGGAATGACTGTTATACTAAGTTTCTTATATCCTATTAGAGAAAAAGTTTGGTTAATTACTTTATAGTATTTTAAACAAAAATGAACATGCCATAACATGTTGATTGCATGAAATTATTCTATTTGAAGATTAGGTTTCTTTTTGTGATAGTTTTAAACTGACATTCTGACCTATGACCTCTAGTCTGTTTCTAGCACAGATTTCTCCTTGATCCAGAGTTAATTTATTGACTCTTATTTATTAGGGAGAGTCTTCCTTGAACACAGTGTCTTTCACTCATCTTTATTCTCAGCACTTGGTAGAGTGCCCTGATACACTGTAGTCTTGCTGTTCAAGTTGAGTTAAATCCATGAAATTCTGACTGAGTACAGTAGAACCTTGATCTTTAAGATGATTCACTTACATAAAACTAGAAGAAATCCATCCAGTTCACAAATTCATTGCCCCTTTGACTAATTGTGTTTATACATCAGAATTGTGAGAGTCTGCCCGGTACCCTAGCATCCTGTCCTTCAAGGTGTAAGTTCTTAGTTTATAAACCTGTTGCCCTTGCCTTTGTGGCTTTCCCGCCGAGCTCAGAGGGTGTGTATGCTCTATGTCCTTTGTCTCTAAACCAATGAGTCTGTGACCCAGATTGCCTCTTAATTTTGGCTGCCTCCTCTTCTATTCTGTGTACAGTCTGTCGTGGAAACAATTTGCACGTTCTTCCTGTGTTTCTACTGTTGAGTGTAGGCTGGTAGTGGCATTAGATTTTCATTTAATGATGATGAGTGGCAATAAGACAGAAGACAGATGAGGGGTCATAATTGGAATAAGAGTAGGTGATGGTAACACTATGTTGTCATGGGGAGCTGGGGCACATCCTTTTAATTACTCATAAAGATATCCAAAATATTCTGAGACCTGGGATATTTGGAGTAGAGGTAGAAGGTGAGGGAACTTGGTCTCCTTGATTCTGTTACTTGGAGCTTTCCAAATTGAGCTGCACATGCAAACCTTAGTTTGCTGTCAGGGAAGAAAGGATTTTCAGTTTAAAACTGAACTAAAACGATTGCTACAATATTTCAGTGCTATTTAAAAATACTTAAAAATGAATGTTTTAAAAATTCATCAGTAACTTTAAAATCACCAAGGATAATGCATTTAAGAGATGAGTATTTTCACTTTCCCCTAAATGTTACTAAATGGGGTAATGAATGCATCCTACAGTCTTTTTCCTCTTTACTGTTTGCTTGTCTGGAGCAGGGTGCTCTTGCTTAGGTAGATAACTTCGTCTTTGGTATCTCTAGATACTCTACTGCTTATATGCAGGTATATTTTGTAATTTGTTTCATTTCTACCCCACCCCTCTTTGGGTCAGATGCTGTGGGCATCTTGTTGCCTTGTTTTACTGACCTCATTTGCCTTCCTTGTGTTTTCTTCCAGATGACTCATATATGTTTTGGTAGTGAATACATCAGTTTGTTCCTTTAGTCTGACAAATCAACATAACAGTGACTGCCTACAAGTGAGAACTGGCAGTGACAGGAAAAGTGTGTTTTGTTTTGTTTTGTAGACTGTAACAGCATACTCATGTACTTTTGATAAATATTACTATGAATGTGAATGGTATAATTTAAGAGTTATGGTTTGAAGCCTTCTCAAGTAATTGTCAGTGTGAGAGCTGGGGCTATATTTTCAGTGGTAGAGCGCTTCCCTAGTATTTGTGAGACCTGGGTTCCATCCCCAGCGTTGTAAGAGTAATTGTCAGTGGGGGTGGGGGTGGAGGGTGTTTCTGGTTGGATTTCAGAATACATTCTGCATCTTGGGTTTTATTCTCTGTAAAATTTGGATACATTTTACTTATCTCTCTGGAGTTTCAGTTCCTTTAGTTGCAAAATACCAAATACTTACAAAGATTTAATTGGAATAGAAGAGAAAGCATACGTTAAAAAGAATACTTGGTTGTGCTCCAGTGTATGTATGTTCCTGAATGGGTTCTGTATGATTGTAAATAGGGGAATTATGTGAGTATAATAAGGAAATTGCTCTAGCTTATACATTTTCTCTAGCATATTCATGTTTTGCACCAAGTAGCAATAGCTGAGCTCAAAGTACACTAAAAACTGAATTCAACAAGTCATGGAGGGTCACTCTTGAGTTCTTCCTTTTGGTCTAGTTTGACCATGTTTTCAGTTTTGAAAGTTACTATGTGATTATTCCTGATCTCTGTACATTTTGCCTAGGTCCAACTCAAAATCCTCAAGTATCCTTTTTTTTTGGTAGTGGAGGTCTAAGCACCCCAGGGGCACTTTACCACCAAGCCACATCCTCAGTCCTCCACCTCCTTTTAAATTTTTTATTTTGAGACATGGTCTCAGTTGCTTAGTGGCTCTATAAATTGCTGAGGCTGATTTTGAAATTGCAATCCTATCTCAGCTTCCTGAGTCACTGGGATTACAGGTGTGTACCACTGCAACTGGCCTCAAGTATTCTTTCTCTTACATTTCCCCCCCAACTTAATGTTATATATTGCAATTATTTGAGGAATTTAACATTAAAATTTTATTAGTATTTTATATGGATTTTAATTGCTTTTGCTAATGTTTGCTTATAAAGTTGCATAGGTTTTGAATATCCTCTTTTTTTTTTAACTGTATAAAGCTATTACTTTTTTTTTTTTTTTTTGCTGGGGATTGAAACCCAGGGCCTTGTGCTTGCGAGGCAGGCACTCTACCAACTGAGTTATATCCCCAGCCCAAGCTATTACTTTTAACACATGATTTTGCACAAAGTGTTTTCATTGTTTTACAGAGTACATAGCAGAAATACATATATATGTACAGATATGGTTTTGTCTGGCACTGTAAAGATACTGAGGAAATGTCAGTTCTCTTTCCCCTTCCTCAGAAGGGATTTTCATCATATTCAGCATAAAGCAGACATTTTTCCTTAGCCTTTGAGCCACTCCTTCCCATGTGTTCTGGGAACTTCACAGACCTTCCCTATTTCACAGTACTCTTCCCCTTGTTCACCTTGCTCAGCCATACTAACTCCACACTCACTGAACAAGCTTATTCCTGTCTCAGCATCTTAATTGCTTTGTCCTTGCCTCATGCTCTTCCGTTATATTCTCACGTAGCTTACTCTTTCATGTCATTCATATTTCAGTTTCAGTGCCATCACATCAGAGGTGACACTGAAGCAGCTGCACATTCCCAGCCATTTTCAGTCACAGGACCTTCTTCTCATTGCACTTATCTTTTTCTTTGATGAAATAGCCTTAATCATTGATTTGTTTTCTTACCTGGAGAATTTAAACTTTGCAAGAACAGGAATGGGCTCTGTCTTGTCGCTCTATCTCCAGTACCTAGAACAGAGCCTGGCAAGTACTTAGTAAATATTTGAGTGAATTATTGTCTTAGGCATATTCTTGTCACTTGCTGGTAGTCTTAAACTGTCTCATCCTCACAGTGGAATACTGAAAATAATTTATTCAAAGATCCATGTTCAGGGGAGGGTTAGAAGAGGTTTTGCTAAATTAGTACTTATGTTTGGAAGCCCAATGACATTATAAGAGCTGTATGTTTTTCTTAGAGGAGTGTTCTTAAGAATGGTATTTGAATCAATCTGGAAAACAGACAAAGGGGATAATTAATGAACTGATCTTAAAATGTCATTTGTGCTAATCATAAATGCCTGACTTTAAGTAATTAATACCATGCTTCAATTAAAGATACATATTTCATCATTCAAGTAATATAAGGGCTAGATACCATCATTTGTATTTAAGTACAGATTCAGGAGATTTTGTAAAGTGCTTTCACATGTACACACAATATAACCTTGATTAATCATGACCTACCTCCTCACACTGACATTTGAGTCAGAATTCTTAGTTGTACTGTAGTAACCCAATTCAGATTTTTGGTTTCATCCAAAAAAGGGGTTTATTGGAATATGTAATCCAAAAGTGGATTGAACATTTGTATATGGGAAGAACATCAAGTCATCTGGGCTTTCTGTCAATCCAAATTAGATCCATTTTAATGCTTGCTACCAAAAATCTCTGTCAGCAGCCCTGCAGTTTTTTTTCTTTTTAGTTAGTTTCATAATTTCATAATAGATTGACTTTCTTTACATAATAGAAACATAAATTGACAGTGCCTGAATTTTTACTTCCTTTTTCCTTTCCTCTAGAGATAATCTTTATATGTAAAACATATATATTTTAAATTTGGAAATATATATATATATTTTAAATTTGGAAACTTGAAAAACTGATCAGTTTGGTTTGGGAAGGTGCTCACGTGGTCATATTAAAACTGATTTCTTCCAAGTTCTCAGAGGAGACAAAGAGCACTCATTAAAACAACTGAGTAAATAAGAGAGTGACTAAGGAGACCTAACTAACAAACATTTGTATTCATTTTTAGCTGGGAAGATTGGGCCTTTAATTCATGATATAGTAGCACTTAAAATTCTGTCTAATCCAGAAGTGACAGATTCCTTGATCTGTATCTCTCAGCCTTTTCAAATAAAGAATTCATTTTTAAAATGAAAATTGAGGATCCTCAATTGTATTTTTGTATTTGTATTTTTGGGTGGGGCCACTGGAGATTGAACTCAGTGCCTGGTGTGTACTAGACAAGTGCTTCACCAATAAGTGACTCCCAACCCTTCTATTTTTTTTTTTTTTTTTCGAGATAGGATTGTTCTTGGTTGCCCAACTGACCTTGAAGTTGGTAATCTTCCTGTCTCAGCCTCCTGAGTAGCTGGGTTTACCAGTGTGTGCCACTGTGCCTGGCAGTAATTGTAATATTATGTACTCTGTAGCTAACAGGGGTGTTCAGGTGAATTGTCTTGTTAAAATGAGATGCACAATAAAAATTTGATGCAATTTAGTTTGGTTTTCTTTTTTAATATTAAGGCTGTTAATTTAATGACTTATGGAAGGAGATATTTGAAGGCACCAGGTAATTGCCATCAGGTTCATTATACAAGTTTAGGGGACATTTTAATATCTAAGGAAGATACCTATCTTTATCCTAATCAGACATTTAAATAATTTTAGTGTGTAACAACTTAATAATAATAATAATAATAATAATAATAATAATAATAATAATAAAATCCCACGGCTTCATTAGCTCACCAAAATAAGGAAAATAAGTTGCTATGTAGAAGAAGCTTTCTGTGACGTAAGAGATGTTAGTTCTTTTGGACTTCATTTGCTTCATTTTTATAGCATTGTACTGGGTCTCCTAGGTATCTTCTGGATCTAATGCTCTATGACCTTGGGATTACGTGCATAGTTTAAAAATTGCATTTAACCAGATTGCAGGGAAAATGTACAATACTGATATTTGCCTAAACTGTTTTTTCTTTTCCTTTTTATTTTGAGTGGTGGGGGTGAGTACTGGGGATTGAACACAGAGGTGCTTTACCCCTGAGCTACATCCCCAGCCCTTTTAATTTTTTAAGACAGGGCCTCACTAAGTTGCTTAGTGCCTAAGTTGTTGAGACTGACCTTGAACTTGTGATCCTCCTGCCTCAGCCTCCCTACCTGCTGGCATGACGGGTGTGCACCACCACACCTGGCTGAAACACTTGGCATTTCTCAGACTCATTTTCAATTAATATTAGCCTTAGAGAAAATATATTTCAGATATCTGAAGAAGCTTTTATTCATTAATTTCATGAGTTTCAGGTGCATTAGTTATGTCCCATTTCATTGTAGAGAATTAGAAGAAATCTCACCACATTAGAAAATACTGTTCACATTTAGAACTTTTCCAATACTAAAGTAAGTTTCAAGAGCTGTCATGTTGACAACTAATTGAGAATTTTTGTATGTTAAAATAATTTGCAATAAAAAAATGGATGTATGGGTTGTATGATAAGAGGAGAGGGTATCAGGGTATGAAGATATCTAACAGTTATCTAACTGTGTAGTCTTTTCTGGCAAACAGTTTGGTTTATGTTTAACATGTGGTTTATAAGTTGAAAAGTGATGAGAAAGGAGCAGAAAAGGTAAGCAGGAACTTGATGCACTGAGGAATTTGGACATTCTTTGACAGGGAACTAGAGAAGGATTTTAAGCAGAACCTCAGGATTATATTTCAACCATGATTGTAGTGCATGGAGGGTAAGGGTTTGGGAGGGAAGGGGCTTCAGCTCTGAACAGAGTAGGGAAGTTAAACTGGTAGTGTTAATATTTGTGAATGACACCACACAGTAATATGGTATACTGATCAGTGTTTCTCAGTTCTGTAAAACAGTTGGAAATTTTAGAGCTAAGCTTCCAGGTTTTCTTCTCTGGTTTGTTCTTCTGAGGAATGGGGGTGGTGGGTATGAAGATTGAGAATTTAGGGTGATGGGGAATTCACTTATTATCTAAATAGCTAGTGGGTAAATGCTGAAAACAGGAAGGCTAGGAATGGGAAATTGAGAATTAGGAATCTCATTGCCATCATGATACCTTAACCAAGGGATATAGATGGTTATTTGAGAATAGTTGCAAGAGAAATAATATAGTGTAATTAATTGATGATGATTCTAGAGGCTGTAATTTTTATTAAATTCTGGGTTAGTTTGTCATATATTTTTTTAAAGTTTCTAAAGATTTTACATGAATGCAAAAGTTATTAAAATCTGGTTGTTAACATTAATCTGAATTATGTATTGATTGTAATTGTATACATATTGCTTTTATAAACATTATTGTGGCCATGCCTGTTGGCACACACTTACTATCCCAGTGGCTGGAGAGGCCGAAGCAGGAGGATCACAAGTTCAAAGCCAGCCTCAGCAACCTATCGAGACCCTGTCTCAAAATGAAAAAATAAGGAAGGGCTGGGAAGTGTCAGTGGTTAAGCACCCTGGGTTTAGTTCCTGGTGTTAAACAAAATACAACAAAAATGAAATAAACTTACTATTGTGAAATAATTTTAGGCTTAAGAAGAGTTTCAAAGATAGTATAAAGTTTCTATGTACTTTTACCCAACTTCCCTATGGTTCTATATAAACCATGGTGTGTGTTTATGTATGTATGTGTTTAATAAAATGTAATGGCTATCATTGCTTTAATAACTGGAATGGGGTTTTCATACACACACACACACACACACACACCCTAAAGCCACATTAATACAATAGTACAGTGTAGGCTCTGCTTGGATTTCCTCAGTTTTCCCCTACCAACATATTTTTTTCTGTTCCGGGACCCAGTCAAGAACCCCGTATTGCATTAAATTGTCTCCTTAGTCTCCTCTGATCTGTGACAATTCCTGTCTTTCTTGTTATTCATGACCTTGACAGTTTTGAAGAGTGCTGGTTTTTATGATAATTTTAAGATTGGACTGAGATTATGGGTACTTAGGATAAATACCACAGAGTTAATGTGCCTGCCTCATTGCCTCAAGCGGGTGGGTACATACGGGTATGTCTTACCACAGTGATATGAACCTTCATCACTTGGTTAAGGTCATGTGTGCCAGGCTTCATTACTGTGAAGTGACTGTTTTTCATGTTCCATACTCTGTTCATTACAAGCAAATCACTGATTGGGAATGTAGCTTAGTGGTAGAGTCATGTCTTGGCAAGTGTGAGGCCCTGGGTTCAGTCTGGGCATTTGAAAGTTGAGGGACCTGTTGAAGGAATTCGAGTGGGGTGGTAATATAATCAGAGCACCCTGGCATCACCTTGGAGAATGTGTTGAGGTTTAAGAGTCTGTTGCTGTGATAAAGGTGAGAAGTGAAAGTATTAACTAAGGACTGTGATGGTGGTTCTCAGACTTGAGTGTGGATCAGAATCACCTGGAAGGCTTACTAAAACAGATTGCTCAGCCTTGTTCCCCTAATTTCTGTTCAGTAGGCCTGGGAAAGGGCCTTAGAATTTACATTTCTGGTAAGCTCCAGGTGATGCTGATTTGAGGACTGCACTTTTAGAACCACTGGGCTATATACAATATGTATTGGACAGAAGTGAATTTGGTGGAGGGATGTAAGTGGTTGTAGTGGATCTCTTTATCTCCTGATCTGTCTGTTGACTGTGCCTATTCAGCTTGGTCTTGGTCTTCTTTAGATCCATTAGAACCTATGACTTTTGTGACCAGTGAAGAATGGGAGGGAATTAGTTTTTAGAAATATTTACATGTGTGATTTTTCTTTATATTATGGAAAATTTGTACCTTTACTCTTACTAGAAATCGTGATTTTTCTGTTGAGCTCCAGTTATAATAATGATTTAAAATGGCTTTGACTAGTTTACATATGCATATGTGTTGGTCAGCTTTTTGTTGTTATGCCCAAAAATACCTGACAAGAACAACTTAGAGGAGGAAGTTTATTTTGGCTCATGGCTTCAGAGTCTGTAGTTGATTGACTCCATTGCTTCAGTTCTCAAGGTGAGGCAGAACGAAGTGGCAGAGGGAAGCTGCTTCTGCTCTTTGTAGTCAGAAGTAGAGAGTGTGGAAGGGGCCCTAGAGAAGATGCACCTTTCCAGGGCATAGCCCCAGTGACTCATCTTGTCCAGCCTTGCCCTGCCTGCCTCCAGCTACCTGCCAGTCAGCCCATTCAAACCAGGATGGACTGATTGGGTTACAACTCTCACAATCTAATCATTTCACCTCTGAATATCCCATCATTAACACAGGAGCTTTTGGGGCACATCTCATGTTCAAACCATGACAGCATAGTTTCCAAAGTGTTTTAATGTGATAGAATTATTTTGGGTAGTTTTTTTTGGAAGGTAACTGTCATGACTGTGCTTTTCCTAGCTTTAATGTCTCTGGGAACCCTTGGATAGTGACTGAAATGTGAACTAGATTGTTTTTATAACTGAATCTGAACATATAATGTTTTTAAAAAGCACAAATTATTGTAAAATTTAATTATTTTAGTTGTGTGTTAGTGGCTGTAATGTGGTTATAGTTGTTACTTCCCTTTAGACTAATGATTATATAAGGTATAATTTCTAGGTTTTTAAGTCTTTTAAAAAATGTCTACCCATGGAATTTGGTCTTTAATGAGTAGTGTATTGGAGTGATAAATGTCCACTGTCTCTTTTGATTAATAAACAATTTAAGAAAAAAATAAAATGTAATCACTATCATTGTTTTGACAACTGGAATGGGGTTTTCATTTTGTTAAAAGGGCATATATAATATGTGTGTATGTAGTAAACTTGCAGTCAACTTTTAGGGATTCAAGAATCCTAAAATAACAAAAGATTAATTTTACAGTAGGTTAGAGGACAGGAAACTGATGCTTACTTTAACATGGTTGGCTGGTTAGGAGAATAATTGGATTAGTAAGGCAAAGTCAGAGAGGGTAGGCTAACAATTGCTGTTCTCTCTCCCATCTATATCTTTAGATAGAGTATCTAAAGATTTTAATGAAATGAATTCTTTGACTGTAAATCAAATAATGAAGGCTTTAGGTTTAATAGGTAAATGTCATGCAGGGACAATTGGCTTTTTATTTTATATACTTAAATATTTTAATTAGTCTGTGTTGGTATTGTAATAGTGAATGTGTACAACTTTGTAGAAAGAAGTGTGTTGTATTTGGATAATTTAGAAAATGGTTTGTGTTTTTAATATTTACTTAAATACTTTTTCACTTGAAGTGTATTTCTTAGAATTTTGTGCAGCCTGGTGAGCACTTTTAAATATAATTTTTAAGAAAAGGAATTCATAACTTGTTTTTGGTACTTGGGATTGAACTCAGTGGTGCTATGCTGCTTAGTACATCCCCAGTCCTTTTTATTTTTTGAGACAGTGTCTTGCTAAGTTTCTGAGGGTGTTTGCAAAGTTGCTGAGGCTGACCTTGGACTTGAGATCCTCTTGCCTCAGTCTCCCAAGTAGCTGGGATTACAAGTGGAAGCCACCATGCTTAACTCATAATTTATTTTTAAGTTACCTGTGACAGAAACTTGTTTTCTGTCATATAAAATGCCTGATTTTTAATGTTTGTATATTTATCATATGTAAGTAGCTTAACAAATGATATTGTAAGTTATTGGTAGTTTCCCATTTTATGGTTTGAAAGTCCAGAGTAATAATTATGAAAGTGGTAGCAGAGTTTTTACCCATAACAAAATAAAAATAAAAAAAAAAAGAATTTTTAGGGCAGTTTTAGGTTACATTAAAATTGAGAGAGGAAGGACCAGGGATTTCTCATATACTTGGAGATCCCATACATGCATAACCTCCCCCATTACCAACATCACACATTAGACTAGTACATTTGTTACAGTTGACAAGTGTATCTTGAGACATTGTTATTATCTGCAATACATACTTTTCATTACGGTTCACTCTGAGTTTTGACAAGTACACAATGACATGTCCACCATTTATAGTATCATATAGAGTATTTTCATTGCTCTAAAAATCCTTTGTGCTTTGCCTCTTTATCTCTCTCCCAACTCCCATTCCTTGACTATCACTGACTTTTTATTGTCTACATAGTTTTGCCTTTTTCAGAGTGCCATGTAGGTGGAAGCATACAGTATGAAGCCTTTTCAGATCAGCTTCTTTTACATAGTAATACATATTTAAATTTCCTTCTTGTCTTTTCATGACTTGATACCTCATTTCTTTTTTGGTACTCTCGTCTGACTGAACTCATTTATTCATTGACCTACTGAAGTTCTTGATTAGTTCCAAGGTTTGATCATTATGAGTAAAGATGCTGTAAACACTGTGTGTAGGTTTTTGTTTTCAGTGTGTTTGTGTAGATACAAAGAAACATGATTGCTGTAAGGTATGGTAAGCACCAAATTGTCTTCCAGAGGGGCAGTATGATTTTGCATTTCTAATCAGCAATGAATGTGAATTACATTGCATAACATCTCCCCAGCATTTGAAGTTTTCAGTCTTCTAGATTTTGACCATTCTAATAGTTATGTATAGTGATACCTCATTGTTGCCTTAATTTGCATATACTTGATAATATTTGATGTAGATCATTTTTTAATGTCCTTATTTGCTGTCTGTATATCTTTGGTTAGGTGTTTGTTAAGATCCTTGACCCATTTTTGAGTCATTTTTTTTTTTTTTCCTGTCTGGTGAGTTTTAGGAGTTCTTCGTGTATGTGTGAAGTCCTGAGTTTGATCCCCAGCACTGTACCCACCCCCAAGCTTAAAGGAATTGTTTGTATATTTGGATGACAGTCCTTTATCAGATGTGTGTTTTGCAAATATTTTCTCAGAATTATGTAGCTTATTTTCTGTATTGTCTTTTGCAAAGAAGAAATTTTTTAATTTTAATGAGGTCTAACTTATCACTTACTTTTTTCATGCATTGTCTCTTTAGTGTTTTAAGTTAATGTTATACCCAAGGTCATTTAGATTTTTTCCTGTGTTCTAGAAGTTTTGTAGTTTTGTGTTTTACATTTAGGTCTGTGATCCATTTTGACTTAATTTTTGTGAAGATGATGAGGTCTGTGTAGATTCATTTCTATGCTGGAGATGTACAGTTGTTCCAGTTCCAGCACCATATGTTGAGAAGAATCTCTTTTGCTCTGTTGTCGAAGGTCGATTGAACTGTATTTATGTGGGTATATTTCTGGGCTTTCTATTATATTCCATTGATACTGTCTGACCTTTCACATTTATTGCACTATCTTGATTATTATAGCTTTGTAAGTCTTAGGTGAAATAGTACAGTTTTTCCAACTTTGTTTTTCTCTCCTTTAGTATTGTGTTGGCTGTTCTGTGTCTTTTACATCCAAGACTTCACATAAATCTACATTCACATTATTGATATCCACAAAATAACTTGCTAGGATTTTGATTGAGATTGCATTGAATCTGTGGATCTGGTTGACATTATTGATTGTTCTGTTCATGGACGTGACTTGTCTATTTATTTAGTTTGATTTTCACTAAAATTTTGAAGTTTTCCTGTTACAGATCTTGTATTGTGTTAGATTTATACCTAAGTATTAAATTTCTTTAGGTGTTACCTTACTCTCTTTTTTGTTATTGCTATGAAATATCTGAGACTGGATAATTTATAAAGAACAGAGGTTTATTTGGTTCATGATTCTAGAGGCCAGGAAGTCTAAGAGCATGTTGCATCTGCTGGGCAGCTATCGAGGGTCTTCTTAAAGCATTATAATATGCTTTATCATATAAAGTATATGTGTTCAAAATGTATGACTCAGTAACCTTTCTTTTACTTGAGGTATAATTTACTTCTGCAAAATGAATAAATATTGTATAAGTGTACAATTTGGATGAATTTTGAGTTTTATCTGACCATGGAACTCACCCAGTCAAGATTTAGAACATGTTTATCACCCATTAAGTTCCCTCAGGTTCTGTGTCTTTCATTTTCCATTCTTTGTAGCCCGGGCAATCCCTTAGTTGTGTCCATGGTTTAACAATTTTTTAAAACATATTTTATACCCACGTAACTACTAACAAGATTAAGGAAAAAAAAAAAAGATACAAAATGTTTCGTGCTTTCCGGCAGACTCCCTTGTCCTTCCTTCCATTCAGTATCTTTCTCACCAGAGGTATCCACTATAATCTTTTTATCAGCTGTGTGTTTTTAATGTTGCCCAGACTGTCATGGGTTCAAGTAATTCTTCTGACTCAGTTTTTCAAGGAGCTGGGACTACAGTGCCTTATCTATGTTGTATCAAGCAGTAGTAGTTTTTTTTTCTTCATTTTTCTTGTTCTATGTATGCACATATACATATACATAGTAAATAGTAGTACTACTGTTTACTGTTGATGGATAGACATTTTTCTCTTTTTTTTTTTTTTTTTTCTTTTTCTTTCTTTTTTCTATTTTTTTCCCTTTAGTTTGGAAATTGGTCTCAGGGCCTTGTGCTTGCTAGGCAAGTGCTCTCAGCTACTCTTTCCTCCTTTTTTAAAGTCTGATTTCGAGACAGGATCTTGCTAAATTGCCCAGGCTGAACTAGAATTTGTCATTCTCTTGCCTCAGCCTCCCAAGTATCTGGGATTATAGGTGTGCACCACCACATCAACCTTGGGCTATTTTAAATAAAACTGCTGTGAACATTCTAAAGTACTTACATCTTTTTTGTCTATTGGAAGTGGAATTGATGGCCATTAGGGTATAATATATGTCTAATTTTAGTAGATCCTGTCACACAGTTCCTCAAAGTAGTTGTACTAATGTGCATTTCAGCTATCACTCTTGGAGAGGTCTAGTTGCTCCATATCTTTAATATATGTTGGTCCTTTTTTCAGCTATTTCAGTGAAACAGTAGTGGTGCCTCATTGTGGTTATAATTTGAATTCTCTTGGTGACACTATTGAAAAACTTATGGTTTTTTGTTGGTACATGATTCTTAACTGGATGATGGAGCTTGGAATAATTGTAGTTTTTTTTTTTTTAAATTTAGAGAAATTCACCTATTATAGGAGTTTGAAAAATATGTGTGTCTGTGTGTACATGTTTTTTAACCTGTTTGAGGTATATGTCTTTTACTTTTGACTGGTAAAAGTTGCAATTTTAGTGGGGTTGGTGGGGATGGGAAGGACAGTAGATTGTGACAGACATTATTCCCTATATATATGTATAAAAAAATTCTGTTTAAACAATAGTTACAACTTTAGGATTTAAATAAGAATTTGGTTATAATTGTCATTCTACATTGCTTTTGAGTGTCTTGGTATAAAATTGAAAGCCCTCTTTTCCATTTTGAGAGTACCATATTTTTAACGAATCTATTTTAATGAATCTGTAGATTTAATGAATCTATATTTGTGCCATCAAATATAAGTCATTTTGTTATTTGGTGTATATCCTCAAAAGGAGGAAAAATGCTATTATTTAAACTGACATTTTCTAGTCATGGAAACTTCACTTTCTACTTTTAGATTTGTGTCTTGTTTTATACTATTCTCTGCATATATGAGGGGGAAGAGCTTAAATGAAATAATAAATTGGCTAAATATTTTCCCCTTTTTGACTCATTGATGTTTCTCCACTTTGCCATGAAGAATGCTGGTAGGGAATGCTTCTTAAATGGATATGGAGAGCTAAAAAAACACTCTAATGGTATGCCCCTAACGTGTCTTTGCAATTGTAGAGCTAATCTTTTTTTTATTAAATTTTAGTTTTAGGACTCTCGGAAAGCATTTCTGATTCTCCAGCTCCCAAATTCCTTCCTTTTAACTTTTTGCTGTAAATGGGTTTAAAGACTGGCCTGCTTATTGTTTTAGGTTTTCCTCCAAGTTACTATCATTCTATAAAAGTAGATTCTGGTTGCATGTTTACCAATATGACATGATAGTAGTTGACCAACACAAAAGATGAATCTTGATTTTAGACTTTGTCTTATAGTACATAAGTACAGTATGAAATCAGAGTAATGCCGTTTTACCCCCCACATTGATCTGTTTGAGCTTTTATTGTCCCAGCTCAGTTAAACAACAAAGATTGTCCTATTCAGTAATGGTGTGCGTGTGTGTTTGTATATTTAAGTTTCATGTATGTAGTTAAATTATATATTGCCTTCTAACTGTTCATGGACTTGGCCAGTGCTGCCTGCGGGAATTTTCTCTGGTGTTAATGGTCATTTTACAAAAATTTCATTTTATGTAGGGTTTTATATGCTTACTGATGATTTCAGAATCTTTTACTTGCATTTTATTAATTGAGAACTGGAATTAACCTCACTGACTTACAGTCTAAGTAAAGATAGCTGTGGGAAATAATCTGTGTACCAGCTGCTTATAAAAATATGCTTTCTTCAGTCAGGGTTTTGGGGAAAAGAAAAAGGGCACATAGACTAGTTAAACAATGACATAAAAAGTGAGGATGGCAAGAACTCGCCAAAGGGGTATTCAAGATAATATATAAATCCAGTAGAAAAACAGGAAATCATATCAAAGAGTATAACACAAATAGAAAATTATGATATTAAGCACTAATTACATTTTCCAAAACAAAACAAAAACCTAAAACTAACTGTTTGTATCTGTATATCAAAGATTGTTTGCTGGCTTTACTTGTTCAGTATTCAATACATTTTATTTATTTACATTTCTAGAGAACGTTTTAAGTGTTTAAACATGTTTTATCATTTAGGGCTCTGACTTTGAGATAACAAAAAGTATTAGAGCTGAATGAAAAAGAAAAATTTAATGGAAAGCATCTCATAAAACCTGGTGCAGGGATGTATCCTGATGTAAGGAATTGCAGCTGGGAACTAGGAACCCAGTGGAGACTATTCTGGACAATATTTGATTTTTCTTTTTCTCTACATACTAGATAATTCTGTTTATCTGATCCCATAAAGCAGGGGCAGCGGGAAGGCATCCTTCCAGTAACTCTTTAATTTTCATGTTTCTTGTCTAATTGCCTTAAACAAAAAAGCACTCCTATTCCCTCCCTTCCCATTTTTCCCCTTTTCTCAGATAGTGTTGTGTACTCAGTGTCCCATACAAATATAGCTTTCTAGCCGTGCTCTTAAACACTAATAAATATTTTTCAGTTCAACTTTGATGATCAATACATTAACATGGTGGTATCAGTGAATTTGACCTATTTGTTAGGCTTTTAAACAATTTAAATAAACAAGCTCAATTTTACTGAAACAAGCGATATGTGAGTCTTTACAAAGATGTATAGCTTGTGTCTGGAAACACGAGGGGGCGGGGCGTGGTTGTCCTAAACACATAAATGGTAATCATCAATCTTTGTCAATCCCTGTGCACCAGGTGGCAGCAGTACGTTTCCTGCTTAGAAGGGGACTTTCTTGATCTAATAGGAGGTGGTTCTTCTTAACATTGATCCCTGATTATAACTATTTACTTGGGTGACTCCCCCGTCTCTTTTCTGCTGGACTGTTAAGAACTGATGGGTCTTTAGTGCTGGAAAAGGGTGCTATAAATGCTTACGTTAAGAAAGAGGAGAGAATGGATAAAAAGAACTCATGGTGCTGCAAATGTGAGAATTTTGTCTTGGTGTTTTCAAGTAGTTATTTTTATCAAACTTTTCATTTATGTGTATACATTGCATACACCCACATAATACTTGTATCTTTTAATCACATAATTCTCATAATACATACTTTCCTAAAAGAGGGTCCTTATTTTATAAAAAGTATACTCCAAATTGTGTTATACATGATTATTACTGTTTTTGTGGTAAGCTTTTTAGCATTAGAGAATTAGTGTAATTTCAAGAAGTTAGTTTTTTCAGTTTTGGAAGTGACCTGTTTACTTATTTCCCCTCAGCAGCAAGAATCAGGCTCAGCATTTTAAACCCATGATGGGAACTGATACTTCTTTTTTGGCCCCTTGAGAAAATTCAATGAAGTGTCACATGAATAAAAAACATCCTCACTACAGAAATCAAATTCTTCTTGTTCTTTTCACATTTTAGAGTGGGAGAGCTAAGGCTCTTTTAGCAGGATCTATCTATCTGTTAAAACTTTTTGAATTGTAGCAAGAGAACATATTGCACTTTTTTTTGGTACTATGTATTGAACCCAGAGGCACTTAACCACTGAGCCACATTCCCAGGCCCCTGCCCCCTTTTTTGTATTTTATTTAGAGAAAGGGTCTCTCTGAGTTTTTTAGGGCCTCGCTAAGTTGCTGGGGTTGGCTTTGAATTCACTGTCCTCCTGCCTCAGCCTCCCAAGCTGCTGGGATTACAGGTGGGCGGCACTGCACCCAGCCATATTGCATTTTTATAGCTTTAGTTTTGGAGGTGGGAAGATAGTGTGTCCTTTTAGAGGCCTTAGTAATTTAAACGTGGCCCATAGGATGGATGTTCTGTTCTTTGATATATACAGTTGTTTGTAGAAGAATATTTAGTATTACATTAGGGAAGTTAGGTTAATTTTCTTGGTTTATATATCTTTAAGATTGTTAATGGTTGTTAAATTTTCTTTAAGGTGGCAGTGCTCAGCCAGGGTGCTTAAAGCATCACAGAGAATTTCCTAACTGAATTTATCTACAGGGCTGTCAGCTTCTTAGCGCCTCTTACTGTTGCTTTTTCTTTTTCCTTTTTCTTTCACTCACTCACCCCTCCTCCCTCTGTCCCTCCCTCCCTTCCTTCCTCCCCCCCCCCCCCTTCTATACTGGGGATTGAAGCCTGGGACATTCTGCCACTGAGCTATATCCCCAGTCCTTTTTATTAATTATTTTGAGTCAGGTCTTCCTAACTTAGGCAGGCTGGCCTTGAACTTGGGATCCTCCTGTCTTAACCTCCTGAGTAACTGGGATTACAGGCATACACCAGTGCACCTGCCTCTAGTTATTATTTACGAACTGTCTCCTAGAAGTAACTTTATAACAATAGAATTTTCAGTCTCTATATAATATGGTAATTAGGCTCATACCATAAGGGTGAATGACTTCTCTGCTAGAGTGTGACCCTTTTCCTTGTTCACATTTTTACACAGGAATTTGTAGTTATAGTATGGTACTTGTGTCCTATCCTGTTCTAATTTGTATCATGCATTAGTTCTAATTTAATGTTAGTTTATTCCTTATATACTTTTCTAAATTACTTTTGTAACAAAGATTGATATAATTCTAGATAAGATGATTCCTTTGTGAAGAGTACTATTAGTACTGTATTAAATCTTGGTTTGTCATTAAAAAAATATGGGGTGCAGTGCAGATCAGCTTACTGCTTTCTTGGGTCTATAAAAGGTAATACTGTTATATGTCTTGGTTGCAAACCAGCCCTCAAGCTGTGTAGTTTTGTGGGTTAGCTTCAGCTGAACTGGAATGAGAGAGGGAATGGGGAAGAGCTAAAGAGACTTTTAGGAGAGCTGTGTGGGAAGCTGAGGGAGATGGAAGCAATAATAATTCAATCAAGGCTGATGAAGAGCAAATTAAATGGGATATCAAACTCTGAAGGAAACTATTAGAATGATAGAGAAATCTATATAGAAAATAAAGGAGAAATATATAGCATCTTGGTCCAGCATTACTTGGGTAGGTGAGGAAAATAAATATGGATGCAACAGCTTTCTGTAGAAGCTGCCTAGAGTATGGCCCAAATCAGTCAAATATATGGCTCTGGGAAAAACCAAGAGGAACAATGCTGGTCTAGGAGTGAAGAGTAAAATGCATGATGCAGAGTGAATATAGGTCCTGCAGACTGAAAGGGAGGGGCAACAGCTGTGACCATCTGTGTAGGAAGTATTTCAGCACATTCAGGCCAAATGAGTACGTGAATTTGCTTTAATTGTGTTTTAATATATTCCTGAATTCCGTCACATTCTTACCTATTTGAAGCAACCTAGAACAAATTGTATTTAGCAATATTTAGGACTGCAGTCTCTAATAGAAAAACTCTTTTACCCTTGAGTGCTGAAGAATTCTGAGATTTCACAGTAGTGGAGACTGGGAAGTATACTGTTGGTGTTCTGGGTGTATAGCTGGTTTCACATTTATACTGTTTGCTACATTATCATGGAAACCATTTACCAACTATTAGAATCAGATGGACCTGTTTCTTAACATTGCTTCTCATACACACTGGAGACATTAAGCTATACTGAGACATATGTGTTTAAAAAATACTTTTTAAGTAGAGAGAATGTATGAAAAATGTGTGGCTTTGGGAGTCATAAATTTTTTTGGAGTCATAGATTTGACTCTCTTCCCAGCATTGATTTTACTGTGACCCTGAGACAAATGGTACTGTAAAAATGAGTTGAATAGCATCTTTAAAAATGTCTTCTGATTCTGTGAGATTTTTTTATTGTTTGTTTATTATTATTATCTTTTATGAAGTATATATAATCTTATTTCCAAGAAAGAATGTGTTTTAAATTCTGAACATCCAACTCACATTCAAATATAGTGAGGTCATCTCAGATTATCACAAATTATAATTTGTGCCTTGATTTTTAAATGACAGTAAAATAAAAAAAAATTTGTGATTATTGCTCCTTGCTAATGCTTCCCTGTACTCCATTTGAAGTCTGTCTTCAGTAGGATTATGTCAAAAAATGTCCTTGGGTGATTGCTTTCTGTTAGTTAAATGGCACCTGAACAAAGGTGTTGATTTTTCCCACATAGAAAGTCACTATGGGGTCAGCAGACACTCACATAGAGCTGGGAATAATACCAACAAGTGGAAAGAAAAGTTCTGAAATATTCACCTACATGACCATGAAAAATAGTGTCTGGATCAAAGAGACATGGTTTTGTTGTTTTTGCTGGGCAGTTATTGAAAGAGGAGAAAAGGATTAGAGATTGGTCATTTTTCAGTTTCAGTGACCTGGTAATTTTTGATCTCTGAATTTTGACATGGATTGAAAGTATCCTTCTTGCTATGTGAGCAGTTCTTAACAGGTACACTCTCATTTACCTATGAATTTCTGTTTGGCCCATTTTACCTAGTTTTAAGGAACTGGTAAGTCTTCTTTCTGCTGAAGTGTCTACTCCTTTTATGTTACACTTTTCTTCTACTGTATTCTTGAATCCTCTTCTCCTGTATACCCCTTTTAAAAACTCAGTGCCCATTACTTTGTTTTGAAAAAGTCGTACTGCTGGTGGCCTTTTCAGTTTCTGGGGAAGATGCATAATTAAGGGTATATCTGGTTCTTGGTTACCAGCACCCTAATTGTTCTAAAAACAGCCCCTTTTGAGATTAACTTCTAGTTTAATGTCTAACCTTGTTATGGAAGCAGAGAGGTAAGAGGAAAAAAACAAAACAAAACAAAGAAACAGGGCTTTCTGGTTTAGTTATCCTATAATATGACATATGTATATCCTACATATGTCATATTCTCAAAGTAGAGAACCTGGGAGAGTACAAATATATATATACTTTCAGGTTTGTTTACATTGTCATTTCTTCATTTTTAAGAATCATTTTAGAGCAGAGGTGAGCACACAGTTTTTGTAATAGATCGGAAAGCAAACATTTAATCCAGGCTTTTGGGAACATTCCCAAAACTATACTGCAGGACTCGGTTTGAGAAACTCACTGAAGTTGAGCACTGAATACCAGGTACTCAGTCTGAGTGCAGATGGTACTGCTGTTGGCCTCTGGTGGTGTTTCATTGCTAGATACTCTGCATTTCAGCCACTGGGAAATGGTTAGCATTGCTGTTAGTATGTGTGTGTGTATGAATGTATCTCCTTTTTTTTTAAACTTCAAACAATTCTAACAAGCTATTAACCTAAAAACCCCAAATTTATGTAAAGCTTGTTTTCTAAATTGGTATGAGTTGATTATCTAAAACACATCCATTTTCAAAAAGATTGTAAATAATAGCATTGTTACCCTGGTGGCCAGAATAAGATTGATTATAAAAACTAATTGTTTATTTTATGGAGAAAAATATTTTAAAGATGGGAAGATACAAATATTATAATCTTGCCACCAGGTTGCTGTTTGTTCTTTGTGAAATATGGTTCTGTTTGGTGTAAAGGTGAGGAGAACTCAGAACTCAGTTAATTATTGCTTGATGGTAGATTGTATTATTTACCATTTATTATTTAAAAAATTTGTTTCTAGAGCTGGGGTTGTGGTTTGGTGGTAGAGTGCTTCCCTTGCACACGTGAGGCACTTAGTTCGATCCTCAGAACCACATAAAAATAAGTAAATGAAATAAAGTTATTGTATCCATCTACAACTAAAAAATATTTAAAAAAATTTTGTTTCTTCTCTTTACTGAATTTCTTCCTTCAGGGCCTACTATGTATTCTATGGAAGGAGTACTTTTTGTTCCCATTGGCATTAGGACCTGCTTTGGCCAATGGTTGATAAGTGGCATATATTCTGTCTAAATGGAAACATTAGGAGCCATTGCGTGAAGTAATTTTTTTCCCCCTGCCATAAAACAGGCTGTTTACCAGATTCCAGAATGAAGAAATTCCTGTAGCAAATCAAAAGCTGACCTAACAAAAATGAGAAATATACTTTTGTCTTAGTGGTTCTCAGTGCTGCCAGTTGAATGCAAGACCCTTTCAGGGTTAAACTATTTTGTTTTTTTTTGGTACTCGGGATTGAACCCAGGGGCACTCGACCACTGAGCCACATCCCCAGCCCTATTTTGTATTTTGTTTAGAGACAGGGTCTCACCGAGTTGCTTAGGGCCTCGCTGAATTGCCGAGGCTGGCTTTGAACTCGTGATCCTTCTGCCTCAGTCTCCCAAGTGCTGGGATTACAGGCGTGCGCCACCTCGCCCGGCTAAACTATTTTTTAATAATACTAAGTGCCTTTTTCACAGTGTTGACAGTTGCACTGTGGTTCAAGAGTGATGCTTTTGAAAATTGTTGGAGTTGTAGGAAAAAAATTCAGTGCAGTTACTTTACCATCACCACATATTTATAGTGAAAAGTTTTACTTAAGAATGTCCTTGATGAAGCAGTAAAGGTGACTAATTTTTAAAAAATCTTGATCTTAGCATGCATCTTTTTACCAGTCTTCATGATGAAACAGGAATGGTTCACAAAACTTCTGAATGCAGCTATATGATGGTTGTCTGCTGAACTAGATTCTTCATTTTCTCTTGAAGCAGAGACTCATTGCTTGTTCTGACATGAGCATTGATGGACATTTTCTTGAGTGAGTGAAGTAAGCCTTTACTTTAAGGAAAACAGCTGACAGTATTTGTTGACATAAAATCTGAAATTTCAGATGAAAATTAATTTTTGAAAATTATCAGCTACTATGAGCCAGTACTTAAGCCTTTTCTGATTAATTTGGTAGTGATAGTGAATGTTAACTGTTTAATTTTTGCAGTTGTACAATGAAATACTAACATATAGTAGGCTTGCTATTATGGTTTGGATATGGGTGTCTGCCCAAAGCTTCCATGTTAAGGCAGGAATGTTCAGAGATAAAATGATTGCATGAACTGAGAGAGATTTAACCTAATCAGTTCGGTTTTTGTTAGATTGGGCTGACTGGGTGGTAATTGTAGGTAGATGGGGCATGACTGGAGGAAGTAGATTATGGGGTGGGGGGATGCCCTGGAAGGGAGCATCTTCCCTGTGACCCCTTCCCTTTCTCTCTTCTGGTTGACCTGAATGGAGTAGCACTCTTACCAACCCTTCCACCATGATGGTCTGCTTCACTGTGGGTCCCCCAGCAATGGAGCTGACCATCCATCCATAGACTGAAACCTCGGAAACTGTGAACCTTAAATAAAATAATTTTCCTATAAAGTCTGGTGTTGGTCACAGTCAGGAAAAACAGACATACCTACTTAACTCAGTAGATCCATATTTTCTCAATGATTCATGATATTACAAAATCATGGATAAACAATCCATATTGCCAGACCACTGGTATATTTTCTTGTGACTGTATAAAAAGTTCTTTGATAGGATTTACAATTTCACATTGCAGTGAACCTTTAGGAAACTATCACACTACAGAGTTTTGCTGTAGTGTCAAAGAAACATAGTGATCACTATCTGAAAATCTATAAACATTCCTTTCAGGTTGGATTTTTTTTTTTCATTTTTCAGCTAAAATAACGCACTGTAGTTGATCAGATACAGAAGTAGATATAAAAATCCACAGTCTTACATTAAAGCAGACCTTAAAATAGATTTGAAAAATGTAAATCATTCAATTTATTTCTTATTGGAAAAATTTTTTTAAAATAGAAGCTTTATTTGTGTTAACATGTAATTGGTTATTTAAAAATGAATACATAAATACACACTTTAAAGATTCATTTTCATTTCTAGTATAGTAAATATAGCTACAAATAAAAGTCATTTGAGTTCTTCAGTTTTTATGAGATTAAAGAGATGATTAAACTGGCCATGGTGGTGTATACCTGTAGTACCAGCTACTTGGGAGGCTGAGGAAGAAGAATTGGATGTTTCAAGGTCTGCCTGGGCAATTGAGTGAGACCCTGTCTCAAAAAGCAACACACACACACACACACACACACACACACAACACTCAACACTCAACACTCCTAGGTTCAATCCCCAGTAAACACACCCTTCCCCCCCAAAAGTAATTGTAACATTAAAATGTTCAAAAACCACTGCTGCACACTAGTAAGATTTTTGAATTGTTACCAGATTGTAACCCAGAGAAAGATGACACAGTAGCAGCATAGATAAGTTGATCTTGGTGAGAAGTACAAGTTGGTACAACTTGTTGAGCTCTTCTTTGGCCATTATAGCTTATTGCAAGGGCATTCATTAGGCATTGAGGTCACTCGCTGGGAAGCGATACTGGTTGCCTTTCAAGGGATGGATCTTCACATGATTCAGCATGATGGTGGAAGTTGCCACAGTTAAGACATTGGTGAGCCTGCAAGCAGGGCAAAGATATTTTAATACTTTCTAACAGGTCCATTTACATCTCTATTTTCCTTTTTTCTGTAGTGCCGGGGATTGAATTCAGGACCTGTGTGTGTTAGGCAAGCATTCGATCACTGAGCTACATCCCTAGCCTCTACTTGTCTCTTCCTCAAATTCATTCTCTTTGTTTCTTTTGAGGATATAAGCTGGAAATCTAGCCTTATGATTAGTCTCCGTGTAAGAAGTAGTATGTACTCCACTCTTTTCCTTCCTGACTATACAGTGTAATGTACTGCTTCCTCAGTGGGAGGACTTTTTTCTTTAGGAGAAGAGCTACCCAAGATGATTGATAGAATCAATTTCTACATTGTACCAGCATATAGTGCAGAGTGATCTGTAATCCAGACTCATGGTTTTTCTTTCTCAGCTAATCATGGAGCATCCCCTACGTAGTTATAAGCTTTGTTTAATGAAGAAATAGTAGTGCGTCAGGAGTAGACACAGTGGAAATGTGAGCCATCTGCTTCACAACTAACCTAAATACTGTCCTGCACATACCATTACCAAATGGTCATGAGCATTTCTATCTTGTATCAGGTTTAATTTGGTAGTTCAGATAATAATTTGTGATAAGCATTCCATGTTTTGTAACTACCTGTGGTTAGGTCTTCATTCTCTGTCAGAACAACTACAAAAACTATAAGAACTGTTTTCAAAAGAATATCTTGGTTTGGCAAAGAAGAGGTGATTTTGCCCTTTTTAGGGGTCTTGACTATGCTTCTTTTGAGAAGTTTGCCAGTGCTCATGGCATTGATCTTTTAGGCTTTTATTACCCCTGAAGTCATAGGGTCATCGTGGTCAAGTAATAAAGCTAGTTGTATTGAAGCCTGGATTGACGTGAGAATTTTCTTCTAGGCCAGGCTTAAAATTGCAGATTTTCAGATGACTCTGAATAGAATACACAGTGAATAGTACACACAGATCAGGTCCCTGGGTGTGTGTTTTCAGTATCCAAAGATGCAGGCTTTTGTTTCTTTCATAATTGGAGGAGATTTAAGGTGTAGTGCCTTATCTTTTGGAGCGTATATTCTGACATACCACAGTCCACTGATCTCTAGAACTTCATTACCGGTGGCAGGCACTATTTCTTGGTAATTATTTTCTGGCATGCATGTCTTATTAAGTCATCTAGAGTACTGCTGCTTCCCCCTCACAAAGGCCTTTTGGCCCCAAACTATCAATATAGTGAACCAGTGTGATGTCCACTGGTGTGGTGAAATAAATTAAGACTTTGAAAGCTAGAAAGTTGAGTTAACCTGAGGCAACATAGTGAACATGTACTATTTTAAGAGCCAAATGAAAAGCAGTTGCTTATGGGATTATGTTTGTAGAGATAGAGAATCAATTTGTCAGAACCATAGTTGCATGTAGGTACTGTGCTAAATAGATCAAATTTGGGTGCCAGCTGTGCTTATAATCATTTTTAAAATAATCATTAAGATTAAAATACTGGGGCTGAGGATATAGTTCAGTTGGTTGAGTTCTTGCCTTGTAAGCACAAGGCCCTGGGTTCAGTCCCCACCACTGGAGGGGGAAAAAAAAAAGATTAAAATACTGCTATTCTTTAAGAATATTTGTTCTGCATTAGTCAGACCGTTTTGTTAAGTAAGTATCTACTAGGGATTGCAACCTTTGTAGCTTTGAATTCTTTGATAATTCTCCCAGGGATTCATTATTTCATTTGGAGGAAGAGCTCCAAGATCTCCCCCTCACCTTTCCTGATAAAATACTATCATACTACTACACCTGTCATGGTAGCAAGGGGAATTTTATGTTTGTGAAACTACCCTTTGCACATATGCATTCATTACCTGGGAAAATATCTGTAAGCTGTAAGATAGAAGGATTGATACATTCTCTAATAAATGGACTTGGGGTCAAAGCCTTATAAATTTTTTGAGCATTGTAGCCCTCCATTCTGACAAACATCACAGTGGTGTTATCTAGGTCTTCAGGGGTTAGTTTAAAAGTTAGATTTTATAGTCCCAGATAGGTCGGGATATTTCACTTTCCAGGTGCATGGTTACCCAAGAAGTAGCCATGGATCTTTTATGAAAACCAAGAGGAAAATTATCATACTGATGTAGTCATGGAGCCTTGTCTGAAGGGTACTTTGCCTTACCTTCATTCTAGAGGCTCTGGGTCTGGGGTGGGTCTTTGAGAGGCTATGATTTTCTGTCTTGATGACTTACATCCCCTTTGTCAGACCTGTCTGTATGCCAGACACAGGTGTTTATTTGTATAGAAAAAGGGGTCAGCAAACATTTTCTGTAGGTGGCCAGATGTACACAGTTACTGGGAAAAAGCTACCACAACTGGAGCAGCCAGAAACAATACATAAAAGAGCATGTCTGTGTTCCAATAAAATTTTTTAAATAGAATGGGTCAGATTTGAACCATGGTTTGTACTTTCCATACCTCTGGTACAGATCATGTAGTATTATAGTGGAATGTCCTTATGTTTTTAGGGGCTATCCAGGGTTCCTGCAGACAAACTTATTTTGATAACAATAGGTTCCTGTTTCTTTAAACTTGCCTGGCACCACTTGATACTATAAAATCAGACTATGCTATTTGATTTTTGACTTTGTAAGCTTCATAGCAGGTGTTGGCAAACTATAGCCTGCGGGTCAAATGTGAATCACCACCTGTTTTTGTGTGGCCTACACACTAGAAATGTTTTTTTTTTTTTTTTTCTGTATTTTTAAATCACTGGGAAAAAGAAAAAAGATGATGATGTGAAAATCGGTGAAATTCAAATTTTCATATTTTATGAAAGTCTTACGGGAACATAGCTACATTCATTTGTATATTAGGTTTTGTCTGCTTTTTTACTTTGCAACAGGTGAGTGGTTATGTCAGAGATCTACCTAGTTGGCCTTAAAGTAAATCACGACCTGGCCCTTTACAGAAGAATTTCTTCTAATCTTTGCTCTAGCGAATGGAGAAAGATTCTTTTATGTTATACTTTGATAGTCAGCTTCTTACTGCTATTGACCGACATACTTGATAAAAACAACTTAGGGGAATAAATATATTGGGGCTCACAGTCTCAGAGGTCTTAGACTGGTTGTCAGACTCCATGGCTTTGGGCCTTAGATGAGGCAAGAACATCATGGCTGAGGAAAACTGCCCCCACCTCATGGTGGCCTGGAAGCAGAGGAGGTTGAGGGAGGCACTAGGAAAAAAACATAAATCACAAAGGCATGCCCCCAGAGACCTACTTTATTTAGCCATGTTCCATCTGCCTATTGTAACCACACAGTCTGTTAAAACTAGGATGGACAAATTAAGTCACAGCACTCATAATCTAATCATTTCCTTTCTGAACAGTCCTACATAAACCCAGGAGCTTTTAGAGGACAACTCATATCTGAAACCTTAACTTTTAGTAACTGCCTTCTTTGTTAGTAAGGCCTCACTAAGTTGCTGAAGCTGACGATGAACTTGGGATCCTCCTGCCTCAGCCTCTTGAGCTGCTGATATTACAGGTGTGCACCACTGCACCTATCTTAAATTTTTTTAAATGGTAAAATATGCATAATATAACTTATCATCTTAACTATTTTAAAATGTGTGGTTCAGTAGTACATTCACATTATGGTGCAGCCTGTCCCAAGAATTCTTTTCATGTCAGATAAGTGAAACTCTACCCCATTAAAGAACAATTTCCTGTTCCTTCCACCCCTAGTCACTGGTTTATTTTCTGTATTCATGAATTCAAGTACTCCATATAAATGGGATCGTACAGTATTTGTCATTTTATGATCTGCTTTATTTCCCTTAGGTATAATATCTTAATAGTTCTTCCTTATTGTAGCATGTGTTAGAATTTCCTTCTGTTTTAAGGCTGAGTAATGTTCATTATATGTATAGACTACATTTTGTTTTTTATTCACCTGTTGAAGAATACTTGAAATGTCTAACTATTGTGAATAATGCTGTTATGAATTTTTTAAATGAAAAAACCCTGCTTTTCCCCTCACCAGCAGTTTATCTTTTGTATGTTCTACCACGTATACTGTAGAAATGAGTGAACTAACCAAATAGAGCAGATGTATGCTGTAAAGTGACATGTAAAAGTTCTCAATTTGAGCTCATTCCTTTTACCAAAGATGGCTTAATTTTGTACCTCCTTTTTTGCTGTGGTCCGATTTCAAAAGTGGAAAAGCAGTCACTAATTTTTGTTATGATTCTTATTTACTATATTTATGAGGAAGAAAATGTACTGTGTCATTAACATTTGCTTTGCTATTAAAGATTGCTGTCTTGTTAATGGAAAGTGTGCCTGCTCTTTTTAATTTTCATTTGTTATTTTTTGGTCACACTCAGCAGTTATTGTTTTATCTGGTGTTTTCTTGGATTCCTTTTTTGTTTGCTGTTGTACCTTTTCAGTTTTGTGTGTGTGTGTGTGTGTGTGTGTGTGTGTATGTGCAAGTAAAATTTCAGTTTTTGAATGTCTGAAATGTCTTTGACTCAGTGGTAAATCTGGCTTATGAGAGCAGTGTTCTCCAGTGTTTTAGTGTCCTGATGTGTATAGAAAATGAATGAGCTGCTTTCATGAGGGTCAACCGGCAATACTTGGGAACCTGTTTGTAGAACACATGCTGGGAAATTGGGTTATAAGTATCTAGTTTCAAAGTATTTTTCTCTTAGAACTTTGGGGACCCCGCCTAGATCTTTTGAAACCAATGTTTCTGATCCAGAATGTGGATGATACAGTGATTCTAGTTTTTCTCTGGAAACTTCCTTGGTATTCTTTAGTTTGACTAGTATGATTCTTGTTATGGCTCTTTGTTTTTTTGTTACTTTGTCTTTTCAGTTTGACAAGGAAATCCTCCTCCTCCTCAGTCAAATGCTTAACAAGTTCTGTAGCTCTTAGAAAGTTTAACCTGACTCCCCTCCCCTTTTATTTATTTATTTTTAAAAATATTTTTTATTTGTAGATGGACACACTATTTTATTTATTTATTTATTTTTATATGGTGCTGAGGATTAATCCCAGTGCCTCATACGTGCTAGGTAAGTGCTTTACCACTGAGCCACAACCCCAGCTTCCTTCTCCTTTTAAATTATTTTCTCTCTACCTCTGTTATCCACTTCTCATTTTTTTCTTAAAGTTTTTATTTTCCATTTTTTTTGTGTGTGCTTCACCTTCTGGGAAATTGCTTCACCCAACCTTGTATTATTGATAAATAATTTGGTGTTTAGTCATGCCCATTTTGTTACTCAACTACATTTACTTTATTTTCTTATGCTTTAATAATTCTTTTTTTTTGGTCCTGGGGATTGAACCCAGGGGCACACGACCACTGAAGCCACATCCCCAGCCCTATTTTGTATTTTATTTAGAGACAGGGTCTCACTGAGTTGCTTAGGGCCTCGCTAAGTTGCTGAGGCTGGCTTTGAACTCGCGATCCTCCTGCCTCAGCCTCCCAGGTGCTGGGATTACAGGCGTGCGCCACCACGCCCGCCCGGCTAATAATTCTTAATAGTCATTGTTAATGCTTCTTTTCAAAATGTGGCCTAATTTATCTTGCGGTGTTTTCTTCAGGCCCTCTGAGGATATTAGAATTCAAATATACTTTTCTGTTTCCTGTTACTGGTTATTTGTTAACAGTTCTGGCTGTTCATCTTGCTCTTCTTTTTTAGGCTATTAGATTTCAGGAGTGTGTGGTGGATCTTGGTTAATTTTGGCAACTGTCTATTGTAGTACGTAGTTCTTTTTCTATCAGGCCTCTCTTGCAGGGTGGATTTTAGTGTTGATGGGTTCTGTGAAGTTGTGTCTGGTATGAACCACAGGACTCTCCCTCTAGGGAAATCAACAGGTAGAGTGGCATCCTGTTTATTTGACTTGGGTAACTCTTGGTATATTTTATTTGCATGTTATTGAGCAATCCTCTTCCCTTCCTCCTCTCCTTTTTTTTTTTTTTTTTTTTTTTTGTCTTCCTTTTTCCCCTCCAGCACTTTGGATATCTTTTACATTGGAGGTCTGGTGTCCCTTTCATTATCTTTACTTCTCAGACCTGGTTACTTTCATAGGAAGCCTTATCCAGGCAAAAATTCCCACTTTATATAGAGATCACTTCTCTTATTTTATCCTAACTGAAGAAGCTGCCACCACCACCAGCATCTGTGTTCACAAGGTCAGAGGATGAGGTCATTTGTCTAGAATACAGGTAATGCAGTGCTCTTTGAAGTACCTTATTATTTCATTTTCCTTGTAGTTGTGATTAGTTTTATTATAACTTGAAACTTCTATAGTGTTTATTTTTTCCTCAGTCTTTTCTACTTTGTATCTGCTCAGAAATATTTAAAATTTATGATCATCCAGCAACAGTGCTATAATTTAATTTATTTTCCTATTTTGGTGGGATGTTGGGAAGGAGGAGAGAGAGATTTATTCATTCTGCAGCCTTGAACTACAGTTGATTTTTTTGTGATGATTTTAAAAGTCCCCATACCTGCCTCTTAATGTGCATTATTTTTTTTTTTGATGTAGCATCTTCGAGGGATTAAGAAGTCACTTTCCTTCCTTCCCAGTAACAAAGAACATTTTAATTCTTAGTCTGTGTCATAATCATCTCTGCTGTTCTGTGGCCATCTGACCTCTTCCAGAAGAAAACATATGCAGCGATAGTCATTGCTTGCCATTACTTCCTGAGGTTGCTTGTCTTTTAAAATTATACATTTTAATGGGGTTCAATGTATATTTTGATACATGTATCCAGTATAAAATGATTAAGTTAGGGTAATTATCATTTCTGTCACCTCAGACATTTACCATTTCTTTGCATTGGGAACATTCAAAATCTTTCCTTTGAAAAATATAACATTGTTATAAGCTGTATTAGTGCTTTGAAGTATAAGGTTATACATTTAAGTGAAGCAGTTGTTTTCAAGAGAGAGTATATGTTGGAGAATATTTGTCCCTTTACTCATGAAAATACTGATCAAATTGTGTTGTTAGCAAAAGAGGGGAAGTTTCTTTGAAAATGATTTAGTACAAGCCTTGAGGAAAAGAGTGAAAGAGAGAACAACTAGTTCATTTTTGTTCTTTGCCAACTTATAGATGTGCAGTGTAGTTTAAGGATACACTTTACCACTGGGAGGGAGATATGATACCTAGCCCCAAATGCCTTTCTACTTAACACCTTTTAAACATTGTTTGCTTATTTATTTATCTTTGGTACATACTTAGGGCATTAAGTGAAGGACCTTACTGCTCAAATGTTTTAAATGTTAATTTTTGATGAAAATTGACATATTGGTGCATAATATTTTTAGTGTTCATAGCTTTCAGACTTTTTTAACATTTAATATTGCTGCCTTTTATGTGTGTATATAAAACTAAAATTAGAGTTCCATGAAGTAGTATTCACCCTTCATGTGATGTATTCATATTATTTCATTAAAAAAGGGTATATAACTCTTGAATTTCATGTTCTACAAATAGGTTGTAACCTGTAGCTTGGAACCTCTGAATTAGATCTTGGTCTTTGGAATATTGGGAAGATGGAGAGATTTAAATTCAAGTATATCTAGGTTGTTCTAGCTTATGGTCTTGGGTAATTTCCTTCTTTAAGTCTATTTTTGCCACTGCAAACTGAAATAATAATAACTGTGAGGATTACAAATACATACATGGTGCCTAAAAACCCTAGGAATGGTGTATTTAATAATTACAAGCCATCTATTGTCACAAATTTTGCTATATGCTCGGTATTGCATTAAGTAGGCACTGAGATTCAGACATTATTTTTGCCTTTATGGAGGTTAACATTTTATTACCATAGGAACACATGGACATAATTGCATGCAAGGTGAGAAGGATATTAGTAGAGTATACATGAGATATAAAAATGGGAACTAAGTCAGGGTGGTGAAATTACAGAGGTGACCTCTTTTTCTTTTTTCAAAATGAAGTCTTCGAGCATTCTCTCATTACCTCCAGCTGATTGGGTTTTTATTTTAAGGAGACATAGGGATATAAGAAAACAGGAATGATGTTAAAGCTTCAAAGCCTGGTGTTTAAGAGAATTGCAGCACTGTTTTGACCATAACTGATTGTTTTCCCTTTCTGCCTTCATGGATAATTGGCATGTGTTCTAGAATATAATATGGTCTTAGGGACTGAATTATCATGTATTCCCCTCAGGAGCAGCAGTCTAGTGGTCTGCCATTATAGCTCAGTTCTTTTCTTCCGTCTGATCCCATTAGAGTCACCTTTGCTTTATGGTTCCTGCTACATTGTGACTTCTGGTATCATCACTACACTTTTGGTTTCTTGACTCCTGCTTTTTTGTTTGCAAGCTAGAAACTGTAGTAAACTGAAGAAAAAAGAGGAAAGATATGTAGTGGTACATTAAATTAAAGAAAAACAGAAGAACAGAGAATCTAGGTTGTAGGAATCAGTAGAACGACTAGACAGTGATTAAGAATGGGTTTCAATTATTTCTTTTTATAGCTTCTATCGCTTTACATTCAGATATTTAGGGGCATGTCTGATTTGTCCAGCTTGAGTTGCGCTTTTAGCCTTGTGGCCAGGGAGTAAAGGGCAATATAATTGAAAGTCCCAAGACTGCAGTAGAAGCTGTGTTTCTCTAAAGAAAAATCAGAGGAGTTTAAAAAAACAATGAAAGACCTTCTCTCGAAACAGTGTTTCTTTGTATTAATATGTTTTAGTGCGTGTGTGTATAAAATGTGTGTGTGTGTGTGTGTGTGTATATATTGTGTGTGTATATATATATATATATATATATATATATTTCTTTTTTTTTTTAAGTTAAACTCCAGAGAGAAGATATGTCTGATTCTCAATCACCATCTAATATAGAGTATGTTTTGGGGCACACATTTGGGATAAAATGTGAGAACTTTGAAGCATTGTGGAACTAGAGCTTAGAGCATGTATCTTGAAACTGTAATGTGAGGGGAGAGAGATAATAAAGAGAATGTTGACCCGAGGATTTTAGATTCGTTTATTTTTAAGCTGTGCAATTATATGATTGTATTTCATTCTTAGAACATTCACTCTGGAGGCCTTATAAATGGTGGAGGGGGAGTAAAAGGCTATATAAACAGATAAAAGCAGCAAAGACAGTTAATAAAGCTGTTGGGTTAATTGAAATCCAAATTTATAAGATCCTCTGTGATTTTGTCCCATCTGCCTGATTTAATTTTTTTGTTGTTTGTCCCTTGCTTACCACTTTCTAGCCACATTTCAGAAGTTTTTTCTTAAATCAAAATCACACTTGTTCTTACTTTAGGGGCCATGTACTTCCTTTGGCTCTTTGTCTAAAAATTTCTTAATCCTGGTTGTCACTTGCTTATATTCTTGATGTTTGGACCTCACCTTATTATATCCTCTCCTTTCTTATCATATTCTCCAGTCTCATTGCTTCTGTGGCTTTTGACTATTATTTCATTCTATTTTAGTTTTTAAAATCACAGTTAATACAATCTTATTTCATTTTGTTGTATTTGGTTTTGGTCTCCCATTAACAGAGAGCAAAGTATGGTTGCTAAAGAAGACTTCAGTGACCCAAAAGTGGTTTGTTGCTGAGAACAACAGTTGCATTAAAGTAAGGTACATCACAGTCAAAGGCTGCTTCCCAGCAATGAACCTGAGGAGGCAGAGCATAAACTCCAGTTGTTACCTTTTCGCAAGACCATATGTCTGTCTACCATTATCTCTCAGATCAGAATTACTGATGTGTGATGAACACCTTAAACCAAGGAACCTTAAAAAATGAATCTCAGTGGATCTTCTTATATCCTGCTGGGCGCACAGAATTTTTAACCAGCCCCAAAGGTAAAGCCCTCTGGAAGGGTCTCAGTAAAACTAGGGGCAAACCATCAATCTCAGTGTTAACAATAAACAATGCTTACAAGGTGGCACAAATAGTCTAAAAGCTCATTGGACCTGTGTTTTCAAATCAGCATTCTAATCAGTACGTTTTGGGTTTTGATTAGGTGTCAGTGCTCTACCAGTATTTCAGAAATGTACTCAGGCCTGTTCTGGCCTTTTGGAGTACTTTTTATTTACATTTTGTTACTGTATTTAAAATCTTTCTCTTCTGATATGTAAATACCATTACAGAAGTAGTCTTGCCTGTGTTGGAAGATATCAATGATTATGTGAATGTGTTAAGGTTTGACCAAGGAAATTCAGAATGACCAAAAGTATCCTTTTCATTTCAGAGTGGTGGTTGTTTATTTTCCCAGCTTCTAATTATGGGACTTAAGCATTTTGGGAGAACTGGCTCTTCATGCAGTGTTGAGGTCTGAAGGCAATGTGCCACTCTGTTCCCCTTCTTGTTATTTTTTTTTTTTTTTCTTTCTTTGACTTACCTTTCAGAACTTATGATTAAGATAAGTTTTACTTTTTTGGTGTACATTGCCCAATTGATCTTTTCTTAAGGAAGAATTACGTGTGCCAGACATTTTGTATGAAGTATTTCCTCCAAAAAAAAATTCTAGTATTTTATCAAGCAGGTTGGGCTATAATATCTAGCTGCCATCTCTGAATGAATGCCCTTTTTTTTTCACTAAACAAGTACTAAATGTTTATTTTACACACACACACACACACACACACACTCTTTCTCTAATTCTTATGAAGATACCACAAGGCAGGTAGTTCTCCCTACTTTACATAAAGTTAATCTGAGGCTCAAAAGTTAAGTACCGTGCTCAAGGCTGTTTTTAGTAATTACTTGGTAGAGTTAATTGTGAATCTAGATTGACAAACCAGAGTTTTTCTCATTGTACTCTGTAGGATAAGAAAATACAAAGAAACTCATTGTGAATGGTACCATAACCTTTCAATGTATTTGAAATGCAGGTGAGGGAAAAAAAAGAGTAAAAGTTATGCCTCTTCCAGTTTGCTGCTTACAGAATAACAACTTTTGGGGGCTCTGCCTTGTGCATTTATAACATTTCCTTTTATTTTTTATGCATTAGAACTCTCAGTCCTCTTTTATTGAATTCACTTTTGAAGTAGATATGCCTGATTTGCTGAAGTTGTTCTCCTTAGTGTATCAAAACTAGACCAGGGTGCCTCTTTTGACATGGCAAGCCTCAGTAATTTAACTATTTTCACAGTACAGCCAAATCTACATACTGTGGCCTTGTCCATCAAACAGTTTCTAGGTGGCCCTTCCTTGAAGAGTCATAAGCACTTATTTTTGTCTAGGCTCCAACAATGTTTTTATGGGTCTCTACTTTTGTTTCCTTTGCAGGTGCTTATTTTAAACTTAATTGTTCTGGACATTTGAGCACTTTATATGATTTAAATTTAAGACATGTATGCAGTGAAAAATCTTTCCTCACTGGTGTCCTAGTCAGTTTTTTCTTCTTCCTGGTGCAACTACACTATTAGTTTCTTATGTGTCCTTCTGGAGATAACAAACAAACAAGTAGGTAATATGTTCTCTCCTGACTTTTTATTCCCCCCAAATACTTTAGTATATCATGCAGTTTTGCCTATTACCCTATCCCTTTTGGCTAACAATATATCTGGAACCATGCCTGTATCAGCACCTGGAAAATTTCTTCATTCTTTTTTGACTGAATAATATGTAACTGTATTATTATTATTCTTTCTTTTTTTGTACTTAACCCAGGGACACTTTATCACTGAGCCACATTCCCAGTCCTTTTTTTTTTTTTTTTTTTTTTTTTTTCTTTTGTGGTGCTTGGGATTGAACCCAGGGCCTTGTGCACGTGAGGCAAGCACTCTACCAACTGAGCTGTATCCCCAGCTCCTGTAACTATATTATTAAAGTCCTCTTTTGATGGACAATAGGTTGTTTAATTTCTTTTGTAAATGTTATCAAGAATAATGTTGCATAAAAGTTATTTTGCATGTGTAAGCATAATTTGAAGGATAAATTCAGGGTCAAAGGTATGTGCATTCTAAAATTTGATGACTAATTGGTGTCTCCATAGAGGTTCAGTAATTGGCACTTCTACCAGCAGTAGTTTGTAATACTACAAAGTGTCATAGAACCTTTTTAACTTTACCATACTAGTATCTTCCATTTAAAAAATACATATGCTTTTCATTATGATAAAATATATATAATACATAAAACACAAAGTATAGCTTGATGGATTTCACAAATTGGATGCATATGTGTGACTTCTAATTCAGGGTAGCATCCCTACTCTGTCCCTAGCCTATGGAAATGTAACCATTATCCTGACTTATCCTCTTTGTTTCACTATTTTGTACTTAATATAAATATTACAGTATGTACTCTTACTTATGCCTTACTTTGTTCAGCTTTATATCTGAGAAAATCATCTAAGTTGTATCAGAAGTTCGCGGTAAAATCTTAATTTCTCTTACAAGGATTGTTGAGCAGCTTTTAACATTTTAAATTTTAACATTTTTATATTCTGTAATCTCTTATTTCCTATATTCATAAAAAGGATCATTTTCTCTTATGGATCTCTTTTATATAAAGGAAGTTAATCATTTGCAATATAAGCTGTAATTATTTCTTCATTTAGTCATGCCTTTTGATTTTTGATTTTGTATATAATTAAATTTTTTGTAATTATTATAATTTTTTTATTAACTTGTTTTCTTCTATGGGCCTTCTGTTTTCTGAGCATCTCATAATGTTGGTTAATTCACACCTTAATGTCGTCAAAGATGAATGTGCAATAGATAAACAAAAAGTAATAATGTTTTAAGCAAAATTTGAATCAAAGACATGTGAAACTAGGAGTGTTCACACTGCCCTTGGTCAACAGACTCTTGATATGTTGAAGAAATTTAGTCAAGGTGAACTTAGGGATACACATGAGGAAAGTGGCTGTGAGGAGAAGAATGCTGATTCAGAGGGAGTGAAGCTGGTAAAATCATGCCACTAAGGAAATTTTTCTGGGAGATATTTCATTACATCAAATGTACAAAAGATAAAATATTAAAAGTTGGTCTTAAAGTTATGACAGTTCCCCAAGATTTAGAAAAGATGCTTACACTATATCATAAGTTATACCATGAGAGTAAGACAAGTGCTCTTCGAAGTATTTGACAAGCTATTTACAAAGAAAATGATCTACAGGTTATGCACAAAGAAAAGAATTGACAATTTTCCAATGTGTTAAATTATAGTATACTAAATGAATATTAGTTTCACAGTTTTTATAACAGTTATGGAGTTTTTAATTATTATTATTTTGGGGGGGGTTCCTGGGGATTGAACCCAGGGGCACTCGACCACAGAGCCACATCCCCAGCCCTATTTTGTATTTTATTTAGAGACAGGGTCTCACTGAGTTGCTTCAGGCCTCGCTAAGTTGCTGAGGCTGGCTTTGAACTCACGATCCTCCTGCCTCAGCCTCCCAAGTGCTGGGATTACAGGCGTGCACCACCACGCCTGGCAGTTTTTAATATTTTGGTAGAGTTTTAAAGGTCACATAATAATTTGCAAAGCACTGATTAAGATTGCCTCCCTTGATTTCATCTTGCTTTTATCATTTTTACCATCCCACACTACCATCTAAAATATATTTAAACAAAAAACCCCAAACTCTTTTAATAATAATTAATAATTCTTAATTATTATATAGTCTCAACAATTCTTGAGACAATGATCTCTTTAGTTGTCTGTTTTGATCTTAAAGTCTGTCATAGGTTAAGTAGAGTCACAAATTTGATGTATGTATAATGTAATACTAACATTCCCTTGTAATTAATATATCCCTGTAATTATATTCTGAGCACATTTATTCAATGTTTATGGAGAAGTTGTGTTGGGAGTTTGGAGGGCTGTGAGGATGTCCTGCAGTAGGCTTCATGAATCTTAATTTTAATAGGTGAGATGAGTTTTGACTATGAATTGTTGAACAAATAAAACAGGTTAGCAGTTAGTGTTTTATGGTGTTACAGGTGATAAATTAATGAGGCTTAAAGGAGTAAGCAGGTATTTATCCTGGGGGAATCATTTGTTAGAGCAAATAACAGACATTCCTGACAATTTAAAAGCTTCTCATGATATATCGTAATTTTATTGTATAATCCTTGTTTGATAAATGAAACTTGACAAATGATTATTGAATCATTAGTATTCTGTTTTTTGCTCTAAAGAGAATATTGTTAGATGATTCAGGATAGTATAGTACTCAGAGCTTTGTCCTGGCAACATTGACATTTCCTGGTAACTTGTTAGAAATGGCAGTTCTTGGCTGAATCCCATATACAGCAGTAGAATCAGAAAGTCAAGGGGCAGGACCTAGCAACCTATGTTTTACAAGACTTTTCATGCTTGTAGAGCAGCAGGCATTTCTAGTCCATGATTACCTTTTGTAAATTGTGATATCTATCAGCTCTTTTAAACTATTGTGATTACTAGCTCATTCTGTAGTTGGATTAAGGGTCATTGCCTTCTACCTTGCTAATAGAGAATAAGATCTTCTGGTAATCTGAAGGACAATTGATGTTTTAACTTTAAAATGTGAATGTCTAGAAGTTGAATAGTAAGCTATTTTTATTGTCTTGTGGTTAATTATAAAGAAAATTGGGGGGGCATGTAGCTCAGTGGTTGAGTATTTGCCTACTTGTGTAGCTTATGTGAGACCCTGTACTAATTCTTAGTAACATTAAAAAAACAAAAAGAAAATTGCCAGCACTCTTCCTTGATATGTCAAGTACACTTACTATTTTATTGCCACCTAAAATTTCAGACGGAGTTATTGTAGTAATTATTTGCACACACACACAGGAAATGCATCCTTTTGTTTTTTCATCCTTGTGAAATTTTGTGATACCTGTCAGTTTACACTAAATGCTTTTTGAAATTCTGTCAATCCTTTTTTTCTAATTCTAATAATTAAGGAACTGCCAGATTGTTTTCCCATGCGATCACATCATTTTATATTTCTACCAGCAAGATATGAGGGTTTTAGTTTCTCACATGCTCACTAACATTTATTACAGTCTTTGTTTATATCCACCCTAGTGGGTGTGAAGTGGTAGCTCATTGTGATTTTGACTTGCATTTTCCTAATGACTGATGATGTTTTGCATTTTTTCGTGTGCTTATTGGCAGTTTGTATATTCTTCTGTGGATTAACTGTTCAGATTTTAAAATGGGGTTCTTTTTATTGAGTTGTAATATTTCATACATTCTGACATAAGTTTATGAAGTGATTTACAAAAATTTTTTCCTGTTCTTGGTTGTCTTTCCACTTTCTTGATGGTGTCCCTTGAGGATTTAAACAGTTAAATTTTTTTTTTCTTTTTCTTTCTTTTTTTTTGTTCCTGAGGGTTGAACCCAGGGTTGCTTAATCGCTGAGCCACATCCCCAGCCCTTTTTTATATTTTATTTAGAGATGGGGTCTTGATGAGTTGCTAAGTGCCTCACTAAATTGCTGAGCCTGGCTTTGAACTCACCATCATCCTGCCTCAGTCTCAGTTAAAATTTTTGTGTCATTTTCCCTTTTTTCCTTTGGTTGCTTGAGGTTTAGGTGCCCTAAGAAACCATTGCCAAATCCAAGGTCATACAGATTTCTTTTGATTTTTAAGAGTTTTAGTTCTTACCTTTAGTTCTGTGGTTCATTTTGAGTTAATTTCTTATGTGGAATGAAGTAGGGTTCGTCTTTAGTCATTCTTTTGTATGTGAATATCCAGTTACCCCAGCACTACTTTTCTGCCTCAGTACAAGTTTTCATGAATTTTTATCTAGACTTTCTAGATCTTACTAGCAGTTGAATAGCTTTTGAATTTTGCTACAAATCCGTTGTCCAGATTAGGAGAATAAATATTACTAAATACTGAAGAAAAAAAATTCTGTCAATAAAGCACTCTGTTCCACTTTGGGAGTCATTTTAAGAAGGATGCAAACTGGAGCAAAGTTTTGTAATTGTAACATTACAAATTTTTTAAATGGGAAATAGAATGTATATTTGGGGATGGAAAATGGGAAGAAAAATACCTTCCTGTAGTTTCAAAGCAGAGTTTATCTTCTTTTGTATAGCTCCAGAGGCAGTAAGTGAAAGTTACAGGTAGATTTTGAATCCAAGAGAACAGAGACATTTCAATTAGAGCCATCTGGCAAAATGGGCACCCTTCACCTGGGAATGAGCGCTTACTGAAGGAGCTCAAGTGAAGTTGAATGATAGGTTGTCATTAATAGTATAGAAGGGATTTCTACATTGAAATTAAAGGTTAAGAGTTCCGAGATTTTGAGTTACTCAATCACTTAACCAAGTTATGGTTTCCATTTCCCTATTCTAGTTTACTTTCACATTTGTGAAGCTTTTCTTCTCAGGGCTTATTCTTTCCCATACTTATGTCAAGTAGTGGAATGAGAGTGAAGGAACACAGAAGGTTATTGTGTTGAAGGATTAAATTGTAGAAGTACCCCAGTTTTTGACTAGCTGGCAGTATTGTGTATTACCTTGAAAATTAGTCTGATTGCTTGAGCCAGTTCTTTTCTTTTTGACTTCCTCAAAGTAACCTTTTTCTCCAAGTAACACAAAGAACAATGGGAATGAGGCTTCTGTAGCAAAAGGGAAAGTTGAGATGAGAATTAGAAATTCAAGTGTTAGTCTAACATCAGATTTTTGCTTGATTGTAATTTGTAGATTGTGAAACGAAAGAAACTTTTATGAATTGCAGTAAAAAGTGAATTGTTATAGTGTAAATAGAATTTCATTGTCATCCTTTCAGGAAAATCAGAAAAGCCAGCCTCACTGATTCAGGGAATTATGCCTTTTAAAATGATCCATTAGAAAAGTAGATTGTTAAAATTGTGCTTGGGAGTAAATGTACTAGCACGTATTTGTACTTTTAATGGGTGTATTTGAATTTTTTTTTTTTTTTTCTGAGGGGGGACTTTGAAAAACCTTGTAGTAATATAATCTGATTGAGGCAAATGAATGAATTTAAACCTTGCACTTTCAGGCAGAATAAGGATCTTTTAGCTATAGGGCTCTCAAACTTCAAAGAACTTTATTGCCCAAAATAAAATTGGGAGCATGAAAAAAATTAAATGTTTTTTTTCTTTGAAGTGAGATTTTTGGAATAATCTTTTAAATAGGGAAAACTTTTTAAGCTTAGCCTGTTCCATGTTTTAAAAATTTATCTTTACTCAATTTTAGGAGCTTTCCTTTGTTTTAAAGGTTATTTCAAAATCTCACATGAGTATAGCTTAAAACTTATTAGTTTGCTTCAAACAAAAACTGTTTGATGTGGATGTAGATAGGCCTTAATGAATAGTTGGTGCAAGTCTATTAAAAGTGAAGACATCATGTAATTGTAGTTTTTAAAGACTTAAATTTAGAATTTTTCTTTCATGTATGTATTCTCTTATGATTAAGAAGGTGAAGATATTGTTCTTAGTGTAAAATGAATTCTCCTCTGAAGTTACTATGTATTTTTTAAAAGCTGACTAAATATGCCAATAAAGAATTTTTTTTTTTCCTTTGCCTACTTTTAAATGGACATCCAAAAGATAGCTCTCCACAGGTTTTTCTCCATGATTCTGCCAGGAGTTACTAACACTTCATGTCCACTCTTCTCAGTTACAAGATTATAGAAAACACTTCATGTGGGAGAAACAACCCACAGGTTGTTTTCCTATGACTGACTTTTGCTCATGTTTAACTGGAGAGGGGTTTATTATGTTAAAGTGTAATACATTCAACTGTACTATGGCGCATTTTTTTTTTAAATGCCATGAGAGTTGGAAGGTGAAGATGTTGCTGATGTTAATTGTTTGGTATCTATAGATAAGCACAAAAAGACTACTATTTGATCACCAATCCTTTTCTGCACACATGTAATGATCTGTTCTTTAATTTGCAAATATGACCACTATTTAAGGGATCTTTTGCTCTTTGCAGCTACTTTATTTTGCCTTCTCTGCCAGAAACCATTGATCCAAGAGTTCCATTGATCCAAGAGCTCTGCTTTTCTCACACTTGACTGTAATAGCTATATGAAAGCTACCCCCAGCAAAATTGGGTTTCCACCAGTGTGACTTCAGAGTTGTGGACTTGAAGTATGGTTACAGTTCTTGTCTTCTTCTTCCAGCATACAAGAGTTGAGATTAGTGTGTGTATGTGACTGAATTTGACACCTGTGTAAGAGGCAGATTGCATGATAATGTTAAAGACTTTGGATCATTACTTTGCAACTGGAGGAGCACAGTGAACTTTTTGGTACTACTTTCTTGGTTCTGTCATACCACTTTTTTTGTTATTTTAGCCTGGAGTGATTTTGTTATCTGAATTCCTAGATGCTTTGATACAGGCTTACAGTGTTTACATCTGTCTTACTTTGTAGTTATATATTTTATTTTAGAGGAGGAGGAAATATTTTAATTGTTGTAACCCTGAAACACTAATAGAATGTATTCTATTAGTAAACACAGAATTATGGAATAATACTTAGTAAACAGTATTATGAAATAAGAAACTGACAATGTTTAGAAGTAGCAGTTTGGTGACTATATCAGCATAATACAGTGAACCATAATTTAAATGCATCTTCTAATAGAATAAAACTTCATTGATACTTTAGATTTTTAACACGTCATGATTTCACTTTCACTTCAGTTAAAATACTGGGATTATCCTAAATTTGTTTTCTGTGGGATTGGGAATGAGGATTGCTCCTTACTGTATTGTCTTTAAACTGTATCTCTCTAGACCTTATAGTAATTCCAGGTCTCCGGTAATTATTGGCTCTTTGTTGGTTGCAACTTCCATGCATTTTTACATCTTTAGCTAAGAACCACTCTTGTATCTTTACATGTTAAGCTAAACCACTTGTAAATTCTGTAAGTATGTCAGATCTGAAGGTAGTTTAACAAAAACAGGCCTGCCTACTTTACTTATCAAAAGGAACAGGCTCAGTGAGATTGTGAGAATTTTATTTACCATGTGTCAAAGAGAACCAGAGTTCAGAGTCAATGATGAAAGGGACTATATAATCCTGTTGGACCGCAGAATTTACATTAATCATCAGATAAGACCCCTTCCCTCTTTAGTATTTTAAAGAAACTTAATGCATATGTAACTTGTAATCTACACAAATTTTAGTCTGGTTAAAAAGTTGCACATTGGACTGGGGTTATGGCTTAGTGACAGAGCGCTTGCCTAGCATGTGTGAGGCACTGGGTTTGATCCTCAGCACCAATAAAAATGAGTAAATAAAATGAAGGTATTGTGTCCATTTACAACTAAAAAAAAAAAAAATTAAAAAAAGTTGCACACACACTGGAAGGGAGACTAATGTTTGAAAGAAGATGTGTGAAGTCAAATTTTGACTTATTTTTGGAGGGGATAGGCTGTGGATGGGAAGAAAGAGATTAACACCTATGAAGACTTATCACTGAAAGTTTGGGTTTTATTTTTAAACTTCTATTGTAAAAAAGTTCAGAGTATAACAAAGAGAATAAAATAATGAATTCTCATCTTCCTGCTGCTTAGTTTAAGCCTTTTCTGATGTTTATAGTTTTGAAGAATATTCTCTTTTGAGTACATTTGATTGGTTCCTCAGAGTTGGTCAGATTGTATTAACTGAGTTTTTAACATACACATGGAATACTGTAATGAAAGAAGCCACAGATTATGAAGGGAAGAATTCTGGAACAAGAATCAGGTCAGGAGTCTTGAAGTCTTTTTCTCCGAAAAGAATTGTAGTATACTTTATTTACAGAACCTAGACTTTGGAGGCAGTACCTCAGCTCTCTGAAGTACCTATTGTGAATAATTTTATAAATATAAGGAAATTACCTAAGACATAGGTCCATTTATGAAATATGACTGATATTTTACTGTTTCTTCCCGTTGATTTGGAAGTGAATGAGATAATATCCAAAGTCCAAGGGCGCTACACTAGATGATAGTGATTTAAATGAAGTAAATTTGGAAAAAAGAAAAATCAGCTGCTTTGATCTGACTAAAAAGAAGTTCAGGCACAGAAGATTGCACCTGGCATGTGATTTGAAGGACATGCTGAATTTGGATAAACCAGTTGTATAGAATACACTGAAAAATTTTAGGCGTGAGGAGATATGATCAGATTAGTGAGGGAAATAATGTTAAGAGTGAGGAGATTAGGGGCTGGGGTTGTGACTCAGTGGTAGAGCGCTTGCCTAGCATGTGTGAGAATGCACTGGGTTCGATCCTCAGCACCACATAAAAATAAATAAAATAAAGGTATTGCGTTCATCTACAACTAAAAAAATTAAAAAAGAGATTAGAAGAAAAGATAAACCTTGGAGTTTTAAGTTTGAAGGTCTGGATTATATGGTTCAGCCTTTATCACTAACTAATTGCATGATTTTGGTTAAATTATTCAATCTCTCTGGACCTTATTTTCCAGCATTGTAAAATGAATAGTGTACAACTGGCATTTTTCAGAGAGGAATACTACTGGCAGGACAAAGTAGTAAGGAAACACTTTTAGGAAGGAGTTCAGCAGGATCTCGAAGAATGCACAAACTCTAGGGGAAGATGGAATAAAAATACTTGAAATACAGAAAGTACTACTGGAAATAAACCTGTTATGTCACAGGTTAGGGATGGATACATGTTAGAAAGTAAAGAGAAATTAAGGTTATCAATTATGTGCTCTATAAGCAGGATCTTTGTAGCTGTGTGTGACATGTAGCATTGGTGTGTGGGAAAATGGCCCTCACAGTTATTTAAGTGAAGGTTGGTGAGTTACCTAGTGGTCTAGATTCTCTGTAATACAGCATTTTTGAGATGATAGCTGGTAGACAGCTTTCTTAGGGAGAATATCCCAGCTCTTTTTTCCATGAAATTTGTTTTAGTAAACCAAGGCTTAGTGGAAGGAATGGGAAATGACAGCACTGCAATAAAATAAATGACCTTGAGGGTGAGGTTGTTGTACAGATTGATAATAGGCCTAAGGATTCTGTGGAATGTTTCCACATGTCCATGATTAACTGGAGCTTCAGTCATCCAACTATGGTATTGACCTTGGAGTAACAACCAATGGTCACAGAAGTGTGAACTAAGTTATCTGCACTGGTTGCTGACTGAGACCAGATCTAAAGCAGCAGCATATCATAATGCAGTGATGGCTCTAGGAACTTCAAAAGAATTTCAATAATCTTGTCATGTCATATTTGAGAATCAAAGACTGTGGGTCTTTCTGCTTTAGGATTGATAAACTATCTCCTCCTAATCATTTGTACATATCTGTAAATAAAATCAAGGAAAGTTCTAATTATGTAGGAATTCAGTCCTTTGTTGAAGAAATAAGGGGGATGGGTTTGCCATATTAGATCACAAGTTGCTGAAAGAATTTCTAGGAACAAACTTAATTGGATAAGATATAAATATTTTTCATACATGAAACTGCTGTGGTTTCTTTAAAAACCTAGTAATTATCTAGGTTTTTCTTTATTATGAAAGTCCCATTTTTGTTTTATTATCTGGAGTTGCTACCTATGGTTTGCAGTCATTGCACTCCATTGATTACAGTGCTAAAACATAAGTATCTTGATTTTATGATATTTCATTTTGAGAAATTGAGAAAATAAGACATTCCCCATATATTTTAATGCATATATTTTGTTTGTCTCCTCCACAAAAAATTCAAAAACTCAAGTTTTCTTTACAGCTGTATCTTTAGCATCTGAAATGATGCCTGCCAAATAGTTGGCACTTGATAAATAGCTAATAAGTGAACAATTATGATATTTCATAGTATAACATGCCATTAAACCTAATAAGAATTCACAAATGGATCTCTCTGTTGTCTTCCTAAAGCCTTTCTTCTCCCTTCTTTTATGGGCTTTGTTTTGAACAGTGAAAGGGTATGACAAAGCCATAGTTTAATTTTGTTTGGGAATTTAGTTATTATGCCTTGGGATAAAATATCACAAGAAAGGGACCTCATTAGATGATTTTGAATAATAAAACTCAGGGTGGAAGATAGCAGTGATGGGAGCCTGCAGAAGGCATGTGTGGTAGTTAGTTAGTTTCCTATCTCTGTAAAAGTAGTTTATTTCTTGGCCCTGGAAAACCAAAAGTTTTTGTATTTAAAAAAAAAAAAGCTATAGAAGTAATGAATGCAGGTAATATTGAAACACTGAGGTTTCATTTCTAGCCTTGCCTGTTTGTGAGTAGACACCTAATGTTAAAAACGTTGAGTTTTTTGTTTCTATTAGTGGTTACTGTTACATATTTATGTATTTCTTGAGGGTTTAGAGTTAGTATTTATTGTGTACTTTCAGCTTATTTAAGTGAAATGTGCTTGATATGTCTTCATGAAATGTTCTTGCATGTGTAGTATGGTTATAAATAGACTTTTCTCTCCCCTATTAGAAAATAAAATCTGTGTAACAATGCCTGATCCTTAAATAAACTCTTAGTGAATGAATGAATATTCAGGAACACCTTAGAGACTTGAAGAGATTGATATTTGAAAGAACAGACTCTGGGGTCTGGACGTTCTGTATTGGCTTGGAATGAACTACTTTTTAGAGTGTGAGTTAGGGTAGTCATTGCTTGAGCATTCTGTAAGTCCTGAGTTTCTGGCAGGGAATAGTGGATGAAATTCTAAATAAGGAAAAGAAAGTAAGCGACAATTCATAAATCTATTGGCCATTTGAAACTAGTCTTGGTGTCAAATTGTTTACTACTTTCATAGTATGAAAAATAGCAAATTGATGGGATCAGAAGACTCACTGGTTTGGGTTGTCATTCTCCTTATTCTTTCCCAATAAACCCATTCTGCTCTTCTATACTGCTTCTCTGTAGTTTAAAAGAAATAGCCAGTTTTGCTTTATATTTCTCTTGATTAATGTTATGGAAATAAAGTGAAATTCATTAAAACTCCAAGTGGGATTTGCTGACTTCTTTCAAATTAGAAAATTAGTCACTGTACTAGAGCAATTTGAAGTTAGACTGAATCACACTTTTAACATCTTTATTACTGCATTAGAAAAGATGCATATTAATAGAATTTGTAGAGCACATTAATTTGTCCCAGGTAGCAAACATTCGAGAGAACTGAGAGTTTATACTGTCGGTAAGGAACAATCTTGAATGGAAATCTACAAGTTATTTCCCCTTAATGTTTTAAAATTATTTTGATGTCTCATCTGGAAGGAAAATAATTTCACACTATTCACATAATAATCTCTGTGACTTTCAAAACCAAAATAAAGATACTGTTTAAAAATACTATATAATTATGGAGAAGGCTTAATGGAAGCCTTATTAAATTTACCCATTATTTGCCATTACTGAAAATATCTTTCCCAGGAATTCAGTGTTGCTGATTTAGGCAATAGTTTCATTTGCTTCTTAGTTACTATTTGGAAGCCAGGAAACAGGAATAATTATATTGGACTGATGTTTGTTTAAAAATGGACATTTGATTATTTAACACCTATTAGAAATACTTGGTTGTGATCGTATTAAAAATGGATATCAGGGGCTGGGTTGTGGCTCAGAGGTAGAATGCTTGCCTAGCATATGTGAGGCCCTGGGTTCGATTTTCAGCACCACATATAAATTCTTGAATAAACTGAAGGTCTATCAACATCTAAAAAAAATACTAAAAAAAAAAGATGGGGTCAATGAACTTTCCCATCTTAAAAAAAAAAGATTTTAAAAAATGGGTATCATTTCTTAGAGGCCACAAACTTTAACAAAAATGTGTTCATATTTAAATTTTAAATTCAGTTACAAATTGCTGTGATGAACTGAAGATCCTAATGCCATAATCTTGGCCCATTCCTCTATTTCAGTAATTTTTTCCCTCTCTATTTTATATCCAGTATTTAACTCAATAATGTCATGCTTTCAGAATGCCTGTAACAGTGTGTTTATAAATAAGTCACATTTTTGTTTTTATAAAATAAATTGCAAAACATTCATAAGCATACCAAATAAGTATTCTAGACATTCAAATTGCATATATGGATTAATAGTTTATTATAGCAAATCTTTTGTTCTAATGACAACTGAGTGTTTTCTGTCACAAAATCCTGGAATGATAACAATAGCTATCATTTATTAAGTGCTTTTTAAACCCTAAATACTATTAAATGTTTGCACATTATTTTGTGTAGTTCTTACAATACCCCTTTGAAAGTAGGTAATATTACAGTCTTCATTTTCCAGGTGAGTAGACAGGTTTAGAGAGATTGAGTAATCTGCCTAATGTTTTATCCTCAGTAAGTGGTAGAGTCAGTATCTTTGCAGTTCTGTTCTAGTGTTGAGTAGTTTTCCTCTACCTTATTTCCTGGTATTTGGTAAGGAACAGATGAATCTGTGAAGTGGATGACAATGCAGATGTTATTGAATAAGTGAATGCATTAATATAATTATAAAGAAGTAGACATTTGTGTTTGACAGTTGTATTTTGAAAGTTTACATGTGAAATGTCCTAGCATTAAAACAATGTGGGAAGAAATAAGGAGTTTGGTGTGGTTAGAAAAAATACATAAAATGTTCAGATTATTAGGAGAGGCGAAGCAAGAAACAAATGGGTGTGATAGACGGATAAGGTAGGGATGTAATTACCTTCTCTTGAGTTCCATATCATTTCAACTGCCAATAAACCTGGAAAACTTGAAATGCAACTAGCCTTACAGAAAGCCAGGCCCTCAAAACCAAGAAGAAAACGTTTCCTGCCTTCTGAGAAATAGCACAGATATAAAACCAAACCAGTAAAATAAAATATCTTGTAAATATTGCAGAATCCCTGTTTTAGTGATTCAAAGGTTAAAAGAAAGTTTTAGAAAAGCAGTTTACCCCTTTGTTTTATTCATAAAGAAATCAAGGTCCAAAGAGGTTAAATGTTCTTGTTCTTAACAGAAATGACAAAATAACCATTCATCTCTGTGTTGTTTGTGTAGTTGATATCATTGAAATCTCAGATGCTTACAGTAGGTATTATTGTTCCTATTCCAAAAACAAGTTAACTGAGGCTCAAAGAAGTTCTAGACTAAGATCACACAACTGATAAGAGGCAGAAAGTAGACAGCAGATAACAGATCTTAAATTCTTAACCACCCTCTTTTAGGTGTCCCAGGTCTCTTTCCAGAGACTTTCTTATCCCCCAAATATGACCAAAGGTTTTAAAAGAAATACCACTTTACTTATCCCTATTCTGATATTGCAAAGGTAGGTAAAGTTAGTACAGTAAGAATCTGGTGTAGTCTATCTTCTCTTTAGCATCTCTTATGATGGCTTCTATAGAATAATGCTAAAAATTTAAATAAACCTATAATTTATAATGCCTATTACCTCTCCAAGGAATTGTGACTCTAATAGGAGATAAAAGAACAGTTACTTCAGAGAAAAAAAAATTAGAATAATTGGAACCTAAAGGACTTATGTGAACACGAATGTTCTAGGTATGATTTCTAACACAAAGCTGACAGTACCACGAAAAGGTACATCTTCATTCATGAGTGATTGCCTGCATAGAGGATATAATAGCACCCATGACAGGTTCCTGAGTATCCTGCCATCTCTTATGTGAAGTATGCATGAACTCTTATCTGTGGCCATGTTGCAGATCGGGGATGCCTCTTTCCTGCTCAGTTTTTGAGACCATTATCCTGCTCAGACATTTCCTTTTTTTATAGCACTATCTTCTAACATTACACGTAATTCCAAATTCTGCTGGAACATAAACATTGTGGGGGCAAGGACCTTTGTTTTATTTACTGATGTATTTTGTTCCAGTGTTAATGAATTAATAGTAACTTAATGTAAAGGACTAACTTAATGTTAACAAAGTCTAGTAGAGAGGCTATCCCCTCCCCCTTTTTTATTCCTTCCCCCTTTTTTCCCTCCGCATAGTTCTGTTGTCTGCAAGGTAAAATCTTTTTTAAAGGGGGGGAAAGCCCTACTGTTTAATTTTGCATGACGACAAACATTAGGCTTAAAAGTATGTTTCTTCCTGTGTCCCAAAAGTCTAGTTTACTTATTTGTTTGTATTTTCTTGAGTAACAAACACATTGCTAACACAGTTCATTTATAGCAAACAGATCCTTTCTTGTTGATTGAATTTTCATTTGCTTTGATATTAATGTTAAATTAGAGAATTGGGAAGTTGACAATTTTAAATGTAATTCTGTCTATAAATGGTTTTATTTTCTTCATAATTAACCAAACTATGTTCAAGCTTGTTATCAAATTATCTAAAACACTTTTCTCAAAGTGTAGGGTTATACACTTGCTTCATTTTATAGATGACAACATTGAAGACTTGTTTATGGCTATAAGGAAATAATGTTCAAGAGCTGAATTTTTAAATAGAAAAAACAGGAAACTTTTTTCTTCCCATTCTAGCCCCACTGACTTAAATTGCTGTATTTCACAGAGGAATACTGAAATTTTAATACTATTATTTTTCTTATTGAACTTCATTATTATATATAATCACTTGTCACTTAATAACATGGAACATTTTCTGAGAAATGTTAGGTGATTTTGTCATGCAAACTTCAGAGCATTAAACGTAGGTGGTATGTATTTGTCAGTCATTGCCTCTTGATGTATGAGACTACTGCAGGCAGTATAGCATACTTACTGTGCTGTGGGTTTTTATTGCTTTTTTGTTTTGTTTTTACAGTGCTGGGAATTGAACCCAGGGTTGCCCTACCGCTGAGATACATCCCAGCCCTTTTTATTTTTTATTTGAGACAGGGCCTTGCTAAGTTGCAGAGACTGGCCTCAAAATTGGGATCCTTCTGCCTCTGCTTGCTGAGTTTCCTGGAATACCAGTGTGCACCACTGCACCTGGCTCATAGCATACTGTTTTAAAGACGTTTTTTCTGTAAGTAGCAGGAGTACCTTAAAAATAACGACAAAAACTGTATTAAGTACATAAACCAGCAACATAGTTGTTTATTATGATTTTTCAAGTATTACATACTGTATATAATTTTATGTGCTGTACTTTTATATGAATAACAGTGAAATAAGTTTGTTTACATTAGCATCACCACAAACATGAGTGTAATGGCTTAGTTAAAACAGTATGACAGCTATGTTGTCAATAGGCATACAGGAAATTTTCAGCTCCATTATAATCTTCACAACCATCTTCCTATATGTGGTCTATCATTGACCTCACCATGTGGCACACAACTATATAATGCCATGTAGCATGCTATTTTTGCTTTAGAAATCTTCCTCCTTGAAGAATGATTATGAAATTTTTTTGTGGACATTATTTTAATAAGGATTTGATTTAGTCTGTTAGTTTTTTTGACTTAAGAAAACTTTCTCTCATTTAACCTAAAAACTTTATGCTACATCTTGGATCTGTGGAATTTTGGGTGGTTTTCAGAATTGCTTTGGGTTCAGTGACGGCTCGTGGGTAATAACTCATTTGTTGCTTTTTTTCTTTCTCCTTAAATTCTTTTTTTTCTTTTTTTTTTTGGTATTGGGGATTGAACCCAGGGGCACTCGACCACTGAGTCACATCTCCAGCCCTATTTTGTATTTTATTTAGAGACAGCCTCTCACTGAGTTGCTTAAGGCCTTGCTCAGTTGCTGAGACTGGCTTTGAACTCTAGATCCTCCTGTCTCAGCCTCCCAAGTGCCGGGATTATAGGCATGTGCCACCGCACCCGGCCTTAATAAAATTTTTTTGAAATGCCCATTCATTTCTGTTTTGTCTTTGGCTGCTTTACTATTTAATATTAGAGTTAGGTAGTTGTGAAAGAAACCAAATGGTCTGCAAAACCAAAAATATTTACTTTCTGGCCATAGTTGGCCAATCCCTAGCTCATGGCATGGCAGTGGCTGGAAACTGAGATGAAGAAGAAGACGACGACGAAGAAGAAGAGTAGTCGTCGTCGTAGTAGTAGTAGTAGTAATAGTAGTAGTATTCAGCCAGCCCTCTGAGTCTTTGAGTCAGGTTCAAGGATTCACCCAATCAGGTACTGACAGAAAATATTCAAGGAAAAAAATTCCACAAAGTTTCAAAAAAGGGAAAACTTAGATTTTCTGCAGTCAGCACTGTGCTTAATCAACTTGAAGAAAGTGATTTATAATCTCATGCTATTTCCCAGATCCTCAGTCTTTCTCTAGCTGTCTTTTAGACCACTGTTTGGTTCTCAACTTGTTTGTGTTTTATGTAGTTAATTCTATGATAGTTACATCTGTACTGAATATGTAGAGACTTTTTCGTGTCATCATTCACTCAACAGTATAGCAACTGTTTACATAGCATTTACACTGTATCAGGTATTTTAAATAATCCAGAGATGATGTGAAGGGGGTAACTATGTAGGTAGGATGTATCAAGCCAATTATATAAGGTTCATGAGCATCTGTGTGTGGATTTTGGTATCCAAGGCTCCAGGAAATCCTATCCTTTGTGGATAATAAGAAATGACTTTTTACAGTCTCAGTACTTATCATCATCATTTACGTGGTGGGCAAGGAGAGAAGGAAATGTCTTGTACTGAAGTACACACACAGACAGAAACTTTAGAAAGATGGTTTTTCTGTGATCCCTGGATAATATGCATATGTTGTATTAACGTGTCCTGAATGGGTGAGCAGACAACACAGCTTGTGTTTGTTGATTTAACCAAAATGTTGAATTGCAAGCAGTTTGGCAAGCCAATCTCTGGTGAGAATTTGGCATTCTCTAGAATTAAGAATATAGCATTATTTTATCATACTCTTGGAATTAATTATATTAAAATACAGGTTAGCCATAACTTCTTAAAGGAGTGTATTTCTCACACTTATTTTCATTAGAACATGAACAATTTGGATTTTGTTTTTCCCCGTAGAGCTGGGAATTGAATCCAGGGCCTCATGCCTGCTAGAGAAGCTTTCTGCCACTGATTTACATCCTCAGCCCAACAATTTGTTTTGACTTACTAAAGGTGAAGCGTTACTGATATTTTTAAAATTATACCAACTTTCAAAGCATGAAGCCTATGCAACCCATTTTCAAGGTTTCTTTTTTTTTTTTTTAATGTGAAAAATCTGGAAGATAGTACGCACAATTAAGAGCTGTGTTTTTTGTTTGTTTGTTTGTTTGTTTGTTTCTTTGTTTTTTTGGAACCAGGGATTGAACTCAGGGACACTCAGCCACTGAGCCACATCCCCAGCCCTATTTTGTATTTTATTTAGAGACAGGGTCTCACTGAGTTGCTTAGGGCCTCACTAAGTTGCTGAGACTGGCTTTGAACTTGCTATCCTCCTGCCTCAGCCTCCCAAGTCGCTTGGATTACAGGCGTGCGCCACCGCGCCCGGCTAAGAGCAGTGTGTTCTTTAGGTCCTCAGGTAGTGTATAAATCAGTATTTCAGAGGTCTGTAACTTAACACCTAATTTAATGTAAATGTATTTTTTCTTTGTGTCCAAAGCAGTTCAAAGAGGCAGTTTTCATTTTAGTATCTTCCTGATGACTTGTTCTTAATTTGTATTTAAAGTACAGAGGGTTAACCCCTTCCACTACTAACTAAAGAATCAAAGACACTGTTTTAAAAGTGTGCTTGACAGGCTCTTTGCTTCAGTGAGGAGCATCAGATGTGTTCATTGTCACTCTGAGGTTACACCAATCAGGACAGTGGCTGCATTTGGACCCAGTCCAAATCTTTTATTATTAAAAAGTTTAACAACTGAAAATGTTTTGAGTGTTAATGCTTTTAATTTACAAAAGGCATACTATACCTGGACTCTACAGGCACAGTAAGCAACAGTACCATGTGAATGGCAGTATTTCACAGAGGCACACAGCCAAGGGTACATTGGGCACATGGCAGTCCTGGCCATGCTGTCAGCCTTGCAGTTTTTCTAGCATGCAACTGTCTTCTCAGAGGAAGGGGCTTCTTTTAGTTTATTTATATTACTAACAAATAATTGCATCTGAATCCTATGCCAGGTACTGTTTAGGACTTCATAAATGTTAAATTATTCAGTACTCATTACTTATTTTACAGACGAAAACGATGAGGCACTGAGGGGTTAAGGTAATTTGTCTTAAATCACTTAGCTACTAAGTACAGAGCCAGGATGTTCAACTCAAAACTGTGTGGATTTAAGATTAAGATTCTTTACCCCTGTACTCTGTGACTTCCCTTTTTTCCTAATTTGTCCTGCTAAGAGTCTGATTTGCATAGATAACATGGAGGCTAGTGCTGGCCTGATAGCACACTTGATTGCTTAGTTGAAAGAGACAGGACACACACAGAACCAATCCCATATCATATGTCTAACTAGATAATTTCCAAGATGGGTGATTATAGCCAGGTTTTGTTTGCTGTGGCCATTCATTTGTATGACATTTTTTCCATTATAGTGAGCAGAATAAAAAATACCTTCCTAAGACTTGTCACAGATAGCTGAAGCTTATTTAGTCTCAGGTATTTCTTTAAAATCAGTGCTCCTTTGGTGTCTTCTTTTATGCTTTTTTTTGATAACTCCTGTAGTTTTGGTCTCTTTCTATTTATGATGTCCTCATTGTCATTGTCTTTCCTTTTCATAATCATTTTTGAGAAGACAGACTGAGTTTATCTTGTTTCTCACTGTCAATCTTAAAAATTAATAAAACATTTACTTTATTTATATCTTTGTTATACTGGGAATTGAACTCAGGGATTCTTTACTACTGAGCTACATACCTAGTCCTCTTTATTTTTTGTTTTGAGACCGTATGGCCAAGTTGCCAAGGCTGGTCTCCATCTTGTGATCCTCCTGCCTCAGTCTCTGGAGTCACTGGGGTTAACAGGTGTCACCACACATGGCTTAATTTGCTCTTGATAATAGTATATTTCTCCTTTTATTTCTGAGAACTACTTCATTTGCAATCTTAATATTTGAAAGAAATCTTTCTTCTGCTTCCCTCCCTCAACAGTAGATTAATAATTAGAACCTAACTAAATCTTTTCCCTTCACATAGGCTAATGGTTCTTGGCCCCAATTGGAGGAACTTTTAAAGATGTCTAACTTGCAGGTTCTAGCCTAGACCAGTGAAATCTGAATGAGGAATCCACTAAATTATAGTTAGGTTTGAATTTGAAAAGGATTTCTGTAGTTCAGAGTTAATCAAAGACCTACCATCCTTGGCAGAGCTATTCTCATTTCTGCTAAAGAGGTATTCTGGTGAATGATTTTTGTGTTTTGGTAGCCTAATTAGCTTTTCAGATTCTTGGTATCTTGAATCAAATGTTCTGCCCTTGGGGAGCGTAAGGAATCTAATAAGATCTAAGAATTCCTTCTTCAACTTGAGTGCCAATGTACCTGACTCTGTTGTTGTCTTAGACAATAAGGGTTGATTTTTCCTTACCCTCTCTCTCAAAACATCATGCTGTTCCTACTGCCTGTCTTCACTATTCTACTGGTTTCATTCTCCCAATTACTTTATAAAAACAAAAAAGGTTAGCTTTGTGTTTACAAGAAAATAATGTCAAATCTAAAGTATTTTGAAGCATTATAAATTGTTCCATTAATTTAATACCTTTTTGGGGAAGAGGAAACTAGTTGTAATTGTACATTAATGATGTGTTCACGTTTTTAAAGAAACTGACAGTTATGTATATCTGTACACATATTTTAATACCAGATTTTTAGTATCAACTAAAGTTTGTTGAAATTCTCATTCAGATTCTCTATTCTTGGAAGTTATTAAACTGCTAAAGGCTTTTGATGGGTGGATGTTAGTGCCTAGATAATAAGTTTGGCTTACAGTAGCACTTGAGATTCCTCAAATCTTAAAATCTGCTCCAGATTGAGTTTGTGATTTTTATTGGCTTTAATTTGCATTGCTTACTCTGACAGTCAGATTTTGAAATATTGAAGTATTTTGAAATATTCCTATGCAATAGTTTATTTTTTGTTAGTTTAATACAATATTTAACCTTATGTGATGCTACCTACCATTGAAACTAATTTGAAAACTGGTTGATAAGACATCAGTACATGTTTAAATTGTTCTTTATTTATGTGGTTGTGTGGTCTTAAGAATGACTTATTTTTAGAAAATTGGGGTCACAATGTACAATTTTTTTAAAAAAATTTATTTTTAGTTGTTGATGGACCTTAGTTTTATCCATTTCTTTATATGTGGTGCTGAGACTTGGACCCTGTGCCTCACACATGCTACCAAGTGCTTTATCACTGAGCCACAATATACAATTTTCGAGTCTGTTTTTCCTCAAGCCACTTGAATAACCACAAGAAGTAAAAACATGCATCTTGATAGGTGATAATAGCAAAAGCTGTGTTTGGTCTGGCTGAGTCAGATTTCAGTTTCAGTTATAGCTTATCTCCCTCCCTCACTTTCCACCTCTCTTAGTTTCTTATGGTCTAGAATATTGTCTCTCTGTGTATGCAACTCCTTGGGAAATAAGGATAGGGTGAGAGGTACAGAATATAATGCTTTTAGCAGCTTTGCTAGATGTATAATAGATTATGTATAATAGATTATATTGAAGGCAACTGATAAAGGTTTATTTTTGCAAAATGAATGAAATCAAGAAGGTTCAGCTGAACTCTGATATGGAAATATATTCCTTTTTAATTGATCCATTTGCAGATAATTACTGTTATGCTATCAGTCATGCACTAAGCAATTTAATTTTGAATTTCATCTGTGACCTCCCCCTCTAGGAGTTCAGTTAATTAAAAAAAAAAAAAAGTTTTAAAATGCTGGGGATCAATCCCAGGACCTTGTGCATGCTGAGCTACATACACAGCCCATTTAATAAAAATCTTTCTGTGCTGAATCAATTGTGGTTAGGATTCTTATATTGTCTTTTAATTCTTCAGATAATTGTTCCAAATTCTCCACATTAACTAAAAGTTCATCTTTAGCTTCTGTTTCTTTAAGCATGCTACTTATCCTTTCTTGAATTCTTTTGCTGGCCACTGGGTTAAGATTAGATTATGTTGTTGCCCTAAGTAATAAGAACACGTTCTTATTGTTTTGTGTTTGTACTTTTTCCTAGGGAAAGGGCCCATAATGTCCCTTTACTTTTCAGAGGGTTCTTTAGATCAAATAAATTCCAGAGATGAATTAAAATACATTTTGTCATTTCACAGAACTTTTATGACTTAAAAAAAAAAAAAAAAAAAAAAAAAAAAAGCTTACCAGTTATGTGTAAGTGGGCAGATCTTGGGTGTTTGCTTAGTCATCAGCATCTTTCTATGCTGAAAGCCTATTCTAAAATTACTCCTTTATTTTAGATAAAATGTTCTGATTATATAAAATATAAGATTATAGGAGATTATAGAAGCAAAATATTTCATTACAAAGAGAGCAAATAGGTTTAGTTAATATTGTATATAAAGTATTTTTTATGATGTGATTCATCATGTGCTTTTTGAGTTTTTTATTAATGGTGAGAGATCAACCTTTATTGGTTGCCTCCTGGAAGCAGAACTAAAATTATTGATATAACCAGGCTTTCCAAAGCATTTTCAAAATAGCAGTTCATTGTTGAATTTTTTACCAATATGATCTATTTGTACTTTGAGTCTCTACTGTGTTTTATCTTGAAATATGTGTGTACCCATTCCTACACATAGATACTATATTTTATCAACATACACGTCTTAACTGTATATGTCCAAGGCACTCTTCTTAGTTCTCTGGGGAAACAACAGTAAAATGAATAAATCAGTTCCTGGTCTCCAGAGTAGGAAACTTCTCCAGAAGTTTGAGGGAATTGGGGACATGATAAAAGAATAAGGTACTACAGAGCTGTGAAAGGGGAGGTGTGCTGAGGGAGTCTCTTATCTCTCTCTTTGAGTAGTGAGATGGATAACCAAGGGAGGAAGGTAATTTGGATTGATACCTTGAGAGAAAGAATGGGCTAACTTTGTGAGTAGAACCACAGAAGGACAGTTCTGGCAGATGAATGACAGTATTATGACAGCGTAAGACTGCAGAGAACAGAAAGACACAGTGATCTCTATGATTAGATTAGAAAGGCAGATGTACAGAATACATACTTTGTTTATTGAATAAGGAAATACTTTGCTACAAATAGTTTTAATATATGTTGTCGTATTATCTTAAAAGCACCTCTAAGTTTTGTCATCACTTTGTAAAATATATATATATATATGTCCTTAAAAAATGCTTTAGATTATGTGATATGAATGCATTGTACAGTGGTAGGGCTTGTGTAAATGAGTTTGATTAGGAAAACATTTATGACAGAAACAAAAATATGACCACGTATATGTTTCTAAAAAATCTTTAGGTTTTTAGATTGAATTGTATGTGCTAATTGGTGTATCTGTTAGCACACCATTTACCACAGATTAATTTACGCTTGAATCCCAGAATCAGATATTGATTTAATCTCTTAAGTATTTATTAAATCACTACTGTGGCCTTTTCCTTACTTAAGAAGCTACAGTCTATGCCGGGCATGGTGGCGCACGCCTGTAATCCCAGCATTTGGGAGACTGAGGCAGGAGGATCGCGAGTTCAAAGCCAGCCTCGGCAACTTAGCGAGGCCCTAAGCAACTCAGTGAGACCCTGTCTCTAAATAAAATTCAAAAAATAGGGCTGGGGATGTGGCTCAGTGCCCCTCGGTTCAATCCCCACTACCAAAAAGAAACTATAGTCTAAAAGGAAACATTAAATGAAGGAATGATGATGAGGGTGGAGAAAAAAGATAAATGAAAAGTGAGATAAATCTGTGAGGGTGGAATGATCTAATGTAGTATTCTTAACAAGGCAAATGTGTGTTTATGTGTGTTGTACATGTATACATGAATCAAATCATGTAATCTGTTGAGGTAGAGGACTGCAGTAGTTTATGTTCAGTTTTGATTAAAGCATTGTGTTTTTAGTATTTAAATACAGGGGTTCAAATCTGCACTCTCATTTGGTCCTAATATTAGTCATGTATAATATAGTTCATAATCGTATTTGGAGGAGAGTGAGAATTGCACAAAGCACCAGTGCCACATCAGTTCTTTCATTGCCATATATTTCAGCTTACTACTGTGAATTGACTTGTTTACTTACATTGATTCGGTAAATTTATGAATTATCTAGCATATTAAGCAAATGTTGCCAAAAGATTTTTGCAAAGAAACTGCATGTAGAAAGAATAGAAATGAGAAACAAAATGTTACTGCTGATAATTAGAAGCTAGTGAAATAAATTCTTTCCTGGCCATGAGCTAAATATTAGAAGCTGTCTCCAAAAAAATCAAAGGTTATCAAGAAAGATGTTTGAAATTTGGACATACATTCACTTTTGGTACTGATGAATCTTGTTCTAAGAGTGAATTTTGCTTTAAGATACTAGATAGTGATGATAGTAAAACTATTATGATTAAGAAGATATGTAAAAGAATTGGAATGTTTTAAACAACAAAGATTAGCACTTTAATTTATTTTTATTTTACTTAATGTTTTGTGTGTTCTAAAATATACATAATTTAGTAGCAGATGATAATTATTTATTATTAAATAGAATGTATATGTGTCAGGCTTCCTCCCACCAACCAATCCTTCTGTTTTTCAGTACTGGGGATTAAATCCAAGAACACTTAACCACTGAGCTACAGCTGCAGCCCCTTTTATTTTTTATTTTGATTCAGGGTCTCTCAAAATTGTTGAGGCTGCCTTTGAGCTTCCTATCCTCCTGCCTCAGCCTCCTGAGTCCCTGAGATTACAAGTGTGCACCAACACACTAGCCAAAAACTTTTTTTTTCTGATAAGAGTGCTCTACTGATTTTTAACAACAAGTGACCCTGTATAACTGGAGCTCAAAAATTTATAAAAACATTATAGTAAAATAAATGATGTTCATAGCACTAAGGTAAATAGACTAGCAGTGTTACCCTGTCACTTTACTGACCTCTGCTTGAGCACATGGGGAACTGTACTGGTGGTCAGCATTCCACTAGAATTCCCTCTCTGAAACAGTGTGTGAAGGATAACTTATTACAGTTGCATGAAATGTTCATAGGATGTAATGCACTGAGACTTACCAATTGAGAAGGGTTAGGTAAACTCCGTAAAATGTAAACTCTGAAAATATTTTAGTTTTAATAAGTTGTGATTGGAATTGTTGCAAAAGCAGTTATTTGTTACTCTTTATGATTAATTAAAGTATGTAAATACAAGTTTATGCCATTTTTGTGGCTTATGATTTTATCATGAACATAGTATACTGGCCCCCAGTGCAGTACTATTTGCATGATTTAAGCTGAATTTCAGATTGAGAGCACCCCGTGTGCAGATCCCTCTCTTTGAGTCTGATTTGTTCACTGTGTCAACCTCTTAGAAATGCTCTAAAGACACTCTCAGTGGTACTCAAATATTGCTGCTCTTTTTTTATAACATTTGCGTGAGAGAGGTTTTCACTGGGTGGTATAGTGGGGGGAGATTATAGGCATAAATAGAGTACTTCAAACATGTAAAGTGGTATAGAAAATATTAAACTGAATTTATTTTAGGGCACGCTGAATACTTTTTTTCCTTTTTCTCAGCATCAGCAACGGCTACTTGTGATTGGTGGTACCAGATATTCAGTTGCGCATCCCCACATCAATGCACTGCCAATGGTAAGACTCCCTCTAACCCCCATTTTCAGACTGTTTAAAGACTCTATTTATTTTTCTCTTGATTTTCTAAGTGTTTTGAAAGTACTGAAATTTTTCATCAGTTTAGCAAAATGCATGTGTTTCAAAACTAAGTAACTTAAAACTGTGTAATTTTAAGTAATTGAAATAATTTTTTATTTAGCAAAAGAAACCCCTACTTTGAGGATTTCCATTTTCTGTAATTTTTATTACCTCTTAATAATCAGGACGGTTGTCAGGATGCAAAGTATTGTATAGCATTGTCTTTTGTCAAATGAACTAAACCAGAAATAGAATTTTCTCATTTAAAATTCAGTAGTGGCGGCTGAATAGCTCTTTTGTTTTCTCTACAGCATTTTGTTCAATTTTTGAGCATTGAGTTTATCTTAATATTTTTAGTAATATGCAGTTAAATGGCTAAAATTCTACCTACACTTTATTTAACAAATACATCTAGAGGGTCATTCTTGTCTATTTACAAAGATTATTACAAGCCTTTTACTGTAAAATATAAATATCAAATCAACCATGTGGTATAACAAAATCTACTGGGCTCTGTAGGGTTTGGGATTTGCTCTATTGCCTGAATATGCTAGGAATTTTTGGCTTTTGGCAAGGACTCTTACGATGAATTGGAGTAAATTTCTACGATTTATTCTAGCTGGAAGCTAAGTGATCTCATTACTTAAGGACAATTCAGAATATGATTTTCCTTTCCAGAAGTGATTTCTTACCTTAATAGAATTGCTGTATATTTCGGGGATCAAATAGGAGAATGAAGTTTTACTGGTTTGTTTTTGATGTTGGGAATTGCATCCAGGCCTTGTACCATGTTAATTACTACCATACCACTGAGCTACATTCCAGGCCCAATTTTCATATTCCCAAAGAATTAATTGCTTAGAAATATCCTCTTTTAAAAAATGTTTTCTATAGTGTATTGCCAAAAATTTTAATTATTTTTACTGAATCAGATTTTAGTTTTAAACATTAAACCTGGGAGATATAGAAACTGATTTGAGTTTTATAGAATTTGATTGATAATGATAGGTTCATCAGATTGAGTTAACAGGGATTAGGATAAGTAAGATATCTGTGAAAATACTCCTAGGAACTGATTCATTTTAAAGATGGACTTTAAGGGTGTTGGTGAAGAGGAAAACTTCCTTTGTTTCAATTATCTTCTAAAGTCTTATTGGTAAAGAAGTTCCCTCTTCCCCTTCTATCTGCTCCTCCCTTTTCATTTTCCTACCCCCTAGTGTTTGGTAGGGGAGGTTGAAGAAAAAAAAAAATGTTCCCCAACTTTACCTAGTACAGAGGATGACTTTGTTTTTCATCAATTGGTAAAGCAACTATGTCCTTTAGATTGCTTGGATGACCCATTAATTGCCATTAAATTTGCTGTTTCCCATGAAGTACTGCAGAATTTCTCATTTCGTTAGAAGCTGCACCAAGGTAAATCAGCTCTTGCTGTGGTCTGTTCTTGGCTTTTTGTTTGAAGTTCATATTTGAAACTGTTAGTTTTCCTGGTTGTTGGAATCTTATTACTTGTAGTATATCTTCCCTGATAATCATTTGCACAGGCCTGTTGGGTGTCTGAGATGTAGGTGCTGTATAACCATCTATTTCTTCTAAGACCAGAACTCCAGTGATTGCTTTCTCTCTCCCCCCCCCACCCCCAGGCAAGCACTCTACCTGAGCTATATCCCCAGCCCCTCCAGTGATTTTTTAAATGTGCTACTCACATTGACTACCTTCTTTGTTTTGTTTTTGCAACAGAAATTAGGTTATTCCAAACACATTTGCCAGTTTCACTGAAAATCCATGAAGTCATATTTATGTCACGATCACAGAAATTTAAGCTTATTGTTAGTTATATATTGATTAGTGTTAAGAAATAAAGAAGGCAAAGATTACAACAAATTTGCTTATAGTCTACCTGACGATCCAGAAGCCATTTCTACATATTTGTCCAGTATGCTAGTACATTTATAAATTGGTTCAAAATGGTGTTTTTTCTAGAAACAGGGTTACTTTTAAACCCCGTGCAAATATAGTACAGTAATTTTCCCTTATCTGCACTTTCGCTTTCCAAAGTTTAAGTTACCCTGCTGTCATCCGTGGTCTGACAAAATTAAATGGGAAATTCTAGAAATGAATAATTCCTGAGCTTAAAATTGCATGCTACCCTGAGTTTCAAGTTAAATTTTTGGTTTATCTCATTGTTTACAAAGGATGTGAATCATCCTTTGGTCCAGCAAGTCCACGCTATCTGCCTTCCCTGCCCATTAGCCACTTAGTAGCCACCTGAGTTATCTGACCAACTGTCACAGTAACATAAGTGCTTATGTTAAAGTTATCCTTATTTTACGTAATAATGACCAAAGAGCAAGAGTAGTGATACAGAAGCACCAGGGCAAACAGCATGGAAGGACAGATTAACTCTGGTACTGTGTGGTAGGGTTGCATGGCATATAGGAAAAAAAAAAAAGGTATGTATAGAGTTTGGGACCATTAGAGTTCGAGGCATCCACTAAGGTCCCTGGTAGATAAGGGGGGAACTACTGTATCTTACATTTTTTCTTCAAAAATTTCATATTTGAATCTTTAGGGAAATAAGTGGTTACCTTCACTACACCCACACCCACTCACAATATTGTTCTTGATACGGTAACCATAAGGGATTTATAATATTATATTTTTGCCTTCACTCCTCACTTAGAGACAAATTACTTGAAGTTGTAACTTAAATGGCCATGATTGTTACTTTCCTATATGAATGTTTCATACTCCTTTTTGTAATCATTCATTGCATTAATAGGACCCATTGGCCACTAGGTGTATATAGTTATTTTGATCTATTATTAATTAAATTTCAAACAATATCGAAGTAGAGAGAATAGGATAATAAACTCTTACCTGGCTCAATAATCACTGGTCTTGTCTTTAACAACCTTGTGCCCATAGCATTCCCCACTACCAGATTATTTTGAAGTCAATATATAATATATCCCATGATTTTATTCATAAATATTTCAGTATTTATGGGAGTATAGACTATCAGGAATATACAATCACAGCACCATTAGCACACTCTGAAAATTGACATTAATTTCATTTTCATTTGACAAAGGATTTAAGTATACTTTTAAAAAATTGTGGTAAAACCAAATAATATAAAGTTTACCTTCTTGTGTGTGGGGGAGGTGGGCAGACTACTAGAGATTGAACACAGAGCCTCATGCAAGTTACGGAAGTGCTCTGCCATGTAGCTAAATCCTAGCCCTTTTAAAGCATTTTTATATTTGCTTGGCATGGTGGCTCAGACCTATAATTCCAGCCACTGCTGAGAGGCTGAGGCAGGAGAATTACAAGTTTAAGGCCAGCCTCTGCAATTTAGCAGGACTCTCAGCAACTTACAGAGAGACACTATTTTAAAGTAAACAAAAAGGGAGGATGGGTACTGGGAATGTAGTTCAGTGGTAAAGCACCCCTTGGTTCAATCCCCAGTATAAATACATAACATATATAACATTTATTTTATTTTTTGAGACAGGGTCTTGCTAAATTGTTCAGGCTGGCCTAAAACTTGAATCCCCTACTTTAACTTCCCATGTAGATGGGATTATAGGTGTCTAACACTTTGCTTAGCTAAGTTTACTATCTTGACCATTTTTAAGTATACATTTAAGCATTGTTTGCTCTAGTCCCTGGCAATAGCCTTTTTACTTCTTATTTATTTAATATTTATTCTTTATTTGTTATACGTGGCAGCAGAATGCATTTCAACTCATTGTACACAAATGGAGTATAACTTCTCATTTCTCTGGTTGTACACAATGCAGTCACACCATTTGTGCAATCATACATATACATGGGGTCTTAATGTCTGTTTCATTCCACCACCCTTGCCCCTCCCCTATACACCCCCCTCACCTCCCTCTGCCCAGTCCAAAGTTCTTCCATTCTTCCCTAGCCACCTCCTCTCCATCCCCCATTATGAATCAGCATTCACATATCAGAGAAAACATTTGGCCTTTGGTGTTTTGGGATTGGCTTATTTCACTTAGCATGAGATTCTCCAGTTCCAGCCATTACCAGTAAATGCCATAATTTCATTCTTCTTCATGGCTAACATTCCATTGTGTATATATACATTTTCTTAATCTATTCATCTGTTGAAGGACATCTAGGTTGGTTCTACAGTCTAGCTATTGTGAATTGAGCTGCTATAAACATTGATGTGGTGCATTTTTACTTCTTGTTTCTATGAGTTTGACTACTTTAAATATCTCATAAAAGTAACATCATACAATATTTGATTTTTTAATAATTGTCTTCTTCCATTTAGTATAATGTCCTGGAGTTTGTTCTTGTTGTAGCCTGTGTCATTATTTCCTCCTTTGAAAAGGCTGAAAAATACGCCATTGTCTATACATACCACATTTCCTTTCTCGATTTATTTGTTGATGGACATTTGGGTTGCTTCCACCTTTGGGCTCTTGTGAACAGTGCTGTTGTTTACTTGGATGTGTGTCTTGTTGATATCCTGATTTCAATTCTTTTGGAATTCATTTTGGAATACTAGAAATGGGATTGCAGGTTTTAACAGTAATTTTAGGGTCTGGGGATATAGCTTAGTTGGTAGAGTGCTTGCCTTGCATGCATAAGGCCTTGGGATCAATCCCCAGCACCTGCCCCCCCCCCCCCCCCAAAAAAAAAAAAAACACGAGTAATTTTAATTTTATTTATTTATTTATTTTTTAAAATGAAGTTGGGGCATTGAACTCAGGGCCTTCCACATGCTAGTCAAGTGCTCTGCCACTGGACTACATGTACCTCAGCTTTAGTTTATCTTTTTCAAGGAACTTCCATACACTTTTATGTAGCAACATCACCCTTTTACATTCCCACCAACAGTACACCAAGATGCCAATTTGTACACATTCTGAACAATATTTTCTGTTTGTTTGAGAGTGGCCATCCTAATGGATGTGAGGTATTGGCAATAATATTTTAACATCACCAACGTAAGTTAAGTTTTCCTAAACTGCTCTTATATAATGTCCCTATAAAATCTGAACTGAATTCATACATTTTACTAGGTTGTCATGTACAGGTTAGGCTTCTACCTATTTATTTAGTTTTTTTCCCTTTTATTTGTCCTGCAAATTTTCCCACATTGTTAGTTATATCTTTGTAATAAGAAAGTTCCTCTTTTCCTTGTATTTTCTGAAAATCCATAGTTAGATCTAACAGCTCCTCTTTTGGAGAGGTGAAATATTTCTTAGGTGGTGCTAAGTGCTCCCATAAAGAGGCACATAATATTTAGTTGATTCGATTCATATGTTGTCATGATCATTGTATAGGTCCATTATTTCCAAGAGAATGTACTAAAATGTCAATATCCAAGTGATATCAAGGTCAGCTGTGATATTTCTGTAAAGAGAAACTTCCATCAGATCTTTGGTTACTCTGTGGCACAGTTCTGTTTGTACAGGAAAGGTACATTAGAATGTTGGTTCTTTCCTTTCTTTGCTAATTTTCAAGTACTGAGCTGTTCCCTAGATTCCTGGAAAAGTAACCACTGAGGATTTTTTTTTCATTGTTAATTTGAGCTTGTACATGTCAACATATGATGTGTTTTATTGCTTTGTATTAGCATTCTTATTGGTGTCAGATTGCCTTGGCCAGAGGAACCTTTCCAAGTTGATTTTGAGCCTTTGACGTGATGCCACCAGTCTGATATTGTTCTTGCTGTCTCATATAAGGAGCCCATAAACTCTTGTGCATGCTCTTTCTTAGTCCTCAAATCAGCTCTGTGTCCGAGAACACCCCATTCCTTTTTAGTGAAAAATAGTAATCAGAGGCACGATCTTGTGCTAACCATGTTCATTGCTTTTGATTGGGGGAAGTGAAGTGTGTGTATGATGTTTTTGATAATGATTTAGCAATTTATTTTTTAAATGTAAATTCTTTGATGTCAGATATTGTTTTCCTTTTTATTGATGGCTTATAATGATGCACGTTTGGATTTGCTGTTACTTATTGGTACATACAGTATATTTTCAATTTCATCACTTTTATTCCTCAGTACCTTCCCTCACCCTCTTCTCCATTGTTCTCTTTTCTATTGTTGTGAGGAGCTGTCCTCTCTCCCCCACCATCCCCACTGCCGCCCCCCCCCCTTTAGTGCCCACATGCAAAGGCCCCACATGGGACCCTTGACTTACTTCACTCAGCATGGTATTCTCCAGCTCCATCCATTTACCAACAAATGACATAATTTCTTCTTTATGGCTCAGTAAAACTCCATTGTGTATATATACCATATTTTCTTTATCTCTTGATGGATACACAGGCTGCTTCCATAACATGGCTCTTGTGAATTATGCTGCTATTATTATGGGTATGCATGTATCACTATAGTATGCTCATTTTAGATCTTTTGGAAAAATACCAAGGTGTGGGATAATTGCTCATATGGTGGTTCTACTCCTTATGTTTTGAGAAGCCTTATTTCTATAGTGGTTGTACTAATTTACAGTCCTATCATCAGTGTAAAAGTGTTTCTTTATCCCCGTATCCTTTTCAGCATTTATCGTTATTTGTACTCTTCATGGCTGTGGTTCTAACAAGTGCGATGATATCTCAGTATAGTTTTAATTTGCATTGCTAAAAGGTGTTGAACATTTGTTCATATATTTTTTGGCCATTGGGATTTCTTTTGAATAGTGTCTGTTTAATTCATTTTTCATTTGCCCATTTGTTTATTGGCTTATTTGTTTTTCTGGTGGTAAGATTTTTGAGTTGTTTATATATTATGGATATTAATTAATATGAAGAGGAGCTAGTAAAGATTTTCTTCCATTCTGTAAATACTCTCTTCCAATTCCTAGTTTTTTCCTTTGCTCTACAGAAGCTCTTACATTTGATACCATATCATTTATTCTTAGTTTTATTTCCTGAACTTTAGGAGTTCTATTGAGGAAGTCATTGCCTGTGCCTAAATGTTGTTGGAGTGTTAGCACTGCATTTTCTTCCAGTTTCTGGTCGAACTCCAAGGTGCGATGATATCTATTTGTAGATCCATTTGTAGTTGACTTTTGTCAGGGATCTTGTTTATTCTTCTACATATGGATATTCAGTTTTCCTAGCACCATTTGTTAAAAAGATTCTGTTTTCTCCAGTTTATGTTTTTGGTGACCAGTTGACTGTATCTTTGTGGGTTTCTTCCCTTCTTTTCCATGGGTCTGTGTGCCTGTTCTTGTGCCAGTACCATATAGTTTTTATTACTATAGGTCTGCAGTATAATATTATAATGCCTCCAGCATTATTATTATTATCATTAATTATTATTATTAATTGAATTAATTTGGGGGGGTTAAAAATGGTTTGACTATTCTGGGTTTTTTATTCTTCCATATGAATTTTAGTGCTCTTTTTTTCCTCTGTTTCTTTGAAGAATGTTATTGGTACTTTGATGGGAATTACATTGATCACTTCTGATAATACATTTTAACACTTAAAAAAACAAAATTCTATCTGTTTTAGTCAGCTTTTCACTGCTATGACTAAAAGATCTGACCAGAACAATTTTAGGAGGAAAAGTGTATTTGAAGGTTCACTGTTTCAGAGGTCTCTGCCCATAGAAGGCCGGCTCCATTCCTCAGGGCTCAAGGTGAGTCTGAACATCATGGTGGAAGAGTGTGACAGAGGGAAGCAGCTCACATGATGATCAGGAACAGAGAGAGATACTGCACTCTGCAGATAGAAAATATATACCCCATAGTCCTGCTCCCAGTGTACCACTTCCTCCAGCTGCACCCCACCTGTGTCCAGTTACCACTCAGCTAAATCTCATCAGGGATTAACTAGCTGATTTTGTTAAAGATATAACTCAATAATTTCTCCTCTAAACTTTCTGGCATTGTCTAACCCAGGAGCTTTTGGGGGACTCCTCATATCTAAACTGTCACACTATCCATGAAAATGGGAGATCTTTCCATTTTGTGGTGTCTTCTGTTTCTTTCTTCAGTCTTCTATAATTTCATTGTATAGGTCTTTCATCTCCTTGGATAGATTCCTTGGTTCATTCGTTTTTTTGTCTTGTCTTGTCTTATTTTGTTTTAATTTGAGGCTATTATGAATGGGATTTGCCCCCCTGATTTCTTTCTCAGCAGATTTATTATTGGTGTAGGTGAAAGCTGTTGTTTTTTGTATATTGATTTTGTGCTCTACAACTTTGCTGAATTTGTTTATTAGTCCTAGTAGTCTTCTGGTAGAGTTTTTTGAATCTTCTAAGGAAAGAATTTGTGAACAGTGATAATTTGACTTCTTCCTTTTTATTTTTATTCCTTTTTTCCCTCCTTTCTCTTGACTAATTGCTCTGACTAGAATTTCTTGTACTATATTGAAATAGGAATGATGAAAGTAGACATCCTTGTCTTACTCTGGATTTTGAAAGAAATGTTTTCAGTTTTTCCCCCGTTTTGTTATGGGTTTGGGGTTTTTTTGTATATAGCCTTTATGATGCTGAGAGTAAGATTCTTCTCTCCCTATTTTCTCAGTGTTTCTAACACTGAATGGGTGCTGAATTTTGTGAAAACCTTTCCTACCATCTGTTGAGATGACTACATGACTCTTGTCCTTATTCTAATTATGTAATGGATTGCATTTGTTGGTATATTTATGTTGAACCATCCTTGGAATAAAACCAAATTGGTCATGATGTACAATCTTAATGTGATTTTTAAATCTTATCAGGGATAGTGGTCTGTTGTTTTTTCCTTCCTCTTTCCTTTCTTACATCTCCTTATCTGGTTTTGGTCTCAGGGTGATACTGTCTTCATAGAGTAAATTTAGTGGTATTCCATCCTTTTGTAATTTATGGAATAATTTGGGGAGCATTGGCATTAGTTCTTTTTTAAAAGTCTGGTAGAAGTCCACTGAAAATCCCACCTGGTTCTGGATGTTTCTTTGATGGAAGGTTTTTAAATCACTGCTTCAGTCTCATTATTTTTGGTCTGCCTAGGTTTTCTGTATCCATTTCATTTCTGTATCCTAATCATTTCATGTCTGGCAGTAGTTATGTCTAGAAATATATCCATTTCTTCTTGGTTTTCCAATTTTTTGAAATATATGTTTTCAAAACAATCCCTAATGATCCCTGAATTTCTGTGAAGTCTGCAGTGGTATCTCCTTTTGTGTTTCTAACTTTTGGGGTGGGGTACTAGGGATTGAACCCAGGGGTATTTACTACCCAACTACATTTCCAGTCCTTTTTTATTTTGAAACAGGATCTCACTAAGTTGCTTAGACCTTTGCTGAATTGCTGAGACTTCCCTCTGACTTGGAATCCTCCTACCTCAGCATCCCAAGTCATTGGATTTATAGGTATGTGTCCACATCCAGCTTCATGTCTAATTTTATTAATTTGGGTCTTCTTTTTCTTTGGGTTAGTTTGGTGAAAATTTTATCAATCTTATCTATCTTTTCAAATCCAGCTCTTCAGTTTCATTGATCATTTGATTTTTTTTTGTTATCTATTTCATTGATTTCAGCTCTGACCTTAAGTGTTTTCTCCTTCTTATTTTTACTTTTGTTTGTCAAGGGCCTTGAAATGCATTATTAGGTTGTTTATTTGGGATCTTTCTGATTTTCTTATGTAGGTGCTTACAGCTATAAATGTTCCTCTTAGAAATGTCTTCATAGTTGTTCATAGTTGCTTTTTAGCCTGGAATATGGTCTGTTTTGGAGAAGGTACCATGAGCAGCTGAGAACAAATTGAATTTGACTGTTTTTAGAGGAAATGTTTTGTAGATGTGTGTTAGGGTCATTTGATTTATAATATTATTAGGGCTGAAAAATCTTTATTAAGTTTATTCTGGGATGGCCCATCTATTGGTGAGAGAGGTGTATTGAAATCACCCAGTATTTTTGAATTGGGATCTGAGTCTCAGTGTCCAGTGGTGTTTGTTTTATGTAGTTAGAAGTGCACTAACATTTGGGACATCAGTCTTTACTATCATTGTATCTTTTTGTTTAATTTTTGCTTTTACCAGTATGAAATGAAATTTTTTAGCTTAAGGTCTAATTTAATTTTAGCTTGAGGTCTGCTTTGCAGATATGAGAGTTGCTACTTCTGCTTGTTTTCAGGCTACATTTGCATATCATTTCCCATTCTTTCAGCCTATAACTCTCTTTGTGTGTAGGATAAGTCTCTTGCAAACAGCGTGTAATTGACTGTGGTCTTTTAATTGGACTCTTGGCTGATTTATGTTTATTATTGTTAGAGGTTTATTAATTCCTGCCTTTTTGATTTATGCCTAATGTTTAGTTGGGTCCTGTTTCTCATTTGCTTAGCTACTCTTCAAATAAAGTTTGTCCATTTGTGAGCTCTCGAGTTTGTTTTTGATTTCTTCTGTTTGTAGCATTCAGGTATTTTCTGTAGTGCTGGCTTAGTAGTCTTGAATTCTTTTAGTTTCTTCTTGTGTCGGAAAGATTTTTTTTTCCTCAGCAATTCTGGTGGATAACTTCGCTGGTTATACCAATCTTGGTTGACAGTTATTTTCTTTTAGGACTTGGAATACATCTTTCCAAGTCCTCCTGGATTTTAGAGATTATGCTAAGAAATTAGAAGTGTCTGATTGTTTTGCCTCCAAATGTGACATGTTTTTCTTTTGGGTCTTTAAAAAAAATCTATCCTTATTCTCCTAGGCATTTTAATGATAATTTTCATGGAGAATCTCCCCACCCCCTTTTTTGGTCCATTTATAATCCTGAATGCCTCTTGGCCTGTATCTGGATGTCCATTTTGTTTTGAAGGTTTGGGATTTTTTTTCTGTTATTTCCCTAAAGAGTTTATCCATGCATTTAGCCTACATCTTAAAACCCTCTTTGAATCAGTGATTCTTAAATTTGGTTTCCTAATGTTGTCCCAGAGTTCTTGTATATGTGATCATGGTAACTTATTTTCTTTTCTTAAATGTTGTCTGAATGTTTAAGGCCAGCCACTTTGTCTTCCAATTTCACGATTTTGTCTTCTGCCTGGTCTTCTCTATTGGAGAGACTTTTAGCTGAATGTGTTATGTGACTTATTGTGCCTTTCACTTCCAAGACTTCTCTTTGGTTCTTTTTCAGTATCTCTATATTGAATTTCTCATTCATATCCTGAACTGATTTCCTTAATTCATTTAGCTGTTTTTCTGTGCTCTCTTGGAATTTGTTGATCATTTTTACAATCATCCTTTTGAATTCTTCATCTGATAATTTATTAACTTCAGTATCTTTGGAGTTAATTCCTGGTGAATTACAAATGTTAGGTGGTGTTATGTGTATACATATATATGTGTGTGTGTGTGTGTGTATATATATATATATATTATTATTATTTTTAATGTATTTTTTTGTCTTTGTATTGGGATTTGGGCATCCGATGGGTTGAGTTTCTCTTCCATTCCTATATGACCTGAACCCTTTTAGAGTACAGCTTTCCCTTAGCAAACTGTTGTGGAATATCAGGTTGTTGTTACTTGTTCAATATATTTCCAAGTTGATTTTGTAGTATAGTTCCCTGACTAGTTTTTTGGTGGTGATTAGTATACTTTTATGTAGTGTGTATTGTTTCAGGGCTTGAGTATCCCACTTTGTCTCTAGACCTCGAAGGTGTGGGCCCTTTCTGTAGATCAGGTAATTTTGTTGTATACACTAGGGTATGTGGGGTACACCCTCTCTGAATACTCTTCTAGATTTAACAACTCTGTTTTTTTAATATAGGAGCAATACAGATAGAGACCTTTAGTAGGTGTGATGTCCATAGTCTTTGTATTATTTCTCTTTGTTCTTCCTATAGGTGCAGGTGTCTGTGAGTGGGACTTAAGGAAACCTCCCCACCCTCAGCCTCTTTTACTTGGATTCTTTCAATCAGTTTGGGGTTTTGTGACCCTATTCCTTTTTTTTTTTTTTTAAACATATGTATTTTTTTAGTTGTTAATGGACCATTATTTTTTATTTATTTATATGCAGTGCTGAGAATTGAACCCAGTGCCTCACACATGCTACACAAGTGTTCTACCCCTGAGCTACAACCCCAGCCCCCCATTCTTTTTTGTTAAAAGTATTGTTGAAGTTTGAGCAAAGTGGAGTTGTATGTGGAACAAAGCATGCTTTTTCATGATGAAAAATCTGTTATGCTCCTTACATAAGCTTACTTTTTAATAAATTTATGTTCTGGATAATACATAAACTAGGAAATGTTTAAATGCAAAAGTTATAGACTATGAAGGAAATAATTCCAAGTAATGTATTAATATTGTAAATTCTAGTTAATAGTAACTTAAATATGTAATTAAATACATGAAATTAAATACATATTTTTCTATTTATATGTATTTAAATCGATACCACAACCAACATGATTATGAAAACAGTTTTCTTTTTATTTTATGTTTTTGCCCATGTCCTGATAGGATTTACAAAGTGTTATCTTTTAAAGTATCAGCTGAGTTCAACAGTTCATGCTTGTAATCCCAGCAACTTGCAAGACAGAGGCAGGAAGAGTTCAATCCCTAGTAACCCTCAACCCCCAAAAGTATTTAAAGTAAATTCTCATATGTGATCTCTTTCCTCCCCACAAACTTGGTGTGTAGCTTGGTCCATTTGTTTCACTCTTTGTATTTAGGATTTAAAATATTTGATTAAAGTAAAATACATTCTTAACTTTTTTCCTCTTATATGTAACTGTATGTATAGAACAACCACAATCATGGTTTATCTTAGTAGTTTTAAAAACATAAGCAAATAAATGTGTACTTAACATTTTGGAGATCATGTCAAAGGACGACAGAGTGAGTCTCCTTTCTTCTGTTTTTAACTTCAAAGAGGACTCTAGTATGTGGATGTACTGTAACTGTCTAGAGTTGGGTGTTTTAGTTGAGAACATAAATACGTATTTAATTTTTACTCATCGTGCTAAATACCCTTCAGACTTTGAGTCTTCTGTTTTTTCCAACAGTGTATGAATAAGCGTGTTCACATGATTTCATGGTGCATAGTGGGGAATTTTTTGAGATGTGTAATTAAATGGTGGAAGAACAATAGTATCTCATTTTTTTCCACCTTATTTGTAATTTGTTTTATTTGTTAGCTATTTCCCCCTCCATATTTCTTTTTCAAAAATTTGTTCTAATTAGTATGACAATAGATTGCATTTTGACACATCATACATAATTAAGTATAACTTCTCATTCTTTTGGTTGTACATGATGTAGAATCACACTAGTCATGTATTCATACATGTACATAGGGTAATAAAATCTTATTCTACTATTTATCCTTCCTACCCCTATAATCTCTCCCCTCCCTTTGCTTCCGACTCTGCCTAATCCAAAATACTTATATTTTTCCCTAGCACACCTCCCTCCCAAACCACCATTGTGAATTATTATCCACATATGACAGAAAACATTCAGCCTTTGGTTTTTTGGGATTGGCTTATTTCTCTTAGCATGATATTCTCTAGCTCTATCATTTTACATGCAAATACCATAATTTCATTCTTTCAGGATGAGTAATATTCCATTGTGTATATATACTACATTTTCTTTATCCATTCATCTGTTAAAGATTATCTAGGTTGGTACCATAGTTTGGCTATTGTGAATTGAGCTGCTGTAAACATTGATATGGCTGTGTCACTGTAGTATGCTGATTTTAAGTCCTTTGTGTGTGAACAGAGAGTGTGATACGTGGATCAAATGGTGGTTCCAGTTCAAGTTTTCTGCTTTCCATAATGGTTGCACCAATTTGCAATCCTACCAGCAATGTATGAGTGTACCTTTTAAGCCACATCCTTGTCAACATTTATTGTTGCTTGTGCTCTTGATAATTGCCATTCTGACTGGGGCGAGATGAAATCTCAGTGTAGTTTTGATTTGCATTTCTCTAATTGCTAGAGATGTTGACCATTTTTTCACATATTTGTTGATCAGTTTTATTTCTAATGTGAATTGTCTGTTAGTTCCTTAGCCCATTTATTGATTGGGTTATTTGTTCTTTTGGTGTTGAGTTTTGAGTTTTTTATATATATTGGCGATTAATGCTTTATCTGAGGTGGATGTGGTAAAAATTTCTCCCATTCTGTAGGCTTTCTTTTCATGTTATTGTTTCCTTTGCTGAGAAGAAACCTTTTAGTTTGAATCCATCCCATTTATTGATTCTTAATTTTTACTTCTTGTGCTTTTAGGAGTCTTGTTAAGGAAGTCAGTTCCTAAACTGACCTGGTGAAGATTTAGGCCTACTTTTTCTTATATTTTGTGTAGGTTCTCTCTTCTAGTGCCTAAGTCTTTGATCACTTTGAGTTGATTTCTGTGCAGAGTTAATTTGTTTTCATTACATATTGATTTCCAGTTATCCCAGCACCATTTGTTGAAGGGGCTATCTTTTCTCCAATGAATGTTTTTGGTTCCTTTGTCTAGTTTGAGATAACTCTATTTATGTGGGTTTATCTCTGTATCTTCTCTTAAGTACCATTGGCCTATGTGTCTGGATGCCAATACTGTGCTGTTTTTGTTACTGTGACTCTGGAGTATAGTTTAATATCTGGTATTGTGGTGCCTCTTGTTTTACTTTTGTTGCTAAGGATTGCTTTGGCTATTTGGGGTCTCTTTCTTTTTTTCCCCAATGAATTCATGATAGCTTTTTCTATTTCCATGGAAAATGTCATTGGGATTTTAATAGGAGTTGCATTAAATTTGTAGAGCACTTTTGGTAGTATGGCCATTTTGACAATATTAATTCTGCCTATCCAAGAGCCATGGGAGATCTTTCCATCTTCTAAGGTTTTCTTCAATGTTCTGTAGTTTTCATTGTAGAGGTCTTTCATCTCTTTTGTTGGACTGATTCCTAAATACTTTTTTTTTTGAGGCTATTGTGAATGGGACAGTTTTCCTAATTACTCTTCCAGTGGATTTATCACTGATGTATAGGAATGCATTTGATTTATGGGTGTTGATTTTGTATCCTGCTCCTTTGCTAAATTCATTTATTAGTTTTAGAAGTTTTCTGGTGGAAGTTTTTGGATCTTCTGAATATAAAATGTCATTGACAAACAGTGATAGTTTGAGTTCTTCTTTTCCTATTTGTAACCCTTTAATTTCTTTCATCTAATTGCTCCTGCTAGAGTTTCTAGGACTATGTTGAATAGAAGTGGTGATAAAGGGCATCCTTGTCTTGTTCCAGTTTTTAGGCGGAATGCTTTCAATTTTTATCCATTTAGAATGATGTTGGTCTTGTGTTTAGCATATATAGCTTTTATAATGTTGAGGTATGTTCCTATTATCCTTAATTTTTCTAGTGTTTTGAACAAGAAGAGGTGCTATGTTTTGTCAAATGCTTTTTCTTCATCTTTTAAGATGAGCATATGATTCTTGTCTTTAAGCCTATTGATGTGGTGAATTGTGTTTATTGATTTCCGTATGTTGAACCAACTTTGCATCCCTGGGATGAACCCTGATTGATAGTGGTGCACTATCTTTTTAATATGGTTTTTGTATGTGATTGGCCAGGATTTATTCTACTCTAGGGGGAAAGGTGTCTGGGGTATTTTGTTTACCAATCCCCTTTTTTATTGGTGAGGTAATGCTTTGGGTAGGGCACTGCATCAGTTCCTCCTCCATGACCTGACCTGTGGCCAGTGAAGATTCATGTAGTTTGTAATGAAAAGGTGACCTTTCCTTCAGGAGAGTTGAGTGATGAGGGGATATGGCCTAGACATTGCCAGCCTCTGCTGCATCCATGAATATTCCATTTAATTGGCAATTACATTACTTAGTGTAAATTAGTAAATCATCTACATTCTTAAGCTGCTTTGTATTTTTTTTTAACTTCTTTCTCCCAGAATTTAATTATCCTTAAAAGAACTGATCAAAGTAAGTTGTGGCTTGCCCCTTTGAGAGTAAGAGCTCAAAGGTATTGTGTCCCAGTGAAGAGGTAGCTAGCTACCAAGAAACAGTTTGCTGCATATTGAGGAGCCAGTAATCTGTTCTTTTATCGTCTGCTGTGTAAGTGTATCATGTATAAATTAATTTTTACTTGTAGAAAAGTTTATTGTCACTTGTTATCATTTATTGTGCGACTTTGAAGTGGCATGAACTGTGAAGAATGAATGACACTGCAGTATGCTTAGCATTTTATGAAGTATTCATCCTAATTTAAGCCTCTGGGGAGCTCATTTTTGAAATCAACAATAATATGGTTATATTGAAGAAGTGTAGGTCTACAGGGTTTTGTTTTTTTGTTTTGTTTTGTTTTTGTTTTGGTACTGGGGATTGAACCCAGAGGCACTCGACCACTGAGCCACATCCCTGGCCCTATTTTGCATTTTATTTAGAGACAGGGTCTCACTGAGTTGCTTAGGGCCTCGCTAAGTTGCTGAGGCTGGCTTTGAACTTGAGATCCTCCTGCCTCAGCCTCCTAAGTGCTGGAATTACAGGTGTGCAACTCCGCGCCCGGCAATTTTATGGTATTTAAAACAATTTTTAACTAAAAGGGCATGCAAAAAATGGAATTGTATTTATTTTTGTCTCCATTTTTCCTTCCTTTTATCCATTCATCCTCCCATTGGATAATGTTGCATGGTTTTAAATCTTTGCTCTAAAGAGAAAGGAGCATACTAAAATTTGTGTTTAAAAGAGAGATATACAATTAAGTATTTAATGGGATCATTTTGAGTTCTTCACAACCCCATGTTTTTAAATAGTTCACAAGGGTTTGTGAACTTAACAGAATTTTTTAATAATTTAAAGTAAATAGGAATATTTTAAATGCTTAGGAGAAATTCCAAAAAATAATATTAATTTAGATTTAATTTACAAAATATTTTTATAATTATTAGCACACATTAACTATACAAAATAATGGGATGCATTGTGAAATTTCTATATATGCCTGTAATGTAATTTGATCTTATTGATCCTCCCTTTTATCATCTTTACTACCCATCCCTGTTCTCTTCCCAAACAGTCCTCTATTACTTTTCATGTCTTTTAAAAGTATAGTTATAATGAAAAAGTAAATAAAAATCAGCCTAAAAGTAAAAGGGTTAGCATATATTCTGTGATAGGTAGATATCTTATTTAAATATCTTTGCAAAGTCGTTTTTATCTCCATTTTATTGACAAGGAAACCATTATTTTTATTTAATCAAGTCTTCTCCCCAGCTTTCTCCTTTCTCAGAATATGTCTGTACTCTATTCTAATATGGAGAAGATAGAAGCTATGGCATGTTGAAATAGAGTGGGACTCCAGATTGTTGCAAAGATCAGTTGTTGTTTTGTAATTTGCTTGAAAAACAATTTGGTGATTGGAGCTGGGACTTCTGGAGTGTTTATTTAAAATAATAATATCCATTTGGATTACGAAGAGGGAAATGAGAGGGAGAATGGGAGGGGGAGGGGTATGAAAAATGGTGGAATGAAACAGATATCATTACTCTGTGTACATGTATGATGAACAAGAATGGTATGAATGTACATCATGCACAACCATACAAATGAGATTTTGTACCCCATATGTATACAATGAATCAAAATGAAGTATGTAAAAATAAAAAAATAAAAAATAAAACATACTAGTCTCAAGAAAAAAAAAATAATATCTATGTAAAACTCTCTGAAGGGTCCAGTATTTGCTAAGTAAGCTTTTGGTTATTTCCATTTGAAGGAGGAATTTCATGTTTTGCTTCCAGGAACTCCGTTCCTCAATTGTAGGTAGGATAGATTAAATGATATTTTCCCTAAAAATAAATTTTTGCTAATTCATTTATTTTGAAATGGTACCTATAGTTTTATCCACCATTTTAAAAAATTATAGACTCCAGCTATAGTATAGCAGTGGAAATCTATTTCAAAATTGGATTTTACTCCTTGCTGTGTAAAAGGGCAGACACTAGTACCATTGTACAGTTTGTGTATGTGTATATGCAAGATAGAGTACTCATATTGAGACAGGTTGGCCCTTCTTTGCTGTTGGTTCTCCTTCCCCACTCACCTGTATAATTAGACCCAGTCCATCCAGTGTGGTAGCCACTAGTAATATGTAGCTGTTGAGACTGGGAGACGTGGCTAGTGAGAATTGATATTCAGTGTCAATATAAAATGCTTATATTAAATTTTGAAGGGTTAATTTAGAAAAAGGAAAAACATCTAATTTTTTTAATATTTGTAAAATATTATAGCAGGGCTGCCCCTCCCTCCCATGGCATTTGTAGGGAATGTTCTGAGACATACCTTGGATGCCTAAAACCGGATAATACCATGACTCTGTATACTGTATTTTTTCTACAATTCATTTATGAATTAGGCACAGTAAGAGATTAACAGTGACTAATAAACAATTGTAACAATATAGTATAATAAAAGTTATTTAAATTTATGAATTGCTGTATTTGGATTTTTCCATTTAACATTTTCAAGGTGTGGTTGACTATGGGTAAAGGAAACTGCATAAGAGGATACCACTGTGTAAGAAATGATAATATTCTCTGGATATATTGGGTTAAATAAAATATATTACCAGAATAAATTACAGCTGTTTCTTTTTTTTTTTTTTTTCCCATGTGGTTACTAGAATACTTTGAATTTACATATGTGGTTTTGCATTGTGGCTTGTGTTACATATCTGTTGGAAGGTGGTGTTCTAGACCTTGCTAATTACAACTACCTGACCTTTCAGTTTTCCCCTCTCTTCTGGAAACCAGTAATCAGAACACCAAAGAATTTGGGTAATGCTAATATTTGGGGAGACTGGAATGACCCTCTCCAGGGTTCCTGAAATTAGATTCTTCAGCTATATTACAAAACTAAGTTCTCGTTACCCATTGAATCTACTTATTTTACAGATGGGGAACCCAGTGCTTAGAGAAGAGATATCTTCTCATATACTTTGTCACAGTTACTGAACCAAGACCTGAATCAGATCTTATTCTCAGTTTTAGCATTCTTTTAAATTCTGCCTAAGAGAATGCTGTCATTTCAAGTGCCTCTTTGTTTGATAATTCTCACTTCTCGATCTTCTCAGGTTTGGCATGTATTATTGTCCAAATTAGTCAGCTTTTACTGGATCTTTGTATATTGATTAATTTTGGATTATAGCATCTCTAGGTAATGTTAATTTTTTTTTAAATTTAAAGTAGTGATATAGATGGTTTGGCTTAGACTACAAATTCTAGAGTTTGGTTTTGTTTGGTTTTTTTGTGGTTCTAGATTGAACCCAGGGCCTTGCACATGCTCAGCACATACTTCTTGAGCTACATTCTCAGCCCTGCCACAGACTATTAAGTTTTGTCTTACTTGTAGGCAGTAGTCTGTTATCAGTTCAGTATTCAAAGCCTTTGCTATCCTTTGCTATGCTGCTTTGGGAACTCCTCCTTGAATGTGTCCCACAGGGTTTAGTTTGGCACTTGAACTGTGGCTTGCTACTGACCTGACCAATGCTATAAGAAGCATATGCTCTATACAGACTTCGGGGTGACTTTGGGATTTATTTTGGTTCATATACAGAATTATACAATCCCCTTCTGTATCCCTCCAGCCTGGATGTTATCTCATACTCAGAGACCTTATTTCCTGGTTTAGTTTGACTCATTATTGAAAAGAACTGGCTCAGTCAAGTATGAAGGGTGGGAAAAACACAAAAGAAAGGTATGTCAATTCTGTGTTTTAACAGATGTGTTCAGAAGAACAGTAGAATTTTAATTCCAAAAAAAGGATACTGTCTGCTATGGGACAAAACTTCCCACAAATATGATCATAGTATCTGGACAACATGTGGAAAAAAAGCATTATGAGGATGCTGTGGAACAAACCAAAAACAAGTATAAAACAGACTGGAGTGGATTCTTTAAAGAAGTATTGGAACTTCCAGTTTCAGTGGCTTTTTGTCTAAAGGGCAGGGTCCTGTTGGCAGAGTAATCAGAAGAGTTTGGAATTACCACAGTGACTGCAGAGTTACAGTGTTGTACAGGAGAAAGGAGTGGGAGATATTAGAAAGAAAACCAGAGGTGTTTATGTGTTCGTTGCTTTCAATGTGACTGATCCCTAATCTGCATTCTAGAGAACGGATAAACAGATCTGAAAACTATTGAGCAGTCGAAAAGAACACACTTGATACTTGCAATAACTTGGGTTCACGTCAAAACATTGTGTTGATTAAATATATATAGTCTTAACACAAAGCCAGACATAATGTATGATTCCATGTCTATGACAATAAAAATCTAATCTGTTGTGCATGGAGCTGTGGAAGAGACAAAACTAATTTATGCTGGGAGAAAAAAGAAGTGGTTGGCAGAGGTAGGGAAAGTACATGTTGAAGTTTATTAGAGTGATGGAAACATTCTGTATTTTGGTAGGGATTTAAGTTAGGTATATGCATTTGGCAGAACTCATTGAATGGTATAGCTAATATATGTTCACTGTATTTTGTGTATTTTTTTTCTTTAATTAAATTTTTTCTTTAATCACAACATTGGTGATGGGCTAGGTGAAGTATTATGGGGGAATAATTCTGATGACTGACTTTGATAGATGTGATAAATACCAGGAAATGTTAAAGTCTAATTGGTTGCTATGTAAATATTTTTTCTATATGTTTGGAAACTTTCATAAATATAAAAGCTAGTTGGTAGTTTTTCTCTAAATCAGGTTTCTGCTGTTAATATATTGCTTTTGTGGCATGTGTCAAAGTGGGTATTTTAAAAATTTTTTAAATTTTAATCAAAGGCATGTTTCTGCTTGTGCACCAAATTCTGAACTACTTAGGATGTAGATAGAAATATAAATAAAACTGACATTGAAACATACCTCGATAACAATTCATTTGCAGTAGTTCCCTGTATCCATTGATTTTTTTCAAAGTTTCCTTTACCCATGGTCAAACACAGCCTGAAAATATTAAATGGTAAATTGCAGAAATAAACTTGTGAGTTTTAAATTATGTGCTATTCTGAATAGTGTGTGAAATTTTGAGCTGTAGGTATTCTGTCCTGTTCAGGATCTTGATAATTTCTTTGTCCTGCTGTATCTTTTCTGTATACACTCTCCACTTGTTATTCACTCAGTAGCCATTTAGGTTATTGAATTGACTGCTGCTGAATCATAGTGCTTGTATTTACGTACCCTTATTTTTCCTTGTTAATGTGCAAGAGTAGTGATGCTGACAAATTGGATGTGCATATGTATTTCCATAAAGGAAAAGTAAGATAATTTGAGAGAGACCACATTCATGTAACTTAAATTGCAGTATATTGTTGTCATTGTTCCAGTGTATTAGTTATTGCTAATCTTATTGTATCTTATTTATAAAGTTATAGTTAGTGTTAGGAAAAATATAATATATATATGATTTGGTGCTATCTTCTATTTTAGGTCCATCGGGGGTTCTAGAATGAATGTATCCTTGAGGGATAAGGGGGAACACCTCAAATACTAATTAAGGTTATACATTTGGGGGGATAGATACATAGAGTATGCTCAAATTCAGGTATTATCAACAGGTGATGTCATTCCTTGGTTTGCTTATTTTGAACACATTTTTAAAAATGCTCTTACAGGAAAGGATTAGGTTCTCTTCCTACTCTCTTAATTGCCCAGTTGTCATTTGTGAAGTATGGTTTAATACTTTAGTGTATTTTATTTATTTTTCAGGAAAGAATGCTATTTGGATTTTTATGTTAGAATTGTTAGCCAGTTTGAAATGACTAGATTGTGTTTTAAAAAATAATTGGTTTTATTAGACATACAGTAACTATTGATGACTGTTGGTGATTTAAAAAGCAGATTATCACTGTTCAGGATTTTGTGGTTCTTTTATAAACATTTTTTTTTTTTTTTTTTTTTTTTTTTTTTGTACTGGGGATTGAACCCAGGGGCACTCTACCACTGAGCCACATCCTATTTTGTATTTTATTTAGAGACAGGGTCTCACTGAGTTGCTTAGGACCTTGCTAAGTTGCTGAGGCTGGCTTTGAACTTGTGATCCTCCTGCCTCAGGCTCCCAAGTGCTGGGATTACAGGCGTGTGCCACTGCATCCAGCTTCTTTTATAAAGTTTTGAGAGACAAGTAGTGCTATTAAATACAGTGCTACAGTATCTAATTTTATCCTTGCTAATTTACTCTTAGGAAAGCTATTCTGGTAGACTGAGTTCTAACCGTGGTACAGCACTTTCCTAGCATAGGGTGACATGCTGGGTTTGTTCCCAGGACCACCAAAAAAGAAGAGGAAGAAGAAATTTAGTTGGGAACAACCAGATGAGCTTCACACTCTTGTTACATACTAACTAATTGTTCAAATAAATTCTCCTTTAACTACTGATCTTTGTACCAGTGTCTTTCTACAGGAGAATATTTTACCAGTCTTTCAGTCAGTCTTCAGTTTTTGCAGCAACTGCTTCACATCTGTATATTATTGACTAAGGAAAATAGTTTTCACAATATCTGTTCTTATTATTAGATATGTTAATGTTTAAGTCTCTTTGAAATAGTGATGGGGGAGGTAAGGTAAATGGAAAAAACAGCTGAAAATAGCTTACAACCAAATTAGAACCTGAAAGTGTTGTTTCTATTATTTGCCATGAAATATCATGTCATTTACTCAGCCCATTAGGATTTTAAGTCATAATTCCCAAACTAAAATGAAAACTATGCAGTGTAAATGAAAGTTTTGTTTAGAGATTTTTCTCAGGAACACATGGATATCACAACCATTTAAAGTCTAGACAAGAATAATTTCATTCCCATCATGGTTGCTTTATTTTTATCTTCTTTTTTAACAACCAGAGAGATTTTATTAGTGACTCTGAATATTGTTATTATATGATGTATTGCCAAGTGACTGAGAAATGAAATTGTATATGTGCCAAGTTATTTTAAAACCACTTTAGGTAATTTGCATTAATATAAACCTTAAAAAACAAATTTTTATTTTCATTAAATGTTTCATTATATTTTAAAAATATTCTGAGTAAATTTTTGACACATTCTATGAGACTTCTAAGTCTTCTAGGTAAAAACTTTTGCATCATCATAAGCTCTAAGTAAATAAATGTAAATAGAACATCAGCTTAGCTTTGAACTTAAAACTAATGGTTAAATTTGCTGGTCCCTGGAGGATGAGCTAGAGCCAGTCAGTTAATTATATCCTGGAAGTTGCAGTTAGAAAACCACCAGTTTTTGAGGGACCAAAGCCTGTAGTATTTGTTACCAATAAAAATGATTTTTTTTCAACATAGAAAACTAAAACACAAGGACTCTTCTATTTGGTTAAGTTTCTATGTGTCACCTAAAACAAATCATTCTTTTCAATTAGTCTTGTTGTCCGAAAGAGAAGCTGGGTTGTATTTTGGGGGAGCTAGCTAGAAAAAAAGTCACATGTAGGGAAAATATAGTCGTTAACACAGAAGGATATTGCAAATGTAATTATTGTTTTACTGCATATTAAAATCAGTCTAATCTAATCTAATAATTTTCTTGTCATTTTATTCTTTATCCAGTTAACTTAATCAGGGAAGGTTTTAAGGTACTTTATCTCTTAAAGTAAGAACTAACCCAGGGTGTTTCTGTTCGCTTTTGTACATTCCCTTGGGCATTCTGTCTGGCCCAAAGTCAGTCTTTTCAGGTCATAATTCGGTTACTCATTACTAATCCTGCTTAGATGATAAGATTAACAAGACTGGAATGTCCTGGAAACTGTTTCAGCAGTTAAAAGTTATAAAGCAAGTTGTTTATTGCAACTAAAAATTTTAAGTCCTTTTTCTAATCTGAAAATTGTTGTCCCCATTCCTGCCTGCTCTTTTACCTAACAAAAATCCTACATTTTATTGCATCTTTCCAAATTAATCTATAGACTTATTTCAGTATTAAAGCTAGAGGAAACCCTTGCTGATGATAGTGGTCTTCCTTTTATCTGCAGAGATACATTTCAAGATGTATGGATGCCTGAAATCCAGGTCACTAGACTATGTCTTATGCTTTCCCCTATGATAAACTTTAATTCATAAATTGGGCACAGTAAAAGGTTAACAGTGATAAATTAAAAATATGATAATTATAATATATTTTAATGAAATTATTTAAAACTTAGCAGTTTTTACTTCTGCATTTTCCATTTAATATTTTGGGGGGCATTATTGACTGGGTAAGTGAAACTGTGGAAAGGGAGATGTGTATAAGGGGGACTACTATATATAATTCAGTGCCCTCATTTTACAGATGAGGAAACTAGGACCTTAGACTAGAACAGAGGTCTCCTGACTCAGTGCAGGACTCTTTATATTACATCATGCTGCTTGATGTTTGTATTTATGGAACTCAGCAACATCATAAACAGGGTGAGCTTTTTTGGTTGTTTTTTTTTTTAATCAATGAACCCAAAAGTGATTTGCTGTTCTCACCAGCTGCTGTTCTTCATTTCTCTCACTTTCCTTTTATAATCATGACTATTTTAACCCTTTATGAAGTCTAATAACTTCTTTTTGGACTTTCAAATTTTTTACTAAAAGAGCTTTAGATACTAGCTTGGGATATCATAAAGTGGTTGAGTACTTGCCTAGTGTCTATGGAGGCCTGTGTTCCACCCACAGCACTAAAGTCAAAGAACAATAAACAAAAGCATCTTAAAGTTCTGGGCATTTTTCTTTTGTTGGTATTACTAGTTCTTAGCATTTGACCACTGTTTTTAAGGGTTATATTTTTAGTAAGGTGACTTCTTGGTAACTACTGCAGTGTTACCAGGCACTATATAGTAATAGCAGATTTAAATTTATAAGAGGAAAGATTTGTGGAAGCTTTCATTAGATTTATAAAATGAATTATAAGTACAGTAGTGTGGATAATATGAGAGCAGATCTGATACCAGATATGAGAGTACTTTTTCAAAAAATGGAAAATACCAAGAAATAGCAGTCAACTGTGTGACATAATTGCTATTAAAAATGGCCTATCCTGTGAACTTATGGATTTAAATATCTATGTTTAATTTTGAATTATTTTCTGTATTGATGCTCAAATTTACAAGACCCTAGCGGTTTGGGGTAGTTAATCTTGTTTCTGAATTGACAAGTGTTATTAAGATGGTTTTCACAGGTAACTCAGGTTTTCTTTTTTCAAATTCTCTTAGTAAGTTTCATTTTCACCTCTTTATTAGTTTGGGTTCTTCAGGGATACAGAGTAAATTGTGTGTATATAAAGGGAACAATTCTTTTTAAATTTTTTAATTTAAATTTTTATTTTTACAGTCTGCATTTTGATTCATTGTACACAAATGGGTTTCATTTCTATGGTTGTAAACAGGGTAGATTCACACCATTCATGTAATCATACATGTACATATGAAATAATGTCTATCTCAGTCTACTGTCTTTCCTTCTCCCACCCCCTCTTGCCCCATTTCCCTCTACACCATCCAAAGTTCCTCCATTCTTCTCTTGCCTCCCTCTGCCCCTGGTGTTATGTATCATCATTCACTTATCAGAGAAAACATTTGGCCTTTGGTTTTTGGGCTTGGCTTATTTCACGTAGTATGGAGAGGATTACTTTTTTTTTTTTTTTGGAACCAGGGATTGAACTCAGGGACACTTGGCCACTGAGCCACATCCCCAGCCCTATTTTTCTATTTTATTTAGAGACAGGGTCTCACTGAGTTGCTTAGGGCCTCGCTAAGTTGCTGAGGCTGGTTTTGAAGTCGCGATCCTCCTGACTCAGCCTCCCAAGTCGCTTGGATTACAGGCGTGCGCCACCACGCCCGGCTTTCACTTAGTGTGATATTTTCTAATTCCATCCATTTACCAGCAAGCACCATAATTTTATTCTTATTTATAGCTGAGTAATATTCTACTGTGTATATTATATACCACAGTTTCTTTATCCATTCATCAGTTGAAGGGCATCTAGGTTGATTCCACAATCTAGCTACTGTGAATTGAGTAGCTGTGAACATTGATGTGGCTGCATCACTATATTAAGCTGTTTTTAAGTCCGAAGGGAACAATTCTAAGGCATTTGATCATGTAATTATTAGACAATGGACTAGTTCTCTTTCTCTGTGTGTGTATGTGGTGTCTATTACGGGAACTAGAATATGTTACTACAACATAGAATTATGGAGGCTAAGAAGTCCCACAGTAAGCTATCTGTAAACTGGAGAAATTCGTGAAGCTGATAGTGTGATTCAGTCCTAGTCTAAGAGCCTCAGGGGCAGAGAAGCTAATGTGTATCTGAAGTCTGAGGCCAAAGACATACTAACCTGTGGAATTGCTGCTGTAAATTTTAAGACTTCAAATGCCAGAGAACCTGGAAGGGGAAGTGGGATAGGGGTATGGGGAAGGAGGTAACAGGGGGGAGAGTCAGTCAGTGCTCACATTGCATGAGAGTGGAAGCAAAAGCAGAGAAAAATGAGAGTGTTTGCCTTTTCTCTGTTCTTTGTTTTTTGTTTTTTAAATCAGCTCTCAATAGATTGGATGGAGCCCACTCACATTGGACGAGGATGGAGTTTACTTAACAGTCTACTGAAACAAAACAAGGGCTAGTCTGCCCTAGAAATACCCTCAGAAACATTAAGCCCAAATGATGCTATATGTACTATTCGAGAGTACCTCAGTCCAGCCAACCTGAAATTATCCACCACAACCCCCTACCTCTCATTCTTATTTTCTTTGAATTTGTGTAAACATTGTCCATAAATGAATTTTGCTTTTGTAAAAGACCAGGAATTGAAAGATATTTTAATTAATGAAAATTAACATTTTTCTTATTTATCCATTTTATATCTGTTTTTTTACATTACTGAAATAACCATGATGTGAAACTTTAAAATTTTAGTGTTGACTAAGGCACCTAGTGCTCAGTACCTATGAATACCAGATAGATTTGTCGGACAGGGCCCATCATCACAATCATGCACTTTACAATACTTACATTTAAATGTATTAAAGTTTTTTAATTCTTTGACTAATTCATTTGTTCACTAGCCATTGTAAAATGTCCCTATCCATGTGCAAGTTAACTGATTGTGATCAGGTGAATTAAATAGGAGATCTAGAAAAATTATAACTACAATTTTCCTCTAAAGATATTTCAGGGGAGAATGGTGTTGACTTTTTATTTTGACCAAGACAAAATTGTATATAAACCTTTTTTGTTTTTTAAATACTGGAGCATGAGGGCTATATTTTATGATTTACAAAGTCTTTAAAAATATATTCAAATCCTGCAGTGTTCTTTTTTCATATTTTGTTATTCTGTAAGATTTCTTTTTGTTATCCTGTAAACAATATAGTATAACTATTTTACATAGTATTAGGTATTACAAATAATCTAGAGAGGATTTAAAACATTCAGGATAATGTGCATAGGTTATGTGCAAATACTGTGCCATTTTATGTAGTGGACTTGAGCATCTGTAGATTTTGGTATCCACAGCAGTCCTGGAACCAGACCCCTGCTTCAGGGATGGACATTGAGGGGCAACGACTATAGTCTCAGATGCTGAGAATGATGGGGGTGAGGGTGAGGAGTTGGGGGGTGGGAGTTAAAGAATATGAATACCTGCTAAATTTGAAGGTGATTTATTTATAATAAAGTTATTTAGAGCCTGTAACTCAAAAGCAAAACTGTAACAACAGAAATCTTTGTTTTACATTTGTATACATATTCTTTTACTTGAAGGTAGACATGTGATTATACTTTTTTGTAATATTCTCTTTTTTGTTTTCCCTCCCTGGAAGTTTATTGTTCAATAGCAAATGCTATGATCCTACCATTCAGCTCAAGCAGTCTTGCTATCCTGCTCAAATGATCTCACTTAACCCCATTTATGGTGTAAATATACCATTGTTATTTTGTTACTCTAGTTTTAGTAGATATTTACATTGTTCCACCACCCTCTTTTTGTCATTAAAAAAGCTGTGTTCCTAAAATGAACATTCTTTCATAAAATTCTGCTTTCATTTCTTTAGGTTGTGGGATGTATGTATTGGTTAAATTATGTGACATTGTAACTGACCATTTTTCCCTGCCCCCTGCCCCCCACCCCCCGAAAGCAATTCTTGTGGTTGAATGGTTGAATTTAATGTTTTTAATATTAATAAAAGTTATCCAGATTGTTTTCCAGAATGAATTCACATTTTCTCTTAGAATATATAGGAATAATCTTCACTCACATACCTGCTACAAATAGGTATTATAGGTCTTTTAAACATTTAACACTTTTTTTTTTTTTTGACGCGTGGTGGGTGGTGGGGATTAAACTCAAGGGCACTCAACCACTGAGCCACAACCTCACATTTTGTATTTTATTAGAAACAGGGTCTGACTTATTTTGTATTTTATTAGAAACAGGGTCTGACTGAGTTGCTTATTAGTGCCTTACTTTTGCTGAGGCTGGCTTTGAACTCATGATCCTCCTTCCTCAGCCTCCTGAGCTGCTGGGATTAGGCTTAATTTCAGAAAAACTATTATACCACTTTTAATGGGTATAATTTTACCTCTTGTTACTTGTACATTTATATTGTGATAACCAGTGAATCCTTTATATACTCTGTTATAGCTATCTTTTCTTGTATAGTTCTTGAGTGTCTAGTCTTGGTTAAATTGTCCTGTCTATTCTCTAGGTAGAATATGTAGACTGGTATATTGACAAGATATATGGTATGTGTCTATTGTGTATAGTATGCATATAAATATTTATTTAAAATATTTGGATATTACTCCACCTGGAATTTATTTTTGTGGTAAAACGTGGGCCCAGTTTTATTTCCTTTCAGATAGATAGTCACTTTTGGCAGCACAAATCTATGTAGTAATTAATCTTTTTCCCACTGAACTCAGTTCCATCTTGGTTTGTGTTAAATGTTTCTCCTTCACTGCAGTATTAGTTCTCTTCTTGGGGCTGTTTTCAGTCATTTATTTTTCTACATAATTCCATAATACACTTATAAAAATCCAAAATTTTAATAAGAATTTAAATTAACATACAAATTTCAAGAAATTGTGTTTATGATGATGATTGCACCCTCAAGAGCATACCTTTCCCTTTGCTTGGATCTTTGTACTTTAAGAAAAAATATGTGATGGTCCTTTTTTGTTTCCCTAAATATTTAATAGTTTTTTTGCTCTTAAAAATGGAGTATTTATTTTTTCCTCTGTATTTATAGGTGCTTTTATTACTGGAGCAAAAAATTGCTATTGTGATCTTGTAAGCCACTCTATTGTTTCCTTATGAATGGCTAGTAATTTTGTTAATGAAATTACCATATACTTAGAAGGCCTGATGTTTTATGGTAGAGATAACTTATTCTTTTATATCAGTTACTAATTCTTCAGAGGGAGGCACAGAATGACAGGATGAATAAAAGTAAAGATTTTTAATGTGAACAAAATGTCATGGAAGTTCTAATTTTCTCAAAAAAATCTCACTTGAGTTTGACAAGCTTTTAATGAAGTGAGGACCTTGAAGAAAGTTAAAATTGTTGAAAACACAATAGAAATTTGAATAAGGAAATTAGCACAATGAATAATTTCCAAATGCCCCAGATAGTCCAAGTGATTTTTAGACACTATTCTGGCCACGGTTAGGGGTTAATAAGCAAGATCACTTGAGCAGGTTAGCAAGACTGCTTGAGCTTAATGGTAAGATCATAGCATTTGCTGTTGAAGTGTCTGATTGGTAGTGGACAATGAAGGGAGAACAGAAATTCCACGAAGATGGTGATGAATTAGAGGGTACTAACAAGGTTGAGTAACTAGTTGGTATCTATGAAAACCTGTTCCGATAGGATCAGAGATCAGAAGCTTATAGTAAAGAAGAGTTTCTCTCTCTCTCTTTCTAAACACAGGATTTAAAAATAGAAAAGTTGATGTATGAGGCATGAGGAGAGTCATGAGTTGCATGACCTGAGGAACTTCTCAAAATAAACATAACTTTGTTGTTCTTCTGTCTTGCTAAAAGTTAGATAGGAATTTTTAGGATTGTTGGAATTTATGGTCTTTGAAAATCTGCCCTGGTGATTTTGAAACTCCATGGTTGAGTAGAAACTGGAATATAGCTCTTATTTAGTCAAAAAGTAAAGATAGAAGTTACTGAAACTGAGAATGTAATGATGAATATAGGAACATATGGGAAATTATTTTTTTGATTGTTTAGAACACGACTGACTAGTAAAATAAAAGGGCTTTGTTATTTTTTTTTTCCTTTAACAAATAATAATTGAAAGCCAGTATGAAATCAGTCTGTATTCCAGGCACAGTGACAATAGTAAATAAGAAGGATCAGCTAACTGCTGTAATGTAGCTTGAGTTTTTTTTTTTTGTTTTTTTTTTTAATGAACTTGGATATGTTATCACTCCCAGACTTTTGTTAATTGAGCTACAGCAGGGTTTTGAAAATCTTAGCTACCCATGCAGTGTTATGATGGGGCATTGTGTCCTTGGGGTAGTAGCATATATATAGGTTTAAAAATTTTTTTTGCTGAATGCTTTCATATCTGGAAGTTAACGTTGTCTTCTTTTTGTAGTTATTAAGTGCTGCTCTGAAAGCTTTCCTTCCCCCTAATATAAGGAGGGATAAAAGAAAGGGTGAATCTTTTCCACTCCATAATGGAAAAGATTACCCACCCCTGTTTGTGGTCCCAGAGATCAAACACAGGGCCTGTGCCTGCTAAGTAAGCACTGTGTCATGGAGCTACAACCCTGGGCCAGCAGGAATGTTATTTTACTTCCACTGCTCTTGAGCTTCAGCACAAAAGTTTCTTATAGGACCATTGAAAAGGAAATAATTATAGATTCCTATGGATTGGGCATGAAGTGATGAAAACCTTTCACATATTAGATAATCCATTAGGATCCTATTCTGTAACCAGAAACAATAGAGGAGTAGGAGTCCTTGTTATTTTATCTTATCGTTCCTCCTCTCCCAAAGCAAATATTTTGATAGTTTTAAAAATAAAACAAATGTTTTGTACTCTTCAAGTGTTTTGAAGTCACTATTGGCCATATATTAAATTTTGCATAACCTTCACATCTAGTGCTGTTTTTATCTCTTTGAGTTTTTATAAAGCTTTTTTATTATTATTTATTTTTGGGGGTGGGTGAACAGAAACTGAACTCAGGGGCACTTGACCACTGAGCCACATCCTCAGCCCTTTTTATGTTTTATTTTGAGACAGGGTCTCATTAAGTTGCTGAAGCTGGCTTTGAACTCAAGATCCTCCTGCCTTAGCCTCTGGAGCTGCTGGGATTACAGGTGTATACCAGGGAGCCCAGATTTTTTTCAATTTTAAAGACAATAATTGTACATTTACACGTAAATGCTTTTAAGTTTTAATTGCTCTGAGCAACCTAGAAGAGGAGAGAAAAAAATCTCTTGTTCCCTCGAGTTCCAGGCCTGATTCTGGATATTTTTATAATTTTAGTTTCTATCAACTAAATTATTTTATTTATTTATTTATTTTGGTACTGGGGATTGAACCCAGGGGCACTCCACCACTGAGCCACATCCCCAGCCCTATTTTGTATTTTATTTAGAGACAGGGTCTCACTGAGTTGCTTAGGGCCTTGTTGCTAAAGTTGCTGAGGCTGGCTTTGAACTTGCCAATCCTCCTGCCTCACCCTCCCAAGTGCTGGGATTACAGGCGTGTGCCACCACGCTCAGTTTAAATTATTTTTTTATTAGCAGGCCAAAGAAAAATAGTACTTTCCTCCTGGTTTGTATCATACTTATGCAACCTATATTTTGGGCTTTTAGGCAGAGTACCTATGAAATGCTGAGATTTCTTGTAAATAGAGTTAGACTGGGTATACTTTCTAAGAACAGTTAAGGATTAAAAATAATGTCTAATTTGCAGATAAATGGATGGAATTGGAGATTATCATGCTACGTGAAATAAGCCAATCCCCAAAAGAGAAAGGCTGAATGTTTTCCCAGATAAGTGGATGATGATATAGAATTGGGTTGGGAGGGTGGGGGGTGAGAGAAGAATGGAGGAACTTTAGATTTAGAGGGATATGAGAGGGGGAGGGGGCGGGGCAGTATGAAAAATGGTAGAATGAGACCAACATCATTACCCTGTGTACATTTATGATTAACAAGAATGGTATGAATGTACCTCATACACAATCATAGAAATGAAAAATTGTACTCCATTTGTGTACAATGAATCAAAATGAAGTCTGTAAAAATTTAAAAAATTAAAAAATTGTCAGAAAAAAAGACATTACTATTTAAATAAATCTATACATTCGATGGAAAAAAAATAAAGCTGAGCCAATTCAGAGAGAAAAGAAAATAATGACTCTGTCCAAATGCTTGTTTCTAATTTAATATATATTCATTTTTATAGTTTCTTCTTATAACTGTAGGAATCCTAATGGTTTTTAAAAATATTTTTTAGTTGTAGATGGACACAATATCTTTATTTTATTTATTTTTTCTGTGGTGCAGAGGATCAACCCCAGTGCCTCACATGTGTGAAACAAGTGCTTTACCACTGAGCCTACAACCTCAGCCTGAGGTAAAATGTTTTTGAGATCACTAGCCCAAATGGAACTTCATGGTCTTTTGGAAGAATATTGCTTTTATTTGTTCAGAGATTTGTGCAAGAAAATTGTTTTAAAAGGGCTTTTGTTTACACAATTGAAGTTAAAATGAAGATTAAATACCTGATTACTATATGCTGTTTGGGGGCAGGGAGATGTTTCATGATTCTAATAAGAATACTTTACTAATTGTTAATACTTCTGAAATAAATTGAAATTAATTTTGAAGTTGATGCTTGTGGGTGTAGATAGGATGCAGATTTGTTTTTGAATGTCTGTCTTTCCTTTCTAAGGAAGAGAGGAGGTTGAAAGCAGTGAGAAGAAAAGCAGTCTGTATTCTGCCATAGGGTTGGCCTAATCCATCTGCTGTGGTCTGAGCCCTTAGTATGCATTTGTATTTATTTTGTACTTGAGAAGTGGTAAACTGATTAACATTTACAGTAAATGATATGTTTCTGATGAAATTCATTGGAGTATGTTTAGGTGAACTTACAGTTAATCATTTTCTCTATAGTTGATGAAGAGAAAACTCAATTAAGGTCAGGATTTGCCTTCAAAGCAGAATATTAATCTTTAGATAAAGTAAGAATTAAAAGACTAGGATACATGTTGACTCTGAAATGGCAGTTACTGTATTTTCTTTAACATCACTATTTTTACCCTTATACTTTCCCTTTCCATGTCCATTAATATAAAGAAAAGAGTTAGATTTAGAGGTTCCAGTGAGACCAGGGCAAAAGGACAGTCAATGTAGATAATGAATGATAGGGTCAGGAAAATGGTGGCTAATTCATAAGGAAATAAAAGGTCAATATCTCGAGCACTTCCCCCTCCTCCAACCTGTTGCCAAGGTCACCTGACTGGAGGGGATTGATTGCTCCTCTCAATAAGAAGTTGTTAAATGAGTACCCCCTGGTTGGCTCCCTCCCTGCCTTTCTGGGCAGAAATGGAAAATAGGGAGAGGTACCCCCAGGGCAGCTCCTTTCTGGGCTTTTGGTTACCACTTAGCCAAGATAAGAGGAGGAGAGGACGAGAGAAGAAAGGAAACCTAAAATCTGTAAAGGGGGCAAGATATCCCCACTCCTTAGGGCACCAGCTCTGGACCCCCTCCTCTCTGGAGGAGTGTCTCTGTCTGTCTGTCTGTCTGTCTGTCTGTCTGTCTCTCTCTCTCTCTCTCTCTCTCTCTCTCTGTTCTGTCCCTTAAATAAAACTTTTTGCTCTTGCCTTGGTGTTTCTCAGGTGTTCAATCTTCCAACACCAGGGAAGGGGGACCCCATCCTGATTTTCAAGACCGGTTTCACCTGTAGTCCAGAAATGATATAAGCCCATGAGAAACTGGAGAGGAGGTAAAGGGAATTAATATTTATTTCTTTTGTTTCTTGAATGACAGTTTCAGATGCTAATTTTAGTCAGGATTCAGTTAAAGGTATACACACTGCTTTTGGGTACTGATTTGTGAGTCTTTCACTTGTAAAAGTACTTGATAAATTTGTTCTGTGATATTTCCCGTATTTTGGCTCTGGGTAATTGTATGCTTGAGGTATTGCTTAGCATATCCATTAATTATTCAGTGATTTCTCTAAAGTGGTAGAGACTTGATTAAATTCACTTTTAATTCTTTGATCATAAGGTCTTTTTTCTTTGTATATCATAAGGCATAAACCTTCTAGTTATCTCACTTTCAGTGATACTGATATTGATTAGTGGGTTCAGGTATTTTTAGCCTACTCCATCTGCTGTGGTCTAAATGTGTTGTTGAAGTTCATGTTGAAATCTAATTTTCAAGTTGTTAGTGTTAAGAGGTGAGATCTTTGGGAGGTAACTGGGTTAGAAGGGTTGTCCTCTGGGACACAGGGTTAGTGCCTTTATAAAAGAGGCTCCATGGAGTTCATTTGTTCCCTTTTTACTCTTCCTGGTGATGCAGCAACAAGGTGTCATCTGTTAGGTTCTAACCAGATGCCAAATCTATTGGCACCTTGATTTTGGATTTCTAGTTTAAGGTATTTTTGTGATTCGCAGCCCAAATGAACTAAGACATCATCCATTACAAAATTCCATATCAGATTTTCCCCTAGCATATTTAAGCACCATATATGATTGTGTCCAGAGACATTATTTTCTTAGAGATGGACAAAATGGTTATTTCCTTATTAGATATATACTTTGCTTCTGTGTTGCTTAGATGGAATTCTGTAAAGAAGGATTTACTAATTGAATATTGGAATATCTTGAAATAGAATTTGCAGGAAAGGCAGGGTATTTACCTGACTGCCTTGGTTATCAAGTTTTAAAATAATGAATTGATAGTACACTATTTACCTCTCAAGGTGACAAGATATTTAATTTTTAGTTTTTAAAATCTTATCAATTAAGAACTATATTTAATGTATTGTAATGTAATAGTTTTTTATTTTAGTCAGACCATCTTTGGCTCATGAGAGTCCCCTCAAATGGGTTACCTTTTCCTTTTAACATGTCAACAGTTACTTTTAAAATTTTCAACGTTTTTTTAGTTGTCAATGGACCTTTATTTTATTGATTTTTATGTCGTGCTAAAGATGGAACCCAGTGCCTCACGTATGCTTGGCAAGCATTCTACCATTGAGGACAATCCCAGACTCCATTTTTGATAGTTTATTTGCTTTCTCAGAGGATAAGCTATTTCAGGCTTTCTGCTAAAGCCCTGTTATTGGCCATTACTCAAAGAAATTCTGGTTTCCTTAAGTGGAAAATGTTTATTTTAAGGGAGTATAATATAGGCATGGGGTGCTCATTACTAATTGGATTGTCATTAATTGGTTATAGGTCTTTTTAGAACTGGAAATTGCATGTTTTTAGTAAGAGAAAAATAAATTCCTAGTTTTTAATGTATATTTCAGCTCAACTGCAAGAGTACAGCTTTTAAAAATTATTATTATTATTATTTTTGGAACTGGGGATTGAACTCAGGGGCACTCGGCCACTGAGCCACATCCCCAGCCCACCTATTTTGTATTTTATTTAGAGGCAGGGTCTCACTGAGTTGCTTAGTGCCTTGCCCGTGCTGAGGCTGGCTTTGAACTCGGGATCCTCCTGTCTCAGCCTCCCGAGCCGCTGGGATTACAGAAAATTATTTTTACTTGTAGATGGACACAGTACCTTTATTTTACTTTTTAACATGGAGCTGAGGATCGAACCCAGTGCCTCATACATGCGAGGCAAATGCTTTACCACTGAGCCTCAGCCCAAGAGTACATGCTTTAAGGCTCTATTTTCATTGTGTGAATTTTATTGAAAGTATTAATGTGATCATTAAACTTATTTTTTATTCATGTCCATACAATTTTAAATAAAAGCAAAATAATCAAACTTATTTACCATCAAGGAGAATTATCTCTAGGATAATTTGGCACATTCATCCTTCTACTTCTTATAATCCCTAGCATATTGCTGTGTATTCTTCAGATTCAGCCAGTTTGAGGAATATTATACTGTACCATGAAAAAGAGACACACACTTCCCTGTATTCGTATATATTTTCTCATTGAAAATTTTGTTTTATAATGAATTGAACACAATTTTTTATATTGTAAAGAGTTTCAAATTAATAATGCTAATAAAATATTGTAATAAGGCTACTGAAAGCACCTTAAAATTTCTTTGTGATTATTTTTTGTTCCTAGGTCATATGTCCACGCACATTCAAGCTCTGGGAATCAAACCCAGGGCCTTGGACCCTATGTCATGCACATGTTAGGCAAGCGCTCTACCAGTGAACTTCATCCCTAGGTCCCAGAATACTATTTTAAAGTGTATTATTTTCCTTACGGTAACAGCCTCATTGCTTTATAGTAATAAAAGTTTCTTTTTCATTCACCTTACACGCAGGTAATGAGGATTGACTGTGGGTTGCGCATTTGGGGAACTAGGCTTTGGAGAAGGCCTCATGCAGGTCACGCTCATTCTTACGGTAGAAGAAAAGAGCAAGAAAACTAGTAGACACACTAATGTCTCTTAAATGGTATCTGTCACATCTATACAAATTCCATTAACCAAAAGTGTGTCACACAACCAGCCTACATCACTGAGCTGGGGATGAATAACTCTATGGCAGGGAAAGAAAAGAGTGGTTAAATTTTGAACAATTGGGGCTGGGGGTATAGCTCAGTTGGTAGAGTTCCTGCCTTGTAAGGACAAGGTCCTGGGTTCAATCTCCTGTACCGCCCCCCCCCCAAAAAAAAAAGAAAAAAAATTTGAACAATAACTATAGTAGTGCAGTTTTGCACTTATCTGCAGTTTTGCTTTCTTTGTTTTCAGTTACCCATGGTCATCCACAGTCTGAAAATACCAAATGAAAAATCCCAGAAATAAACAATTAAATTTTAAATTGTGTGTGCTGTTTTGGGTAGTGTGATGAAATGTCTAGCTTCATCCTGTCAGAGATGTGAATGATCCTTTTGTCTAGCATAACCACCCTACATACGCTGCCAACCCAATATCACTTAGTAGCCATTTGAGTTATAAGATCAAGTATCTCAGTGTTAGTTTGCTTATATTCAGATAACCCTTATTTTACTTAATCCATTAGGTGCTAGGTTTTCAATTATGTGAATATTTCAATGAAATAGGCATAGGTACATTAAAATAGGCTGGAAATCATAATACAGAACTTACATATTTATTACATTAACTAATATTAACGCTATTATAAAATTGTATGTTATATACTATATTTAAGTTTTTACATGTGTCCATAACTGGAACTATGGGATAAAATTGGTTAATAATGGTTTGACAGTGCAAGAGTAGCGATGCTGGCAATTTCCTTTTGATGTATTGTTGTATTTGTTCCATTTTGTTATTAATCTGTAACTTATAAATTAAACTGTATCATAGGTATGTATGTATAGGGAAGAATGGAGCATATATAGAATTTGGAACTATTTGCTATTTCACGCATTCACTGGGAGTCTTGGAATGTGTCCCTGCAGGGCGGCAGGTATGACTGTACAACCCACCACCCATGTATTTCTGCCAAGTAGTTATGATAATTAGTATTAGTTCTGATTTCACTTTAAAGGGATTATCTGAAAGCCAAGCTTGATGGATAACTGAAGGGAAGGAAGAAAGGCTTTTGTTAACCCTTGTCTATACTTGTTATCTACAACATGGGAAGGGCAAAATAATAAGCTTTCTTAGTCTGCTTGTTGGGATTGAATTGTGTCCATTAAAGTTCATATGTTGGAGTTCTAACGAGAACTCTTGTACTTCAGAATGTAATCTTAAAGAGGAACTTCGGACAGGACCCAGGGAGAACATGGCAGAGTGCCTGGAGTGGGGGGCATCTGTAAGTCAAGTGCTGTGGTCTGAATATGGCCTCCAAAATTCAAGTTGAAACCTAGAAATAATAAAATTTGACATTGTGTGTGCTGTTTTGGGTAGTGTGATGAAATGTAATTAAGTCTTGAGGACTCTGCCCTCATGAATAGAATTAATGCTCTTCACACAAATGTTGGGGAAGCTTTCTTGTACCACATGAAGACACAGCAAGAAAGCACATCTCTTACCAGATACCAGAGTTGTAGCACCCAAGACTTGGGCTTCTCAGCTTATAGAACTATGAGAAATTTTTTTTATTTATAGATTGCCTATTTGAAGTATTTTGTTCTAGCAGCCTGAAAGATCAGAAGAGGGACCTGCACGTATCTTTCCTTGGCATTCTTTTATGGGGAGCATGGCCCTGTCCACACCTTAATTTCAGACTTCTAATTTTCAGAACTGTGAGACAATACATTTCTTTTGTTCTAAGAAACCTGTTTTGTGGTACATTGTTCCGGCAATTGGAAAACTGATGCAGTCACACAGTTTGACAGTTCTGTTGACTGGTTTGGAAGGGAGCAGGAAGGAATGTGAGCTATAACTATAGATTTCTGTATTAGAGTGATTTTACTGCCAAACTAAAATATTGGGGGCTTTGATAGAGGAATTCCTTGAAATAGAAGTCTGGTAGCCAGGGCAATAAGAAACTAGCTTGAGGGTAGGTAACTTTTTAAAAACACTTAATGGATAATAACGGGGAGGTCTAGCTGCTGAAGGAATATAGCAGAATTGATGCTCTCTCTGCTTGGATTGAGAATCATACCTTCAAGTCTCTTGTCCCTTCCAATTAGAAATGGTACAGCATACTTGATAAGTTCTTTCTAAACTGGAGCAATGCATAAAGCCATATCATACAGAGTTTTTGTGTAGGGAAAATTTGGAAGTTAGAAGGTATTATGGATTGAATTGTATCTCCCAAAACATGTTGAAATCCTAACCTCCACCACCCAAGAATGTGACCTTACTTGAAAATGGGATATTTGCAGATGTAATCAAGTTAAAATGAAATCATTAGGATGACTCCTATTCCAATATAACTGGTGTTTTAATAAAATGAGGGAAATGTGGACCCAGGTGCAGTGATTAAAATGCCTTGTGAAGGCTCTAACATAAGGGTGGTTGGTGTGAAGACTGAGGCGGAGAATGAACTGTTGGTGCCACAGGCTATGGAAAACCTCGGGCCACTGAAGCTGGAAGGTGAGTGAAGTGATTTTCTCTAAGAGGTGTTGGAAGGAGCATGGCCTTGCCAACACAGTTGATTTATAGCCATTAGAACTGTGAGAGAATAAATTCTGTTGTGGTACTTTGTTATGACCACCCTAAGAAATTGATATAGAACGACATAGGGATTTTGAGAGTACTTGGTGGTCTGAAGAGCTGTTTCTCAAAATCGTCATGTTTAACAAAGATTATCAGAATATTTTTAGTTGAATGCTTTAATTCCCAGACTTTGTTGTGCATTGTATTCACTATTGAATCTGAAAAATACTGTTGTCTTACTTCCATACCCAGGTATACAGTTACCTGGTATGGAGTGTGACATGGGCATCAGAATTTTTAAAAGTTCTCTGAAGTTTCTAATGTACACTTTTGACTTCAACCAATAATCTATCTCACTCTGACATACAAAGTTCTATTAATGAAACTTTTATTAGTGTATTGGTAAACCTCCCTCCCCACCATTTCAAAACTCTTTTGTGCCTTAACCTACCATGATTTGTTTTTAAAGTTGTTTATTATTTTCTGTTTTTGGCCAGTCTGGCTTGATATGATTATATTAATCTTCATAAATATGGATTATTTATAAAGTTAAGCCAAGTCTGTTTTTAAAAAATTTCTGAATTATATGCATAGCTGCATTTGAAGAGTGAATTAGTAGGGTTACATATATTGTAAGAAAGTAAGTAACTGATAAACATTGAATGTAGTATTTAGTAGTTTTAATTATTCAAGTCTCCATTGACCATTCTTTTCCAAGATTGGATGAGGAATGATAAACTGAAAGACACAAAAAGCCTACCTTCTCAAACATTCCCTTTTTTGTCTTCAGTTCTATTTCATTTTTTTCTGCACAACTGTGAATGTATTTTTGGATTAGCCATTTCTCCAGTCCTCCAGTTTGCAGTGAGACTTGAAAGTCTTCTCCAATTTATATTTGTTATCAATCTCTTTTGCCCTTTGTTTTCCAGATTTACTCATAGCTAGTTTACGATCTTTTGCACGGTTTTACTCCTGTCCTTCCAAAGAATTTACTGAATATAACCAGTCATGGGCAGTTATTTTGATTTACTTAAGGCCCTTCTTGGGCCTTTACTTCTGTTTTATTGTTTTCTTAGTATCCCCCCCCCCCCCCGAAAATAAGAAATAACTTCACCTTCTTATCCAGTAAACTATTTCATAAGTCTTATAATAAGTAGCCTTTACTATCATATCAGTTAGTTATACCCAATACTTTTTCTCTTTATTCTTCCTTATACTCTCATGAGTTTAAACAAAGTTCCTTTCTACCATGGTGGCTGTTTTTTAAAGCTTTAGCATGTATTTCAGTCTTTAAAGTCCTCATAATATATTCCAAAGGTAGAATGATAAGCTAGCTTGTTTTAATTGGGAAAAAAAACCTCATTAGCTTTCCAACTATACAAACTCAGAGCTTTTCATACTAGTAGAAAGGGACTAGATCTTGATTTTTATTTTCATACCTGCCTTTCTCTGCTTCTTTCTCAGACTAGCAGGGTTTGTTTACCTTAAGTCCTGTCACTGATGGCTTCTCAGTTATTGAAAAGATGGTTCAGAAATAGACCCTGTCTTCTCTTTCCTTAGAGATTTCATTTTTGTACTTTTTTTGTTCCCCTGTCTATATATCTTGACTATAAATGATTGAATTATGCAACACATTTGAATAAGTTCTTTTTAGAAAGATCTTTTTATATTTTAAAAGGATCTTAGGTACCATCTCTAAACAAGTACTCCTTTCTACTTTGGAAGTTGAAATCAACATCTTTTGACTATATGGTAGCTCATCAGAGGTCTTTTGGATGTAAGATGAAAGAGGACTGTAGCTAATGTCAGTTGATTTTGAAGTTGACTGTCCTCAGTCTAGGTACTTCCTGAGAGATGCTCAACCAAGATTCTTGGTGTTTCCTCTCATCAGATGGACTGTGAATGTTCTGTTTAAAAAACATAAGGCGTTCTGTGCAAACCATGCTTATCTTGTGAGCTATACAAAAGTAGATGACAGGTTGGGTTTGACAAATAGGCTATAGTTCACAGACTCCTAGTATAGATCATAATTTTGTGATCTGTAGATGATTGATTCTAGTAGTCATAGTTATAATGAATAATTGGTTTGGTGTACTGTTGTCCTATGTCAGTGTTCTTAAAACATAATAGGACCTAGTAAGCATGATGTGTAGTTGCACTCCTCCCTCCCTCTCTCCCTCCATCCCTTCCTCTCTGCCCCCTCTCTCTCCCTGTCTCCCTGCCCCATTTCTTTTTTTTTTTCTTTTATTTATTTATGTGTTGCTGAGGATTGAACCCAGTGCCTCACATGTTTGAGGGCAAGCACTCTACCACTGAGCTACAACCCCAGCCCACTTAAATGTTTTTAATGAGATGAGCTTGATTTCTTGTTTTCTTTATACTAAAGATAATTCCTGGAGATGTCCATCTGAGATCTAACCATTTAAAAAATATTCTAATGTGTACTGTAGCTCTGAGAAAGTACTTTATTAAAATTACTGGATGACATAGTGTTCTCTTTTGGCCTCGGAGGTTCATCCATAAACTCATATAAATTCTGCCAGCTGAAATCATTGAAGGTTGAAAGGGGAAAGAGACCACATAAAATCAGTGTCTTGAAGATTCATATCGCTTCTATAAAATTATACAGGCTGCCTATAATTTTACCCCTCTTGCATATTTTCTTAAATTTGTAATTGAGAGCTCTGAATTGTAGTAAAAAGGTGGGGAGGAGATGAAAAGTAGTTTAGAGGTTTATCTTTTAACTTATACTTTTAGTTTCTTAACATTCACCAACTATTTAGCACTGTGATGACCATTAACCTGTTAAAAAAAACCACTGTCTCTGGCTCCAGAAAAGCATAAAATTTGCCTTTAAAAATTACCCTTTATCAGCTGGGCATGGTGGTGCATGCCTGTAATCCCAGTAGTTTGGGAGCCTGAGGCAGGAGATCATGAGTTCAAAGCCAGCCTCAGCAATTAGTGAGACCCTGTCTCTAAATAAAGTACAAAAACGGGCTGGGGATGTGGCTCAGTGGTTCCCCGGTACCCAAAACAACAGCAACAACAAAAAATTACCCTTTATGTAAAATGTACATATTGCCAGGCACAGGCTTAGGAAACTTATCTGAAAGATACTTGTATATCACAATTGGAAGGCAAAAACAATACCAGTGTATGCTGATTTTCATTAATAAACTATCTCGTCCTCCTGTTTTTGTTTATTTAAACCTGCATTTGTTTCTCAGTTGATGGGGAGGGAAGACACTGTAGAATTTTCACTAAGAATATATTCAAATTATTAAAGAAGTCTTGTAAAAAAAAAAAACCTTACGTGAATGAGATGAAGAAACCAAAGATTTCATTTAAAAGGGTGCTTGCTTTCTTTTTAGTAGCTTGAATAAAATGATTTTCATGAGATTGAGTATTTAAAAATATAAATAGCATTTATCCTCATTTTAAGTATAGTTAGAGTTTTTGTTTAAGGAAATAACATGCTTCGTATCTCTGTGGACTTAATGTTACAGACAGCTGTGAGAAGATATCCTTGAAATATTTAAAAAAGTAGTTGTAATTTTCAGGGCTAATAAACACAGCAAAGTAAATTATACTCTGTCATCGATGCTTTTAAGGAAAATGATTTGATTTTCTTCGATTTTGTTTTTTTTTTGTTTTACTAGTTACTATATTAAAATAAGCTGAAATACACATTTCATTTAGAACTTACTGTTTCTTGAGATTGTCTAATTGTTTCTAAATCATAATGTTGCATTTGCTTTACAGTTTACAGATGTATTTTGCAATATTGAATAAAATAAGATTTCATTTAATTTAACAATACACTTTATTGCATTTTAAACTGTCTTTTAGACAATATTAAAACTGGGTCATAAAATTTACCTTCCTTCAATGTATTTTATACTAAAAAAAAGGAAGTGGAAGGATTTGAGGGTATAGCTCAGTTGGTAGAGTGCTTGCCTTGAAAGCACAAGGCCCTGGGTTCAATCCCCAGCACCACCAAAAAAAAAAAAAAAAAAAAGGAGGTGTGTTTCTTAACATTAGAATTTTAATTATTTTTAATGAGGTGGGAAATTAAGGATAAAACACTTTTTGGTAGTGGTTCCAAGTGTTTTCTTTGAGGGGAAAAAGGGACATTAGTGGGCAGAACATGATACTAATACAGCATGTTCCTTTCATCATTTTAAAGGTAGTCTTTTTTTTCCAAAAGGCAGATTCTAGCAATTGTGAATTTAACTTATAAATTTAAAGATAGTAAATGATTAAATGGAACATTTTAAAGAATTTGTTACAATGAAGCTCATCAAGTTGGCATGTGCCTATACTCCTAGCCACACTGGAGCCTGAGGTAGGAGGATCACTTGAGCACTTGAGTTTGAGACCAGTCTAGATAACATAGTGAGTGAGACCCTGTCTCAAAATGGAAGGAAAAAAATAATTTGTGATGATTGATATTGTATATTTTCTAGGGCTGCCATGACAAAATACTGCAGACTGGATGGCCAAAACTACAGAAATCTCATTTTTCTCACAATTCTTAAGGCTATATATTCAAGATAAAGTTATTATCAGGGTTGGTTTCTTCTGAGGACTGTCTCCTTGGCTCAAAAGTGTATGTCTTCTATGTCCTCATATGACCTTTCCTCTGTGTGCATGTCTCCCTGAGGGTCTCTTTTGTGAGGCACCAGTTATATTGGATTAGGGTCTACTCACATGGCTTCATTTTAACTTAATGACTTCTGTGAAGGGCTTGTCCACATTCTGAGGTGATTTAATATGTCCCCCCGCCCACACACATATTCTTTTTCATTTATGACAGAATGAGTTTATAGTTAAAAGGCAAAATTATAGAGCCATGCGTGGTAACTCATGGCTGTCAGTCTAGCTACTTGGGAGTCTGAGGCAGGAGGATCACAAGTTGGAGGCCAGCCGTGTTACTTAGCAAGATCCTGTCTCAGAAAGTAAAAAGGCTAGGGATGTTGTAGCTCAGTGGTAGTGCACTCTTGGGTTTGATCCCCAGTATCCTTGGCCCCCCCCCCCCATAATAATAATAATAGGTCCCACCACATTAAAAGAAGTGGTATTATCACAGTGTGTCTTGGTTTCAACAGGACAGTTTGACCAAGTTTGTTCTGATAACCCAGTGAACAGCCCAGTGAAGCAGTCACAGTAGGTTGATAACACACACCCAACAAACAAAATAATTTTAGTAGAATTGTATGTGATAGAGTATTTAAAAGTGGGAATTGTATGTGATAGAGTATGGCTGATCATATTGTTTTTCATTTATTTATATCGTAGTTCATGTTAACTGCCGTGGTAGTCTGCAGTGAACATGAGACTTGACAATATATGTTGTGTCTTGAAATTAGCAGTAGGACCTTTTGATGCTAAGAATTTTTGAGAATTTTTGTGCCCCCCTCCTCCCCCCTGGCACTGATGGAATTCATCAAATTTTAATATTTAATAGCATTTCCATACACACTCATGTTAGAGTGTCACATTAAAATGATGAAGATAATATTGTGGAAGAGGAAGTTAAATGGTGTAAGGACTAGCTAGCCACATATGCATTACGGAGCAAGTAATCTTTAAAGGGGATATTATTCTACTTCATTTTCTTTAACATTGAACTTAATAGGAAGTAGTATACACATAAATAGGAAATAGATGCATGTCAGAAATTTTGAATTAAAAAGAATACTTCTCCACCAGAGTGCCTGTTGTAAAGAAGTTTGTAAGCCACCTACATTTTACATTTTTGCCTTCTTGTACCCTCAACCTTAGGTTTTCTCTTACCTCAATTTGCTTTACTTTTTCTTACCCAAGCTGTAATTAATTAATTTTCTTTCTCCCCAATAACCTCATAGGGCTTAAGGTCTGGAACTAGTCTGCTTTGTTTATTCATGTTGTCAAGACCTATCATAGTACCTGATACCATTCGAAGTGTTCAGCCATAGTTCTGAGTAAATGCATTAAACTGATCTAAATAAAATGCTGCATTATGTTATTTTTGTAGTGTTTCTTTTTGTTTCCTTGTTTTCTAACACATCTAATCAGCACTTGTTTAAATCATCACCCTAAAGTAACACAAGCAATGGGACATTTGACCTTCTTAGATGATGGGAGTAGAACCATAAGGTTACTCTCCTTGCACTGTGATTGAAAATGTTTAATTCTTCTGGTGCAACTCTGCAGGCACTTCCTCCTTACCTTCAGTTTAGCATTCTTTAAAGCATGATTCCCTGGAGGCCTGTGCATCCTAGAAAGACCCATGGCATAGTGGGACAGTCGTTATCATTGAGTCCACAGTGTTAGGTACTTCTTTATATACTGGAAAGATAGAGATCAAAAATTTAAAGTCTATGGGTCAAATCCAGCCTACTACCCTTACATGAGGACCACAAGCAAAAAAAGTTTTTAACATTTTAAGTCCTTGGGCAGTGAGAATCAAAAGAAGACTAATATGACACAGCAATTATCATGAAATTTGAATTGCAGTGTCCATAAATAAAGATTTATTGGAACACAGCCACACTGGTTTGTTTACGTATTGCTGCTTTCGCAACATACGGTAGAATTGAGTAGTTGTGACAGATCGTATGGCTGGCAAAATCTAAAATATTTAACTTCTAGCTCTTTACAGAACAGAAAAGTTTGTTGACCTCTTATTTAAATTGTTTCTGTGATGCAAAATGGATAAGTATAACTAGATATGCTTAAGTCATGTCTTTTTTCCCATTCTGTGTTCAAAGTTTTTTGTATATCTATTAAGAGTATCTTTTGAGTTTTAGGAGCTTTTTTCCTCCAGCTTCTCTGCCTCACACAAACTTAAGAACTTTTGAGACTTGAACATCACGTAGATGTTAAGAAGTAGAGACATCAAATCCTGCCAAATTATGTAGACAAAACCAGAGTAGATGACTTGTGGTTTTTCCCTACCCAGTGTTCTAAAAATATTCTTTTCCTAAATGAGTAGTATTCTTGATTGAAAAAATTTGCTGTTTTTCTACTTAAGGAGAGTAAAGGAAAAAGAACTTTTTATATTATTTGATATAACCACTCAAATGTAATGCTGAAGCCCTTTTTATAAATTTTACTGATGTTGCAGAAAAATAGCAGCCATGTTTGGATTGTATAATCATTTGATAACTATGGAAGTAACTTTTTAGGGATTATTATTAGGTAATATAGAACCTGATTTTAAATCATTTAATAAAAATTAAATGGTTTTTACAACACTGTTTACAATTTGTTTAACAATATTTTACTGAGAAAATAATTAACTTTGTTTTATTTTTAGGGTTATATCCTGTGTTGTGACCTCATGGTTTAAGTGGGAATAAAGATGAGTATAAGCAGTGATGAGGTCAACTTCTTGGTATATAGATACTTGCAAGAGTCAGGTGAGTACTTTTATAAAGTAAATAGGCCTCAAATTATTTTAATATTCTCAAAATAATCTTTTATGCATTTGAAATTTGTATCAGTCCAAACTGTTGAACCTTGTATGTTTCCTTAATGTCTGGACTGCCATTTTAAAGCTGTTTTACTGCATGGTTTAACTCTCTGACTCTTTCAAATATGTTGGAATCATCCAGGCAAATATCTGTAATAACCAGTTTGTTTTTCACTGTTAAAAGGCCATTTTTATAATTTGTTATTAAATGAGATCATTGTACATGTTTAGTGGGAACGTATAAATTCAGATATCATCAGTTTGAAAATATATATCCAGTGTCCTCAGTTAAATGTTATTGATCCTAACTGCAGTTAGCTAAATAAATAATATTTTTTAAAGAATGCTTTTCTGAGTATTATCCCAGTTGATTAAATGTGTTACAGATATGAATTCTGATTAAAGTATTGGGTGTGGTTATAAATACAGATCATTGAAAGTCATTGGCAATTAATATTAAGTTAATCAGCGATTGTCCAAGTTTTCTAGATATATTAAGAGATTATTCATAAAAATAGAAGAACTACTGCAAGGGAAAATGAATGAATCAAGCTAAAAATGTAAAAGTATAAGAGAGAAAACTTGAATATTAGGTTGGGCATCTGATGGTGATAAAGATAGATTGCAATGGTAAGTGCAGATTTTTTACATGAGATGGAATCATTTAGTTAAAAAGGTCAACTGTTAATCTAGAGATTGAATTTTATAAATTATACCTTAATGTGTGTTAGTAGTAACTTGCAGTGTGGTATACGAAAGATAATTTTGATTGTTACATGTGAGGGAGGACAGAAGGAATAGAGTAGAGATCTAAACTTCTAGGTCATTGAGCCCTTAGTTTTTGATTTTTAGACTGGAAACATTCTTCTTACAGGGCTTAACTAGTTGTCCTTTCATTTTCAGGGAAAACACATGGCCTTAGATTTAGACCTCATTGCTTGCTAAGATGTCCCCAGCTATATTACAGGTCTGAGTCTTTCTCTTGGGTGGATGTTTTCTATTCCCAAGAACCATCACTGCTCCCCTGAGAATAGCTGAATGATGATGACCAAGAAGGGGAAGGTCAGGGAGAAAAAGTAACCAGCCAACAGATAATAACTTTGAAATTAATAGGTCTTGTTTTGTATAAACTGATAGTAAGGTAGATCTGAAAAAAGACTTCCAAATATTGATTTGATTAAGATAAAATGATTAACAAAGTGAAAAAGTAACAATCTAGTGGTTATTTTCTACATTACATAATTTAGTACTTTTGGTCAAAATGGAAAAGAGTTCATTGGATCAGAATAACACGGTGCTTTCTTCTTTTAAACCTAACTACCTTTTAAGCCAGTGCTTTGAGGCTTTTGGACAAAAGCAAAAAGCACTGTGAAGAGCAGGTAGATTGGAAATATATTATAAAATTGATGTATTGGGAAGGTAACAATTTAGGTTGAACCACAGAAGGCTTTGGAGTTCAGAAACAGTTGAACAGCTCATCGGTGTTCTGCAATTCATTCAGCTTTTGCTGAGGTGAAATAGGGTAAGATGAGGTTAGAGTGTAAATGAGTGCTCAAATTTTCCTATTTCCAAATAGAAGTCTACAAATTGATATTTTATGTTCTTGTAAGAATATATAATGAGGAAAAAGGAGTGGCAAAACAATATTCTGGTTTAATTTCTGAAAGAGTGTCCAGTGATGAAATATTATCAAAAATTGCTTATGTTCAGAGAAACCCTCCTAAATTCCATGTTTTAAGGTATTTTAAATCACATTAAAAATAAAACAAACAGTATAGTTTTAAAAAACATTATATGATAGACTGATACATGTCTTAAGTCCTTTAGAATTGTTTCCTGCATCATTAGGAGTGCTTTTTGTTATTTAGAAACTTAAAGTTTCTGTATACTGATAACAAGGTACATTAGTAAGTCACATTGATAAAAATAGAAACTCCAGTCCTTTAGTAAAAAATGTAACTTCCTCTTTGTGTTATGACTTATTGAGGGCAGAATCAGATTCTACTGATAATGTTTTAGATTATGGCAGTTTTTCTAGGTATGCAACATTAACTTCATAAATTTAGGAACAGTCTTTACCAGAAGTTCTAAAGTCTGATCCTCTGACCACCTGTATCAGAATCACTTAGGAAATAATGAGTGGGGCCCAGCAATCTGCATTTTAAAAAGGCCCCAGGTGATTCATAGGTGTAATAAAGTTTGAAAGCCTGTGGGCTCTGTTATTGAAGGACATTTAAAACTTGAGAACAGAGTTGACACTGGGTACATAGCATGTTCCCAGTATCTTGAAAGAAAAACTATAATTAGTAACTGTTCAAGATGAAGTAGAAAGCATGAAATGTATATTCACTGATATTTGGAGTGTAAGACTATCTTCTGAAAAGGAGCTGCCTCTCAGTGGTGTATCTGTAGTTGTGACCAAGGTTTAGCAGGAGCAATGAGGCATATTTTTGTTACAAAGGATACCATGCGACTTTGATTTGAATTTACTTCCACAAACAGGAGACCATGGAGAGTTTAAGAATTTTATAGTTCTCTGTACTCTGGACAGTGTTCAGATAGAATCCAGAATCTCATCCATAATCAGATTCCCAGTATGGCTGTAGATCTGGTTGCTTGCCACGTCATGTATTCCAAAAGCTCCTTCTTGGTTCTGATCCCTAATTATACATAAATTTGGTAATTTTTGCAAGTAGATTCAAGTTTGGTGTAACCTGGTCCAGAATTCCTTTTCAGGGTTATTTTGGGAGTAGTGTATTTAGTACCTAACTTATAAAGGGGTACTTGTTGAGAATTAATCATTAAATATTTAAGCAATATGCAAGTTGCTTGTAGGTTATAACTGTTTCCTTTTAAAAGATTTAAAGCAAATATAAAAGGAACTAGAGTCTTATTCTGCCTCCTTCCTTACAAAAGAGCACTGATTGAATTGGGGTGGGAGGTTTACAGAATAGGAGCAGTCATGGCAAAGAAAGAATGTTTGCAAAGTATTCAAGGGGCTGGTTTGTGAAGACTTCCAGAAAAAAATAAAATTTCCTCCCCTATCTAATTATAAAAGGCTCTCAGAAAGTTCAGAAATACCTTGTGAAAGTTTTGTTCTGCTTTGGTACATAAATGCTTTAGAAGTAATATTTTTCAGTAAGAATCTTAATCATGTCTTCTCTGCAGTGTTTCATGTTGACTAGACTATGGTTTCTATCTCTTCAGGGAATAAAATTGCTAACAGTAGTTTAGTCTTAAGTATTTTTTACTCTTATCAGTACATGAAGAGATTATATGTTAAGTGTCCCTCTTCTCTCCCCCAAATTACATACCTTTTCAGAGAATCATTTTCCTCATTTATAAAATTTATTTCTTGTAGAAAAGGGTTTACACTGTGATCATCAGCCTTAAATGTTTAATAGACTTCACTGTTAAAAATAAGCCATCCCCTCATATATTAAAACTAATTAAAAGTATATTTATTGTTGGGATTTTATTAAATGTTAAGACTTTTTATTTTTCTCAATTTTATCTCTAGAAAATGCACTTTAGCTTAAATTATTTGGTGCTTACCATTCTGTACTTTTATGAAGTAGACCTATGTTTGCATATATTTTCTAGGGAGTAAAATACTTTTTCCATTTTGAGATGACTTGAAAATTTAAAAAATTTGAAAACAGTACTGTAAGTAAATGACTGACTGGATTCAGTATTCTCCCTTTAATTAGTGTTTGCCCATTAGCATTAATTTGATTGCCCCAACAATTCATCCATCTAGCAACTACGTGCAGATAAATATTTAGAGGCATAGAGACAATGTAAAGAGTATAATCTTTTAATTCCCTCTTTCCTAATCCCCTTTCCCTCTTTTGCCTCACCATTGACTCTTGTAGTTATTCAGTTTGAACTTATTTTTTTCTGAAGAAATTGTTCCTGGTGATTTTTTGTGAACTTTCTGGTAACTTGTTTTTCTTGTTGTTTTATATTAAAATGTGTTTTTTGTCTTGCTTATATTGTATATTTAGTTTGGAGAATTCTTATTAAACTTAAGTATCACCTTACATGTTTAAGAGCTGCATAACATCTCTGTTGATATGCTTGATTAGTGGAAGCCAGGGAAACAGTTGCTGCTTATGATTGAAGGAACTGGAAGTGGCAAAAACAAAATACTTTTATTATTAAAATGAGTTATTTTCTGCACTGTGACTGTGACTATGTTACTTTTAAAAATCCTCATGTTTTTAGAACTGAGATTTATCTTACATATATTTGTCATGTATTTGAAGGTGATGAGATATGTAGGCTTAAAGCATTTGATTCATGAAAGATCATCTCATTTCTCCTTCACCTCACCTACCTCCATTGTTTTGCTTTTCTAACCTTTTAAAAAGATATCGGATATAGGCTTTGCATCACACTTTTATGAGATGGCACTTACTACTTCAAATGTTTTACAGGTTAAGCGTCCCTAATCTAAAAATCTGAAAACCAAAATGTTTCAACACCAGCAATTTTGAGTGCCAGTAAAATTAATGCAAGTAGAAAATTCCACACCTGACCTCATGTGAATGATTTCAGTCAAAATGCAGGCATACTAAAATTGTTGTGTGAAATTACTTCCAGACTGTGTATAGAAGGCACCTAATAAATATAAATGAAGTTTGATGTGGTGCTGTTTGGGAGGCTAAAGCAGGAGGATCACAAGTTGAAGTCCAGCCTGGTCAACTTGTACCATGTTTCAAAACAAAAATGGGCTTGGGATGCAGTTCAGAGGTAGTATGCTTTTGAGTTCAATCATTAGTTCCCTCCTTGCCCCCCCACCCCCCCCCCAAAAAAAAAAAATAAAAGAAGAAAGAAAAGGATTTTGTGCACCAACTTGGATTCCATCACTAGGATATCTCATTATGTATGTACAAATATTCCAAAATCCAGAGTCTGACACAATAGTCTGTATAATCCTAAGCATTTCAGATAAGAAATACTCAGCTTATTTGTTTATAAGATCCCACACCAAAAACATATATTATTATCTTTTAACTTAGAAAATATGATAAAATAGGCAGAAAACAATATGTTTGAAATTAACGTTTTCACCTATAATTCATATAGCTCATTCATTCATTTATCTCATTTAACTGTTAATATATTAGCCCCATGAATGGTTACTAAAATGTCAGCAAATGACAGTGTAGTTTCTCTTAACTTGAATAAAGGTAACTGGGATAGGTAATCATTCCTTCCTTCATACCTCACTCCCAGTGGCATTTATAAACAGACTGTAACAGCGGATTGGATGGAGTCAGGTTAACCTGGCAATCAGTAATGTGCCTCTAGCCATGAAGAACAGGAGAGAAGAGAGCTCAGTTATCTGGTATGTCCACCTTCAATTATCCTTCTAATTTTTATGAGTAAATGACTAGCTACAGAAGTGCAAGTAGGTACATAGTTTTTCTTTATAATAAAAGGTGGAGTAACCTTGATTTGACACACATAGTTGTTGTATACTTGATCAATTAAAAGTAAATAGCAAGTACTTGTCTTAAGTGCCAGTAATTAAGGTACTTTTATACTTCAAAATTAGTTTTTCCTGTTTTGTAAGCTAAATAATCATTTTTATTGACACAGAATATTCCTCCTACACATTCCTGCTGACATACTTATAAAGGACAAAGGTCTTTTGAGATAATTGCCAGAGTTGTTTAAATCTTGCTTTAAAAAAAAAAAGAATAACCACTATATTAGGATATAAAGAAGTATAGATTGTAGTGACATTATAAATTTGCATAATATTTTTTGGAAAGCAGTTTGGCAATCATGAAAATTTCCTTTAAAATGCTTATGTTCCATTCAGCTTTTGAGGGATTCTTTCCTAAGGAGAAAAAAAAACATACATGGCAAAAGCCTATATATACATATAGATATTTGAGGTAAGATTCTTTTTAAATATTGAGCATTGAAGAAAATCAAATGTCAAACTATGGTATGAATAATTCTTTGCCACGTACATTTATTAGTTGACTATTGTGATAGCATTAAAATTATTTCATAAAATAGAATTTGTATAAAACGGTTTTTTGTGTGGTGGGTTTTTTTTCTTTTTTTCTTTTCCTTTTTCCTTGGTACTGGGGATTGAACTCAGTGGCATTTTGTATTTTATTTAGAGACAGGTTCTCACTAAGTTGCTTAGCATCTCAATTTTGCTGAGGCTGGCTTTGAACTTGTGATCCTTCTGCCTCAGCCTTCTGAGCCACTTTTTATCTTTTCTGAAATCTGGATCTGGAGGGCAGAGTTAAAAGTAGGTTTCTGGTTGCCAGGGGGTAGAGGTATGAGTGATGATGTGAACAGGAATGAAATTTTTCTGATCTGAAGTTTAATAGGACTTTGAATAAAATTGCACCCTGTCCCCTTAAATTAGGACTCCATGTTGTGTTCATAGTTAAGCTTTGCCTTTTAAAAAAATCTTTTGGTATTGTTCAGCCACCCTATACCATAACAATGGTGTTCAAAGTCCATTTTCTTATTTCTGTGCTCCCTGTTTGCAAAATAGAGTTACAGGTTCTGGAAAACTGACTCCCATTTAAGAACAGGATTTCTCACATTCCAAAGGAAAGCACTTTCTGGAACAAGAAATATAGAAAATGTTTTTTGATCCGCTGTGTAACATTGCATCCATATGCATGCACACACCTGCTACTATATATCTCTGTCACAAACTATTATTGCATACTGAACTTCATGGTCTTCAGCCTTACTGTCTCTAGATCCTCTCTTCTTCTCGTTTCCTAAATCTTACTTACCTTATTGAGTATTACAGAGGTATTATTTATGTCAGATTTGCTTTTACCCCTTAAAAGAAACATGCTGTATTCTGACTGCTGGATTTCATGCTTCACTTCATCAGTTCACATTTTTAGATGATCCCTTTTGCCTTTATGGAAAAAGGCAAAGCTGTCCCTAAAAAAGTTTTTCCTGCAAATATATTTACAGGTAAATGGGAATTTTTTCTTCTGACATAAACCTGGTTCAAGTTTTCGATTATTTTTCAAGGAATAGTTAAGCCATATGCTTTTCTAGAGTCACAAATTTTTAGATATGCCAAAATACATTATGGTAGAATTGCATTCTCATTTAACAAATGTTTATTGAGTTACTTGGTAAGCCAGGTAACCTGCTAGTTCCCAGAATTAAAGGATTGCTAGACTTAAATCTTTTACTCAGGCAGTCCAGTCTAGTAGTCAACATGTTCATAAATCATGGAGACACAGGTGATAACTATTCAGTGTGGCAGTTGCTCTACATATGCAAATGATTGAATCAGTATAGGAGAAACAGTTAACCCTGGGGAGCTGAAAAAAGACTTCACCTCCATTCACATAGGAGAAAAGAACATAGGAATGAAAAATGCAAGGTTCAGAGACATGTTGCAGCACAGCATCTTCAAGATGTTACATGTAGTATGCCATCACTTAAATTTAACATACCATTGGAAAAAAAATGGGATGTGTGGAATTGAGAAGATGAGGCTTGAGAGTAGATAGAGCCAGATTACAAAAAATACTGTGTGCCATACTTAGGAATTTGGCCTATATTATGAAGGCCAAGGGCATCATTAAAAGTGTTCAATTAAGAAGTGACATGTCATAATTTGTTTTACACATCATACTCTGTCAGCAAGTGTGGCAGATGTGCTGAACTGAGGGAAAAAAGGAACTTATGGCAGGAGTAGTCCAAGCAAAGGATGATGAAAACTAAACTCAGATTTGGCAGAAAAGAACAGGTGAGTCAGAGTCTAGAGAAGGTAGAGTGATGGATTTGGAGGCAAATGACCGAAATTGGCAAATGGTCGAATGCCAGTACAGAGGTGGGAATTTTATGACTAAGACTTTTAGGTATAATGAAGTGAGGCCAGAATTTTCTAAGGAAAAAAATTAAGAAGAAAAGTAGTTTCGAACATGATGATTTTAGGTTGCTGTGTCTTGCTTATGACTTGAAATAAAAAGAGAACATTATAATTGAGCATGTAAATGTGGAACCTCTTCAGGGTAATTAATGGGAAGTGCCAAAATAAGGCTAATGACTACTTCAGGGTTGTTTCACTACTATTGAGGACATCCTGAGCGTATCTGCAGTAACTTGAGGTGCATGTGAGTATCTAAGATAGCTTCTCTCTTGTCCTGACAGAATAATTTCAAGATGTATGCAGCGTCTGTGGGCATAGTTCTACCTGAAACTCTTAAGGTATTCTGAGGCACAGTATTACTTCAAGTTTAAATTATGAGCAGATTAAATGGGGTCTAAATGTAGCAATTTTGATTAAATTGTACCAATGAACAGAATATACAGAAATTATGGACTTTGTATAATTTTTAAATCTTATGTAAGTAAACACATTTTTAAAACCCTGGTGCCAAATACAGCTAAGATATAATGTTTCATGCACTGTATAATGCCACTTTCTAGGAAACTGAGTTGAATACAGTACAGTGGTGTACTCTTATGCTCTGTAGGAGCAGGTAGGTGGTCACTGTCTCCTTCTTAACTCTATCTTTGACCATGTTCTGACTTTTTTTTTTCTTTCTTCTTTTTAAAGAGGAGCAGTAGGGTGTATTCGAATTTGAATCCTTACTCCTACTTAGAGGCTGTTTTCCGCATCAGGTGATTCAGATGAAAACAATAAATTCTATATGTGTGAATGGCAGCTGGCACATTGTGTCTTCTAAAAATTGTCTTAAATCTCTGAATCACTTGTCCTTTTGGCTTTTTTTTTCTCCCTCTTATTTATGATTTATTGAAGAAGTTCATTTGGAGAATAGCAGGTAATTAAAAACAGGACTCTCCAGCCTTATTGCTTCTGGGTTTCATTACTATATCTCACAACCTTTTTCCCAGTCCTACTGAGCCCCTAGTCTTAGCTTTCTACCCTGGCAATTTGAAATCTACTCTTATTCCAGGAGTTCTGAGTTTCTTGATGGGACAGTTTTAAATGGTGCTCTTTTCCCCCATTGGTATTTTTTAAATACCATTTTTGTGAATTCAGATTAAAACTATGAAAGTGTTTAATCATATTAATCTTGGCTGTGGTTGAAGTCATAAGGTTAAAAATTAAGGTCTTTTAAAGGAATGTCTTTTTTACTTTTTATTTCTGCCTCTGCCGGTATTTATGGAGGTGGAAGGGTTAGGTGTTCCAAGAAGAGAAGACAGCCCTGAGGAATATCAGCTTAGTTGTGCTTTGACTATCTGAACTAATTTAAATATTTCCTAGCCACCTGCTGTTTGTGACCCCCCCATGGGTGTTTTATTGTAAATTGTTCATAGGTGCCACAAAGAGCCTAAGGGTAGGAGCACAAAATACAAAAAAATGCATACTAAACACTGGAAAACTAGGATAAACTGTTGTCATGTAGGTAAAATCAGTTTAACCAAGAACAAAATTCATTCATTTACTTTTTTTAGTTTTGAAAATTTCTTAAAATTCTATATGATGTGTGCAAGTGAATTTGTTTTTACAAGACTTATAAAATTGCTACTTAATGATAAAATATGATGAATATTTTGTTAAACACAGCAACCCCTCTGGAGTCTTTCAGTTTCATAGAACTTTACATTTGAGTATGGACTAGACTTTCATAAAAAATAAGACCAACTAAAGAGATTTTCCTTATATGTGAATATTCTGGTTTTAAGTATTTCAAATTAAAATAATCGTAAATAACTCATACATAAAAAAGAGATTTAAATTTTAGAATTTTATTTTTAAATTTGCTTTCATTATATTATAGTTTGTCTTTTGTTTCTTAAGTAGTTTGAAAAGTTGCAATATATTGAAGGTGTTAGTTTGTATGTAGAAAATTAAATACACTATGGAAATATTAAATGTCAGTCTTCTGTGGTCTCAATTATCCTGAGTGAAGTAATTGAATCACATGATTTCCAAAGGCTTTTTTAACTTTAAATTTGATGTTTTTCGTTGAAGAAAGTTGTGTCACTGCTAAAATTTAGAAAATTTGACACTGAGCAATTCAGTAGGTACTGGAAATTTTGAAGAATACTTTAAGTGATTTGGAAGAAAAGGAAAATGCATAGAAGTTACCATGTTTAGATTGGGTATTTCTTTTGTTTAAAATATACTTCACCTTAGCTATCTTTCTAGGATTTAAATGATGGAATGCAATTTTGAAAGAATATAGAGGTCTTTTAATTCATGCCATGTAGCATGTTGGCACTAGAAAAATAAATACTCATACCTTTTCTTTTGCTTTTAGGATTTTCTCATTCAGCATTTACCTTTGGTATAGAAAGCCATATAAGTCAGTCTAATATAAATGGTGCACTCGTCCCACCTGCTGCATTGATTTCTATCATCCAGAAAGGTCTGCAGTATGTAGAGGCAGAAGTTAGTATTAATGAGGTAAGGCAGACTTATTTCAATATCAATTCTTAAATATGTTCTTGAATTAGCTGTCATATGTTTGCTTTTTCAGTGTCTCTGACTTTTGCTTCACTGGCTTAACAGAAATGATGGGTGTTATTCCTATTTTATCAGGTTGTTCAGGCAAGGCATGTTGGATCACAGGTCTAAGGACCATTATCTATAGTTTATTTTCCCTAATATGTTTTTATAAGTAAGCAGTAAGAAATGATTTTCATTAACACACCAGCACTGTACTGAAATACTGAGACCAAATAAATGGTGGAGAATTGGAAACTCAGTGTTGGATATACACTGATTTTGGAAGCAATTTATAATTGAAGCCAACTCTCAACACTTGTCTAAGATCCACATATGAAGTAGTTTGTTTAGTTCAGGTGTCAGCAAACTGTGATGCATGCACAACGCAAATCACATCTGTCCCTGATTTTATAAATTTAAGAACACAGATACACTCGTTCATTTATGTCTTGTATAGGCTGCTTATGACAGAATTTAGTAGTTGTGGCAGAGACTTGTGGTCCATAAGGTCTAAATTAATATTTACTATCTGGGCTTTCACAGAATTTTGCACATCTCTGGTCTCAGTTAACATTTTCATGCATGGTTTAGGACTCAGACATGTGGAGCTTTTTCCTTTATTTTCATTTGGGAAATTAAGTTGTTCCTGTTTTGCCAGAATTTAGCTGAAACACCTATGATTTCTATATCTGTGTTTATTAAATACATAGTATACTAAAATTGATTTCATTATTTATTGATTTCCTCATTCCTATGATTAAAAAATCCATTAGTACTAATTTAAATATGTCCTCATTGTCTTTTAGCACTTTCTCTTTCAAAATATGCTTTATTGCAAAGGGCGATAAGCAGGTTCCACCACTGGCCAGAGGTGAAGTCTCAGTTTAGCTGAAAAATTTTGTCTGAATTTATCCTAATATTCCACAATGTATATGTGTTGATTTTATGTTTGTATTTATGTTAAAATATTTTTTCCTGTCTTCAGATTGTCCAAAATAGTCTAATTCAGAAAGATGTGTTGAGTTTTTGTACTCAACATGTCCCATAGCATCACTATAGATTATCAATAGAACATATTCACCAGTTTAAGTGAACCAGGCTTCACATATGCCTGTTCCTAACTAATTTGCATTGTTTGTTTCTTACTTGCTCATTACTGTGTCTCTTTTGTGCTCACTGGAGGATTTTATTAATTGTGAACTTCCTAATGTTAATAAGTGGAGCTTTGGAAATTTTAGCAATTCCATCAAAATAAAGAGCATTAGTCTGTTTATGATGGAACTTCTCAAACATCAGTGTAGTATAGTCTTACTGGAGAGTTTGTTAGTCCCTGATTGCTGAGCCTCCCTTCAGAGATTTGATTCCATAGATTTGATTCTTTTTTTTGTTTGTTTTTTTCCTAATGCTGGGGATTATTGAACAGGCAAGCGCTTTGCTGCTGAACTGTACCCCCAGTTCCTAAGTCTACATTTTATACCAGCTACCAGGTGATGGCCTTGCTGTTGGTACTTTGATAGTATTTTGAGTAGACTGGGTAAGGGATCCTAGCTGCTATTGACTAGCTCTGTAACTTAAAGTCTTTAAATCTTACTGTGCTTGCATTTCATTTCTGTATTAGTAAAATGAGGTGATTATATGGTATGATCTGAAGCCTATTTCTGCTTTAATATTTTAATCAAATCACAAGGAATTTATGAGTCTAGCCCAAGATATTTTTAAAGTTTTTAGTTCTTTTAAAGAAGTGTAATTGCTCCTCATTACCCTCAAGGATTCTTTCTATGACCCCTCACAGGTACCAAAATCTGTGAATGCAAACTTCCTTTTATTAAATGGTGTAGTATTTGCATGTACTACACACATCACTCTTTCTGTATACTTTTAATCATCTGTAGTACTTAGGATGATGTAGGTGCTATGGAAGGAATCATTATTGTTTGGGGGAATAATGACAAGAAAAAAGGCTGTGCATGATCAATACAGATGTAATTTTTACCCCAAATATTTTCCATCCATGGTTGTTTGAATTTATAGATTTAAACTTGTAGATACAGAGGATCAACTGTATAATGTGGCACTAAGCCACTTAACATTGTATAATTATTGCATATTGATTGTCATTTTTGACAAAACAGAATTTTGGAATGAAAACCTTTGTGCCATCTGGGCCTACATTCCATTATTATTTTTAGTTTTCCGCATTGACCCCTTATATTTCAACTGCATCTGTGCATCATTTATCAACATGAGCTAAGTGAAGATGAAAATGTAAACAGTCACTTGGAGTTGCCCCTTGAAATTTCCTTTTGTCCATTCTTCCTTGCATGACTTCAGAGAATTATCTGAAAATGTCTTTCACGGAATGAAGATTTTCATTTCTGCTGTTGAATGAATATAAGTAACCCTAAACACTACCTTTTATTTCTCCTCTCTCATGATTTTCCAAATCCAGGATGGTACCTTGTTTGATGGTCGACCCATAGAGTCTCTATCCCTGATCGATGCCGTAATGCCTGATGTAGTACAAACAAGACAACAAGCGTATAGAGATAAGCTTGCGCAGCAACAGGCAGCCGCTGCTGCAGCTGCTGCAGCTGCCACCAACCAACAAGGATCTGCAAAAAATGGAGAAAACACAGCAAATGGGGAGGAGAATGGAGCACATACTATAGCAAGTGAGCTAAAAGTTTGTTAAAACTCTTTTTTCAGGGAAAATATTTTGCTTTACTGAAATGTTCCATCTTCTAAGTTGAAATAACTTAACCTGTTTCATTTATACCAACTTGTTCCCCCTTCTGTCAGAAGTTAGGGGAACAAGCTGGTATAAATGAAACAGGTTAAGTTTTTTTAAAGTTCCACAAAGCTAGATTTATTTTGTTGGTTTTATTTTCTTTTTAAATTATTTAGAAATCACTTCTTCAGCTTTTAAATGAATTTTTGCATCTGCATTTAATTTGTAAATAAAATTTGTAAGGCTAGTTATTAACACATAAAGACCTCACACTGAAATATAAAGGTTATTCTGAATGTTATAAGAATGATATCAGCAGCCCCTACTGGTAGAAACACAGAATAGTATTGCTATAAGTTATATTTAATTCAGACCATCTTATTATTTTTAGCCATATTGTAGGTCTGCCTTTTTTTAGACCTTCTCTCCCTGACCCTTGCTCCCTCCACTTTGCTAAAGTACTCACATGCATACTTTTAAAAACAGTATTATCATGCTTAGGAATTTATAAGTTAGGAATTTATTTTCCATGTGTCAAAGACTGTGTTGTCATAATCATGTTCAAGTTAACTTGACATAGCAATAAACCAAGTTACATTATATTTTATAAAGGAAAATATTTGCTGGGTAAGTACCCACATCCCCTGTGTTGTCATATTATCTAACAAGAGTTTTCTATTTTTCATGATACAGATAATCATACTGATATGATGGAAGTGGATGGGGATGTCGAAATCCCTCCTAATAAAGCAGTCGTGTTACGGGGCCATGAATCGGAAGTTTTCATCTGTGCCTGGAACCCTGTTAGTGATCTCCTAGCATCAGGGTGTGTTTCTTATAGTGATTTAACAGTACCTTTTTAATGTAGCTCACTGAATGGATAGCATGTTTTATAAATGTATTATTTACATTTCTCAGGGTTTCTCATTACTTGCTTTGTTCATTTTTATCTCAGTAAATCTTTATTCCTTCATAAAGTAATTTTAGAAGTTTTAATTAAACTTCTTACTTCAAGAATGCTTGGGGCCCGGGCCCCAAAACATACAATGGGGAAAATGATGGAAATAAAAATCTCTAGTAATCTACTTTTTCTTAGCCATTTTAAAATAGTAAGCTATAAATGTTGCTTTGATTCTGGGATTCTTGAGAATTTAAAATACATTACTTACTTTGTAGGTCTGGTGACTCAACAGCAAGAATATGGAATCTTAGTGAAAACAGCACTAGCGGCTCCACACAGTTAGTACTTAGACATTGTATACGAGAAGGAGGGCAAGATGTTCCAAGCAACAAGGATGTGACATCTCTAGATTGGAATGTGAGTATCACTATGTTGTCCATGATGGATGTGCTTACTCTAGTATACTTGACCTCTTAGAATCTCAGCTCTAATAGGGTTTGTCTATTTGTTCAGATACTTTTGGATTTCACTAAATAATAATAACTGGGAGGCCTCACCCAAATATGGAGTTAAAAATAAAGAATGGCCCTGCAGAAGTCAGACCAAGATTCAACTTCCATCTCTTCAGTATTTCTGGCAGCATAACCTTAGTAAAAATGTTGAACTATAAAGTAGAAGTATGAGAATTGTACCAAGGCACATGAGGTATAATTGATGAAAATTCCTTAGCATAATAATAGGCAACATTTTGAAACCAACAGTTGAGTCCTTTGTTGGGAGTAAATGAAATATGCATAGGAAAACATTCTATGTTTCTTATTATCCTATGAATTGTTAAAATTTCATTACAAACTCTCTTAGTTCAGATTACTTCCAAGGTTTATTCCAGCTGTAGAGGTCTTCCAGTACTTCAACTCTGTATATGATTCAACATTTTTTAGGATTACTCGACTACTCTGACTTACCATAGTGTGTGATTTCATTGTTACATCTTTACCCTTTCAGTATCAAAAATATTTCTTACCTGTACAACCTCTCTCATCATCAGGAATCAGATGTCCTTTCCTCTGCAAGTTAACATCCTTTCTTCCTCTGAACTCTGTTAAACTTATTTTGTGGGTCTCTTCAAAGAATCCTCCAGGGTTGGAGATGTGATTCTGTGATAGAGTGCGTCCCTGTCATGTGTAAGGCCCTAGGTTTGATCCCCAGCATTGGGGGTGAAGTTGTGGGGAAAAGAACCAAAGAATCCTCCAAATCTTTGTGGGTTTTTTGTTTGTTTGTTTTGGTATCAGGGATTGAACCCAGGGGTGCTTAACCACTGAGTCACATCCCCAGCCCTTTTTATATTGTATTTACAGACAGGGTTTTGCTAAGTTGCTTAGGGCATCACTAAGTTACTGAGGCCGGTCTCAAATCTGCAATCCTCCTGCCTCAGTCCCCTGAGCCACTGGGATTACAGGTGTGTACCATCACACCTAGCCCAAATCTCATTCTTAGGAATGAAGTCTATCTTTAAAAATGATTACCCCAGCTATAGATCTCAGTTTCTGTGGGATTCTTCCAAAACCCATGGCTAGATCCTTTTAACATCCACATCCAAAATTTTCAGTAATGTCTTTACCCATTCCCTGCTTTAAAGTACATATTGACAATTATAAAATTCAAAGGTGTTTAGCACATTGCTGTTATTTTTGTTATAGCATTGAAACTAAGAATTATCTTTTAATAGTTGTTTTTATTATATTTTAGGTAAAAGTCCTTACAACTTTTTTTTTTTATGTTTATGTGACCCAGTGACTATCAGTTCAATGAAATTTGCAGTTTACACTAAAAAGGATGATTAATGAACATTAATTTATTTAACTTGGTGATTCTGAACTGTAAACTGTTGTTTTATAAAGTATGGACTTCTCATAAAGAAAAATAGTATATTTTTCATTAAGTATGCATGTGTATGTAAAGTCTTCTCCTTGGTTCAGTGGTCCAAGAATGAAAACATTTTGGGGACATGTAGTTTAAAGGAAACTTGACATTTTTCCTTTTGGCTTCAACATGGCTCCATCTTCCTCAGATAGAACCCTGAGGGATTTCCAGATGCAAGCAGAACTCCTCCTGCTGGTCCTGGAACCACAGTGTTTGTTGTCATTTTCCTGTACTGCTAAATGGCTTGAGGGGTCTGAAATAGGCAGTCTTGTTTTGAATGTCCTTATCAGAAGCATCAAGAAGATGCCAAGAGAGTCAGGATTTCTGAATATCTAGTATTTTCCCATCTCAGCAATAGTTTTCAGTGCTGTTTTACCATTATACTATCAAGGCAAGACACAGCAAGGAAATACAAGTCAATATGGATTTTCTTCATGGCAAGGGTACTCTTGGGCATCTGTACAGACTTCATTGAATAAAGCCTGTGCTCTCTTTCTGAGTGCTTTCCCTTTGTTGTTCTTTTTATTAGTAAGTATCTCATAGTGGGAAGTTATTAGCAAGGAAAATAAACAGTGTCCTAATAATTTGAAAATGATACTGTTTGTAACACATGCTTTGTTTAGAAAGTAAAGAATTTAAAGAGAGAATCATTAAAATTTCCAGTTGTACATAAATATTTTGGAAGATTGTGATTTTTAGATTATATCATTGTAAAACTAACAATCTTAATGTCCTTCTGAGTCCACCACCCTGCCTCTGTCTGTAGTCATGTACATATGAGAACCCAGCAGACCTGTGGATATGCATGAGAATAATATGTCCATTCTGCCCCGGGTAGTTACTATCATTGTTCAGATTTGAGTATAAAGCTCAAAGAGAACACTAACTTCTCAGCATGAAGGGTGTTATGTAGGCCTTTGGTGGCATTCACAGATAAACCTGCTAAATTTTGAAACATAGAATGTCAAGAGTGTGCTATACCCAGGGATTTAAACATGAAGCATTTTAATAACAATTAAATGGCCTTTCTGGGTCATATAATGAAGGAAGTGTATTTCTCTTACAGAGTGAAGGTACACTTCTAGCAACTGGTTCATACGATGGATTTGCCAGAATATGGACTAAAGATGGTAAATGAAGTGGTTTTTTTTTTGTTTTTTTTGTTTTTTTTGTTTTTTTTTTTTTTACTATGCTGTTGATCTAAGTTGCAAAGTTCGAAGTAATTTTAAAGTTTTTCTTTTTGAATTTTAGGTAATCTTGCTAGTACCTTAGGGCAGCATAAAGGCCCTATATTTGCATTAAAATGGAATAAGAAAGGAAATTTTATCCTAAGTGCTGGAGTAGATAAGGTAAATGCCCATCAAAACTAAATTCTATAAAGGTTAATGTATTGCATAGTATAATTGAAAGTAATATTTTTTTTTTCTGCTAATCACATAAATAAAGCATTCACATTTGGGAAGTTCAAGTAGGTTTTCTATCAACTTATTCCTGAATCTACTTATTTTATCCTTTGTCTTTTTTAGCTGTATGACCACTTTTCATTTTTGTTGGAATTTGAACCATAATGAAATAACATGCTTTTGCTTCCCTAATAAATCTCATCAGTGAATATGGCTCTGGAGTGATTCCAAGGCAAATCCTAGAGGCATTCTGTTATCCTAGAGCCAGTATGTTACCTGAATTGGTGCTTAATTGAAACTGTAAGAAACACAGGTCCTGTCTAGTTTTCTTCACCTAACTTAGCTGGCTGAATATAGGTGGGCTTAAAATATGGCCGCCTTCCAACTTTAGTTCCTTAAGTTATCTCCTCCACAAGACCTCAAAATAACCAAGGGTTTAAGATTATTTTAATCTAGGACAGAACATTTTGTCAATAATTAACTATGCATGTTGTCAGGGAAGTAGGTTTGGGCTCTTATATTCAGTTAAGAATGAGAAAATGACAAGAAAAAAAGCATGGAATTGGAAGAGAAAAGTCACTACCATAAACAGTACTTTAGTTCCCTGTTTTAAAGATTGTCAAAATTACAAGCTGCTTTTTTTGGTTAATGTGAACTTAATCTTTTGAGTATTGAGAACTGATTTCATTATTAACCACATTACAACTCAACTTCTATCAGAATCTTACATTAAATACATTATTACAGTGAAGTTCATTAAGTAATCCAGTAAATGCCTACCACTTTGTTTATAATCAGTGATTGTTATTTGAAGTAAATTGACTGATGAAAAACCACGAGGGAAAAATTAAACTGCTTAATGATCATTTCTTCCCAAATGGAGTGTATGTAGCAATGTTTTACTATTGGCGGTAAAATAAATTGTTTAAAATTAAATTCAGTCAAACATTTCATACTGCTTTGATGCAGTTAGGCATCTAATTTATGTATTTATGATAAACTCCTTTTAACTTCATAGCAAAATTTGTTTTTCTTTTAATCTTAGACTACAATTATTTGGGATGCACATACTGGTGAAGCCAAGCAACAGTTTCCTTTTCATTCAGGTAAATCTTTGCAGTTTACATAAAAGCTGGAGCTTTCTTGCATTTTTCTAATTTAACTTTAAGTAGCTTATAATTCATTTAAAATCTTGAAATATCATTACCAGTCTTGTGACTAGTCCTTTTAGGAGCTGATGTTCCATGGCATTCTAATTGCTAATTGTCAGAGAATCATAAGGTGTTTTCTGTGACGTATACCATAAAGAAAGCATCTGGGGCTGGGATTGTGGCTCAGTGGTAGAGCGCTTGCCTAGCATGGGTGAGGCACTGGGTTCAACTCCCAGCACCACATATAAATAAATGAATAAAATAAAGGTCTCTCAACATCTCTAAAAAAAAAAAAAAAAAAAAAGAGAAAGCATCTGTAGCCTTGCTTTTGGGGATGATATTATTTAGTGGAAAAAACATAGGATTTTGAGTGAGAAGATCTGGGTTCAGATATCAGTTCCACTTCACTTAGCAAGTTTTATGAGTGAGCAAGTCACTTAATCTTTCTGAACCTCATTTATACTCTCTAAATAAGGGATAATAATATTTGCTATGAGGATTAGAATAAATGGTGCATAGAAAAATGTTATATAAACTTCTGTTAATTTAGGTATTGCCATTTTTTTGTTTTAGATATGTCTAAATCAGTCCTCCTGTGTCCATGAAATAAAAAATCAGGCTTTTCAAGTGTTGTTAGAATTGTGGTGTCTTAGGTGGATTTCTCTTTTAAATAATACTGGTCCATCCTGCATGTAGACCCATGTATCAGGGCATGCAACTTGATGAGCGAGACAACTGAATTAGTACCTTTTAGCCTAGAACCTTTGTGCCTGCCTTCAGTGAATTTCTTGATTGCAGTAACCAAGTGAGGTTAACTGCAACAGGATGCCTAATTATCAGAACAATAATTTTAGCGCTACGTGATTTAGCTGCTGCTTTCAGGATTTTGTTGTGGTTGGAAAGAGTTTTGATATGGAGGCTAACATGTAAGATAGCCCTGGTTATTCTCAAATCTTTAGTTAAATTTGCTTTCCCAAAGAGACAGTGGCATGGCATCACCTTTGAAACCAAAACTTGTAACATCATACGTTTTACTTTTTTGTCTTTTTCTATTTACTGTGAGGAGACAAGCCACATAAGGCACAAAATGATTTTTCTGAATAACTTGGTTTGCAAGTATTTGTTAAACATTAAACAGCTCTGCTTGAGTGAAGCTTACCTTGCTAATAAGCATTAGCACATCAGTTTTTGCTTACCTGATTTACTTTTATGTTCAGGTCTAGACATCCCCCAGATTAAGCCTTTGGCTATTCCTCAGAAGTTTCTCATACGTCCTAGGACTAATATTAAGTTGAAACAGATATACCTTGTTATTAGCTACCATGTAATGAATACCAGCTGTACTAGAGATGGTCCACTTTGTATACATTATTATTTTTTTGTTGTTGTTACTTTTGTTTGTTTTCGTACCAGGAATTGAACCCAGGATGCTTAACCACTTAGCCACATCCCAGCATCACACCCACACCCCTTTTTATTTTGAGACACGGTCTCCCTAAGTTGCTGAGGCTGACTTTGACCTTGCCATCCTTCTGCCTCAGCGTCCAGAGCCACTGGATTACAGGCATGCATCACTGTTCCTGGCTTGTGTACATTAGTCTCTCGAGCATGATGAGGGGAAGATAGTGTGGAAGGCATGTTACATATAAATTTACTATATTTTGACACACACATATATATACCATTGAAACCATCCTGAAGATAATGAATACATCAGTTATCTTATAAAGTTTCTTCTGCCCCTTTTTAATATCACTCTCCTACCCCCCGGCAACCACTGATGATCCTTTTGCCACCAGAGATTAATTTATATTGTATTAATATACTTACTTTCTTTGGTCTGACTTTCACTCTGCATTATCATTTTTGAATTCTTCCATATTTTAACAGATGTCAATGTTGTATTCCTATTTATTGCTGCTAATATTTTTCTATGTGCCTATACCACAGTTTGTTTTACAACAAACATAGACAGCTATTGATGTGTTCTGTGCAAATAACCAGAAGTAGAATTGTAGTTTCTTATCAAGTTAAACATTCATCCACTATATGATATAGCCAAACTGTTTTAGAAAATGGTTTATGTTCTTATCTTTCCATATCCTTTCCATCACTTGGTGTTTGGTCATTTTTAAAAATTGTAGCCACTTGAGCAGTTGTGTAGTGATATCTCACTGGTTTTAATTTGCATTTCCTAGTGACTAGTGATGCTGAACATCCTTTCATGTGCTCATTTGTCATATTTTCTTTGGTAAAGTATCTGTTTGAGGCTTTTTATTTATTTAATTGGATTATTCTCCTAATAGTGTTTGAGTTACTTATACTTCTAAGTTACAAGTCCTTTTTCAAGTTTATACTTTGCGAATATTTTCTACTAGTCTGTGGCTCACCTTTGCATTCTTTTATCAGTGTCCATCAGAGACCAGTAGTCTTGGTTTCAATGAATTCCATTTATTCATTTGCTTTTTATGTATCATGTTTTCAGTGTCAGACTAATCTCTGTTTTTATTTTCTTAGAGTGGAAATTGAGTTCATTGATTTTTTTTTTTTTTCTTTTCTTTTCCCTGGAGCAGGGGAGGTACCAGGGATTGAAATCAGGGGCTCTCAATCACTGAGCCACATCCCCACATCCCCAGTCCTTTTTTTTTTTTTTTTTTTTTTTTTTTTTTGGTCCTGGGAGTCGAACCCAGGGGCACTCCACCACTGAGCCACATCCCCAGCCCTATTTTGCATTTTATTTAGAGACGGGGTCTCACTGAGTTGCTTAGGGCCTCGCTAAGTTGCTGAGGCTGGCTTTGAACTCACGATCCTCCTGCCTCAGCCTCCCAAGTGCTGGGATTACAGGTGTGTGCCACCGCACCCTGCTCCCAGTCCTTTTTTGTATCTTGTTTAGAGACAGGGTCTCCCTGAGTTGTTTAGCGCTTTGCTGTTGTGAGTTCATTGATTTTGAGACCTTGTTTTGTAGTGCAGGTATGTTATGTTTTCTAAATTTACCTTTAACCACTATTTAATGCCCTCCCAATATTTGTCATCCCAATTTTAAAAAAAAATATAGCTTTTGTTTTTATTCAGTTCAAAATACTTTCTGACTTAATTTTTATTTCTTCTTTGGCTCCATGGGTTATTTAGAATTGGGTTATTTAGAATTGCATTACTTGGCTTCTGAGTATTGCGTATTTTCCAGAGATCTTTCTTATTTAATTCAGTTGTTCCTTATGTCATTTAGACCAATTTAAGTTTGATTGTTATTATCAAGTTAATAACCTTTCCCCCTGCTAATATTTTGTGTTTTGAAATCTACTGCAGTGTTAATAAAACCATTCCAACTTTCTTTTAGTTAGAGTTTGCATGATATATGTTTCCCCATTTTGCTTTCAATCTATTGATGTTTATGTGTGTATCTGTTTGACACAGATAACAATAGTTGAGTTCTGCTTGTTCATTTAGTCTCATATTATCTGCCTTTTTATTATAGTATTTAGACTATTTACATTTATGTGCTTTGTGATATGGCTACATTTAAATTCACTGTATTTCTGTTTATCTTTTCTGTTCTTTTTATTTCATTTCTGCTTCCATCTGGATTAATTGAATATTTTTAGGATCCCATTTTTTGTTCATCCATCTGTAAAATGTAATTCTTGATTTTATTTTAGTGGTTGCATTAGAATTTATAGTATACACCTTTAATTTATTGTTGGTTACCTCGAAGTGATATTTCAAATGGTATACATATAAGTAATTGACTTACAGCTGCCATTTCCTACACACTTCATTCCTTTATGTAGGTAAATATTTCCATCTGATATCATTTTTTTTCCTGCCTCAATATTTCTTCCAGTGCATGCGTGCTGATTTTGAATTCTTTAGCTTTATAAAATTGGAAAAAGTATTTCATCTTTTTTTTTTTTTAAATCTGCTATTTCATCTTCAGTGCTAATTTGCCTTTTTTCCGATGGCTACTCTTTTTCTTCTTATCACTGATTTTGAACAATTTGGTATAGTTTTCCTTATGTTTCCTATCATTGAAAGTCATTAAGCTTCTTGGATCTTTTGGTTCATAGTTTTCTTCAAATTAGAAAAATTTTTGACTTTTTTTTTTTTTTTTTCAAATATTTTTCTTTCCTTTCCCCAATCCGTCCGCCCCCCCCTTTATTTTTGGCCTGAGATTCTTATATATGTTAGCGTGCTTCAAATTATCCCACGATATACTGATGCTGTATTCTTTTCTATTCTTTCCCCTTTCCCTTCCTTTCCTTCCTCCATATTCTCGGTGGTTTTTATTTTGGATAGTTTCTGTCCTGCCTTTGGGTTCACATGTCTTTTTAACCTTCTAAACTACATTTTATCTCATCCACTACACTTTTCATTTTACTTGTAGTTTTCATTTAAGTTTGATTTAATGTATTTCATTTCTTTGCTCATTCTAATGTCTATGCATCTTTTAGATTACTTTCAATGAATTGATTTTTCTCTTCATTTTTCTCATGTTTTCATGTATCTTTACATACCTGGTATTTTTGTTCTTTGTTTTGGGTGATACTGGGGATTAAAGTCTTACCTTTGATTGGAAGTACTACATTGTTAATTTTGCCTTGTTTGCTGAATGTTTTGTATTTTTATAAACATTTATGAAATTTATTCTGGGACACAGTTAACCTTACTTGGAAATGATTTGTTCCCTTTGGGTCTTACTTGTAATAATTTTTTTTTTAAAGTACACTGAAACAGTGTTCAGTGCAGAGTTAAGTATTTTCCCATGACTTAGATAAGAACCTTATGTGTACTCCACTATTCATGAGGTTTTCTAGACTGACTAGTGGATACAGACACCATTCCCACCCTTGAGTGGCGAGCATTGTTTCTTCTAACCTTTTCAGTGGTTCTTTCCCATCCTTAGCTAGTTCATTGATAAAACTTGTGCTAAATAGTGCCCAACTGAATACCTGGGCAGAATTCTCAGTTTGCATAGCTTTTCTTTCTTTTATCACTGTACTGTGAATTCTGGCTGCCTTGAGTTCCCTGGACTCTTCACTTTGAGATTTCTCTTCCCTGTGCTAAGTCCTGGAGAGAGAGAGAGAGAGCGCGTGCGAGAGAGACACACACACACACACAATTCCCCCCCAATTTGTTAGCCATTGTTAAGGCACAATATTGATCTCCCTTCTCATAGTTTTTGGTTGTTCTGGAGAATGGGAAAATTTAACTTCTGTTGCTCCATTTTGACCAGAAATGGAAAGTATACTGTGCTTTTAAATTACCACATTTTCTTCCATATGCAGTCAATATAAAGCATAAATCATGATCTATGCTAAATCATCTACAACGCAATACTTCGTCACATTGATTAGAATGGCTATAATAAAAATAATAAATAATGTTGAGGAAGATGTGAAGAAATTAGGACTTAGGTACTTTGGTAGTATTTAAAATAGTGCAGCGGCTATGGAGAAAAATGTGGTAGTTCCTCAAAAAGCTGAACACAGATTTTTCCATATATTGCAGTAGTCTACTCCTAGCTTGTATCCAGAAGAGGTGAAAACGGTGACTTGAAGAGATAACTTATATGCCATATTCATAATAGCATTGTACAGTCACCAAATGGGGCACCAGTCCAGTGTCCATCAGCGAATGCTAGATAAACAAAATGTTGTCTGTACATATGAAGAAATGTTTTCAGTCATACAAAAGAATGAAGACCTCAAATATGCTACATCAGCATGCTGTGCAAAGTAGGTCATACATAAAGGTCAAATAATATGATTCACTTATATGAAATATAAATAGTAGGCAATTGCATAGAGACATAAAGTAGAGGTTACTAAGAGCTAGTGGAGGGGGAATGGGGTGTTATTGCTTAATGATTACAGAGTGTCTTTTTGTGGTGATTTTAAAAAGTTTTGAAAAACAGTGATTATACAACACTGAATATAATTAATACAACTGAATTTACTTTTTAAAGTTGTTAAAATGACATTTTATATTATAAGTAGTTGGCCACAAATTTTAAAAATTAATAATGTAACAATCCAAAAACTTTCAACTTATACACTTTAAATGGGTAAAGTATATATCTATAAGGCTGATTTTTTTTAAAGAAGCAAATCAATAATATGTTCTTTTAGGTTTCTGCATAGATTTTTTTCTTTGCAAAAATTGTGGAGGCTGCAGGGTTAATGAAAATAAATCAGAATGTGAGAGAGAGAAATTTTCATCTCAGTTCTAGGATTTATAAAAATTTGTAACCCTGGCAAAATTAATTAACTTTTCTTAGCCTGTTTTATCACATACAAAATGAGACTGTAATAGTGAACAGATCTCTAACATATCAGGTACATTTATGTTAGAGATCTAGTCCTGAAGAACTTGTACTATCTAGACTCATTTTAGGAAGATATTAAAGTAAGAACTTGTATGTTCTTAGGTTCCATCAACTGTGTGCACTTTAATTTGAGTCAGCCATATTACAGAAGCATGACTCCTACAGCTATCAGTAATCTTTATGTGGTTAAATGTTGGTATTTTTTTTTCCTGAACCTGCTTTTGTTTTAATTTACTTTTAATTTTCTCAGCCTTCTCAGTATTTTGCATACTGCTCAGAACTCTTAATATATCGTGATAGATATTTGGCTACCTTCATAGCATCTTATTATATATTAACTCTCTTATAAATAATTAAAATTTTCAAGCCCCCTTTCTTTGTTTCCTGCTTCCAAATACTAGAACATTTATTAAAGACACACTTTTAGTTGTTTTTAAAAGGATATCTTAAGAATAATAATTAATATTCAAATACAGTAGTTAATGAATTAGGTTCCAGGCAGGAAAACCGAATCTAAATTAGGTAATTCAGGAAAAGGAGTTTAATACAAGGAAATAATCGTGGAAGATTTGGGAAGAGTGAAAAACAGGAAAATGAGATCCTCCAGAGGTGAACAACTGTAAGAAACCTAAGACTGTAGAGAAAGCAGGAGATGACTGAACAGTGGGAACTGGAGCTGTAGAGAAGAGCCTGCCTGGCAAGAGCAAGAGCCCTTCCCAGAGACCCAGCCTGTCTTCCATTGTGTGAACCCATCTGGAAAAGAGTCAGGCCCAGGAACCTGGGAAGTATAATTTGCAAAAGTGAGTCCCCTGGGTTACAGAACATAGCAGGGCACAGTATGATCAGGAGTGAATCTGAGAGCAGACTGACAGGAGCAGGACAGTCATCCACATTGCTGCCAGAAGCTGTGATACGCTATCAGTGGCAGAGTACACATACAGTGCTGAGAAAAGTTGGTCCATGTTTACTGGCTGTTTTAGGTTGGATTTTTCTAGAAATCATACACTGAGCCAAGTGTGACTGAAGTGATATATGAAGGAAACTTTTTGAGGAGAAAAAGTGAGGTAATAGAGGAAGCAGTTTGGAAAAGAGGGAAGAAACCAAGGAAGGATGAATTTCTTGGGTAAAGAAGGCCCGATCTCATCCTCACTCCCAGGGGACCTTAGGAGTATTTAGTCCACCACAGTGTTATTCCAGTCTTGAACCAAGGGTGTTAGGTTTTTAAAACTCTTTCCTCCCCAAACTGTATACCACCAGCCATTGGGGATCAGCCATCATGAGGTACATAAGTGACAGCAGAGCAGGGCAGTTCTGTGCAGAAGTTTGCCACTGGAAGCCCTTAGCAAGCACTCTGAGGTTAGAAATGACACAGCTCAGGTGAAAGGATCCATGAGGGGAAGGCTCAATACCAGCTAGAATAATGCTATTTTATGACAAAAAGAAATATAGTTACAGTTTACTCAGTGGCTAGCCATAAAATGATGCAATTCTTGATTTTTTAAAAAATTGGTATTAAGTCTCGTAATTTGAAAGTTTGTACTAAAGGTGAATTTATATATGCTACTGTAGTGTAGGGTTAAATATGACACAAAGAAGGCTTTAATGAATTCTGTATACCTTCTGTGGCAAGTTCCCATTAAATATTCCTTTCCCATCTGTATTTTGTTTATAAAGTACTCAATCCAGGTAGTATTCGGAATCCTGGTTTTTCATCATAGGAAATATACCTCAAACTAGTTGATATCTAATCAGATCATTACATAAGCTTTCTTGAACTGTGCCTTAGATCTTGGTTTTTACCTAATTGTTGAGCCAGTTAATGAATTGAGTTTCATTCTTGCCTAGTGCCCTTTATCTTTTTAAAAATGTTACATGATAATTCTGAAAATTCCGATTAATTTTCCCTCTATAAATGCTTTAAGTCTTCTTTTTCTATCTGATTGTTTATTGTGGTACTGGGATTGAGCCCTGGGCCTGGTGCATTCTAGGCAAGTGCTGCACAGAGCTATACCACCAGCCCTTTTTATTTTAAGACAAGGTCTTACTGAGGTACTCAGGCTGGTCTCACACTTAGGATTCTCCGGTCTGAACCTCATGAGTAACTGGGATTATGGGCCAGCACCCCCCACACCTGACTCTTCCTGTCTTTTTAGTACTTCTGCCCATTGTTGCAAGTTCTCATGCATGTTGTGTTCCTTAACAGGGATCAGAACACCTGCTTATAATATCTTTGGTTTTAACATAGCCAGTTACTGCTGTTCATAGATACAGTGAAGGAATGGCTTTGTTTTCCTTCCCATAAATGCCAGTTCTGATCTCTTTTACCAAATGCTTTGTCTCATTATAATAATGGGTGCTGTTTATACAACTTAACTTTAGTCTTCCTATTTTTCTCTGTTTCTGTTTTTCTTCTAAACCCTGTTGACTCACTTTCTGTAAAGGGCCAGAAAGGAACTATTTGAGGCATGTAGCCTATAGAGTCTTCAGTGGAACTAGTCAGCTCTGCCCTGTAGTGCAAAAGCAGACATAGAAATATGTAACTTAATGAGCTTGACTGGGTTTCAATAAAACTTTACTTATAGACACAAAAATTTAAATTCCATATAATTTTCACATTAAAATGTCTTCTTTTGGCCACCTACTTCTACCCCAACTGACTGAAATGTAAAAACCATTAGTGGCTCCTGTGCCACAGTTTGCTTTAAATCCAGTGTATTTTTGCTCATGTTAACCCAATTACTTGCTGTCATCACCTTAATCTGTGTTGCTAATTGCAGAGAGCCTTTGTACCTTGCAGCAGGGAAAAATGAATGTTTAATCTTATCAGAGCTAAAATCAGACTGTGTTAAACAGCCAGCCAACTTTTGAGCTTTTTAGGTTTTAAGTACAATGATTTTAAGAGTTATTTGTTTGATTTTTTTAAAAGAGATATTTGACAAGATACTGCTTAGAAGAAAAAAATATTTACAAATGGTGTTTCAGTGTTCTGTTGTCAGTGATGTCAGTGACAGTGGGAATAATATTTATTCATATAACATTTGTCTAATTCTTAATATTTTTGAATTTCTTTCCACACATCATCTTGCTTAATTTTCACAACATCCTATGTACTAAACTTAGAAGTGGTATGTTATCATTCTTAGATGAGGAATTACCATGAGAAATTAAGTGACTTGCTTGAGTCTAAAATTAGGCAGTGATAGAAACAAGCCTTCTTGGTCACTGAACACTCAGGGAATGTTAGGAATAAAAAGAATGGTACCATGTTCGACTTTATCAATTCACAAAAGAAAACCCAAAGTCCCCATGCTAGTAATTTATGGAGCAAATTTCTAGGCCAGAGTATTTTCTGTTAGGCTGTATCTCACATAAAAATAACTAAACCAAAATTTATTAATGCTTATTATATTTAGATAGCTTCTTTTTAAATTTTTTGCTTAGTGTCTTAAAAAGTATAAAGTGAAATACTTAAGTGCTACTTAGCATACTTAATATTCAACCATAGTTCCAAGCTAAGGATTCTGGATTTCAGTACTTGTGGAATAAAAGCAAACCTAACTTTTTGTTCCTTTCCAGCACCAGCATTGGATGTTGACTGGCAAAGCAACAATACCTTTGCTTCTTGTAGTACAGATATGTGCATTCATGTCTGCAAATTAGGACAAGACAGACCTATTAAAACATTCCAGGGACATACGGTAAGAAACCTTTTTCCCCCCTTTAAAATGACAGTGATGAACAAGTAATGTTTCAGAATGTTTTGAAGTATGTATGTTTGATGTCCAAGTGTCACTGTACTCTATAAAACAAAAAATGTGAAAATTTACTGTTATTTTTAGAATGAAGTAAATGCTATCAAATGGGACCCAACTGGCAATCTCCTGGCCTCCTGTTCTGATGACATGACTTTGAAGGTAATTCATTTGGTGGGAGGAAATGGGTTGGTGGTGCACATGGTGTGGCTACTCTCGCCATTATAAGACTGCTCAGAATAATAGCCCTATTAAATTGCATATTTAAGCCTGGATAAGTGCTTACTGACTTTTAAATGATTAATCTTTTTTCATATTTTGTATTTTCTTTTCTGAAATACATAAAAATACTTGAATAGAGTAAATAAATTCTATTAAAGGAATGACTGTATAATGTGAATTACGATAATGTATTAATTAGGGTTCAGCAGAGAAACAGAACCAATAGGAAAGTGAGTGGGGTGGATTGAACTGTAAGAAATTATGAGGAATTGGTGCACATGATTATGGAAGCTGAGAAATCCCCCTATCTACTGTGTGCAAGCTGGAGACCCTGGAAAGCTGTTGTTCCAGCCTGAATCACAAGACCTGGGAACCAGGAGGGCCAGTGATATAAGTCCAATCCAAGAGCAGAAGACCCATGTTCCAACTCAGCAGTCAGGCCAGGGAAGAGAATTCTTTCTTCCTCTGCCTTATTTTATTCAAACCCTTACCAAATTTGCATAATGCCTACCCACATTAGGAAGGGAAATCTGCTTTATTTGTTTCTCATCCAGAAACACCCAGAGATAGTGTTTGTCCAAATATTTGAGTAGCCCATACTCATCCTTCCTTGGTTTCTTCCCTCTTTTCCAACCTGCTTCCTCTATTACCTCACTTTTTCTCCTCAAAAAGTTTCCTTCATATATCACTTCAGTCACACTTGGCTCAGTGTATGATTTCTAGAAAAATCCAACCTAAATCAGCCAGTAAACTTGGACCAACTTTTCTCAGCACTGTATGTGTACTCTGCCACTGTTAGCGTATCACAGCTTCTGGCAGCAATGTGGATGACTGTCCTGCTCCTGTCAGTCTGCTCTCAGATTCACTCCTGATCATACTGTGCCCTGCTATGTTCTGTAACCCAGGGGACTCACTTTTGCAAATTATACTTCCCAGGTTCCTGGGCCTGACTCTTTTCCAGATGGGTTCACACAATGGAAGACAGGCTGGGTCTCTGGGAAGGGCTCTTGCTCTTGCCAGGCAGGCTCTTCTCTACAGCTCCAGTTCCCACTGTTCAGTCATCTCCTGCTTTCTCTACAGTCTTAGGTTTCTTACAGTTGTTCACCTCTGGAGGATCTCATTTTCCTGTTTTTCACTCTTCCCAAATCTTCCACGATTATTTCCTTGTATTAAACTAAACTCAAGGATTTTGAGGTAAAAAACAACCTAACACAAATCTCAAATGAATGAAGCCTGGAACCTTCTTTTGCATTAGTTAACTCTGCTTTAATACAGTTTTATTCTTGACTTTGCAATGCCAAAGAATGCAGACTTGATGACCCTTGCAGATATGACTGTTATGAAAGAAAACTGCTTTTCCTTCTACCATGAAGAGACTAAATTTACCCTGGAAACCTTGTGGATACCCTCCACCCCTTTAAAGTGCTTGCTGTGTTTTTAGACAGACAATTCTTAAGTCTGGCCCCACCTCACAAGGTTTGCTAGTAAAAAATACTTTGTTCAGTATGTTTACGAGTTTTCCTTGCATGCACATGCATTAATGTGTTTAAAATGAGAACTTCTTCTGGGGCAGTATATGGTACATATGAGGAAATGAAAGAAGGCCAGTTTCATAGATTTAGTTACAAACTGGAGGAAGAGGTTGGAACTAAAAATTGTTAGCCTTTCTTTATCCCAAGAGCAATTGAAAATCAGGGGATTTAAAGATGGATAAATAATGCATTAATAGAGCCAATTTCTGAGAACAGAGAATAACAGGTAAATCTTAAGAAACTCTAAGAATTGCCAAATCAAAGAGGATGTTTTCTAAAAGGAGACTGAAAAGGAATGACCAAAGTGAAAAGAGAATTGTAGAGAAGAGTATTTCAAGGGATGATGGTGCCATTAGCATTAATTGCTGTTGAATGGTCTAATAAATTTTAGAAACACGTGTTTTAGATTTATTTACTTATTTATTTGGGGTTGTAAATACCTAATCTTAAAAAAACACTATCCTCATGCTTCATTTTCTCCATTAGTAATGTTACAGAAGTGTGAATTTTGCCTAATTTTTGTTTCTTTGTTGGCTGTTGAGGTTGGTTTTGTGTGTTGGACAAGATATTGCAACATCCCATCCTTGCCCCCATCTATGTTTACATTGAATACAAGAAATACTCCTGATACAGATTTCTGTTAATTTTTGTCCAAAAATAATAAGCATTTTAAAATCTGTATATATAGGCTTATTTTCATTTTAGGAAAAGTTATTCACCACTTAGCCATTAAAACTTTTAATTATTGCACCTGCTTAATTTATTCTGTATGAGTTATCATTATATTACTTGGAAGTTGCTTATTTTTTTCACTTTTAAATTATAATTTTATTTTGGGGACAGCATGAAAACTAGGCATTCAACAATTTAGGATCATTAGTCAAGGACCTTCTTAAAAATTGAACTTGCACCATCTAAAGCTATCAAAAGTAATCTTAGAACAGCTACAGCTAATTCAGCTTTCAACCTCTCAGAATAGTGAATATTTATAAAGGGCTTAAAAGCTAATTTTTCATTTTTATAGAGAGATAAATGTATTCCACTGCACATAATTCTCCTTATAAATACTCTTGATTTCTATAATTATTCTGGTTTTCTGGCAAGATAGCATTTTAAATGTTTACATCTTACAGAAAAAATTATATTTATTTTTCTTTTTTGTTTAGATATGGAGTATGAAACAAGACAATTGTGTCCATGATTTGCAAGCACATAATAAAGAAATTTATACTATTAAATGGAGTCCAACAGGACCAGGGACAAATAATCCAAATGCCAACCTTATGTTAGCAAGGTGATATTTCTGTTTTATTCTTCCTTTTATGACTTTTCTGAAAATAAAACTTCTAACTATGACAGAAAATTAGAAAAGTTTCCATGAAAAAGGAATCTATTTTATAAGAAATTTTCATGGGAACCTTTAAACATGGGGTTTTCTTAGTAGTATTTCAGGGAGATAATCAAATACCAAATGTTGATTAAAATCCAAATAATTGAGACATAGCGTAATAAAATGTCATCAGCATCTTTAAAAAAATAAAATTTTAAATATGGTTAATTTTGTGTGGATCAGTAAAAATGGATTATTAAAAGAGAAGAATGCAGTAAATTAACTCATTTAGTTTTCCAGTTCAGGGATTTGGAGATACTTTAAAGCTGCTTTTCTCTTCGTTTAGTTTCCACTTTCTGAAATACTTTCATCTTCACAGGCCAGTCTGCTTCTCATAAAGGTTTTGTAGCTAGCCACTTAGGAATATCAGACTATGGGAGGTTGGGAGCAAGTCTGAGAAAGCCTATAAGTCTGTAACTTATAAAATCATTTTTTTCCCCTCCCTTTTCAGTGCATCCTTTGATTCTACTGTTAGGTTATGGGATGTAGACCGAGGAATATGCATCCATACTTTGACAAAACACCAAGAGCCTGTGTACAGTGTAGCTTTCAGTCCTGATGGCAGGTATCTGGCAAGTGGTTCTTTTGACAAATGTGTGCACATCTGGAACACACAGGTATGTCTAAGTTATTTAAATCATTCAACACTCAAGCATTTAATTGGAAACATTTGCTTACACAGCCCCCCCACCCCTGCCTTTGGTTATTCCTTATGCAGAATTACTTAAATTCTTTTTTTTTTTTTAACATATTACATTAAACTAGACAAGGTTTTCTTAAGCAAAATCCAGAGTCTATTTTCTTTTTTTAATTAATTTATTTTTTTAGTTTTCAATGGACCTTTATTTCCACGTTGCTTTCATTTTGTTAAAAAATCTTTTTTAACAAAAAATTTTGTAAAAAATTTGTTAAAAAATTTATTTATATGCAGTGCTGAGAATCGAACCCAGTGCCTCACATGTGCTAGGCAAGCACTCTACCACTGAGCCATAACCACAGCCCAAATTGCTTTACTTCTTGCTTCTAAAAATAAAATACATTTTAAGCAGTGTAGTAGACATAAAGTTTGAAAGCTTAGGATGCATTTATTTAAATAAATGACATTTTCTAAAAGAATTCTTTGAAGGAGCTCTATATGAGCAATCAAAAATGTATTAAGAGATAAGATTTTATGGCTAAACCCAATGATTTATTTGGAAAAATACTTGTAATTCATACTGTTTTCAAAGACAGTGCTGTGTACAGGTCCTTTCCTAATAGTGGCACAGCTTGTTGTTTTCATTTTGTTAAAAAATCTTTTCAGTGTTTTAGTTTTTATGTTCCATGTACTACATTTCTCTTATAATAGGCCCTGTAGTCACACCTCTCATTCATCTTTGCAGTTGTAGGACATATGTAGTAAGTTATTGTGGGCTGTATCCCATTTTGTAGCTGATCACCACCATAGTTGGTTTCATTAATTTGTGTAAGTCATCATTTCAAGTATTTTTTATTAAGTTATACATAGATATGGTTCATGGGGAGAAAATATTATTTAGAGATATATACTGAGAAATTTTGTTCCCATTTCTGGCTTCGTCCTCAGTAGGTTGCTTTTTTTTTGTTAGTTTCTCTCTCATTCTTTTTTTGTTTTTGTTATTCTTTTTAGGTATACATGACAGTAGAGTGTATTTTGAAATATTATAGGTACATAAAGTGTAATTTATTCTAATTAGGATTCCATAGTTGTGGAGTTACGCTGAATTTTATTCTTAAATGAAAGCATTGTCTTCATTTTACACTTCCCCTGGCAATGTAGGAGAATATGTTACCTCACAGTTCAATTTGTGGGTGAAAAGTGCTATTTTAATGTAGCTGTAAATTTGTGGCTTTTTTTTTTTTTTAATGAATGAGATCAGGAATCTTTATGTTCATGTTGATTTTCCTGTAATTCTGATCATGTCTTTTCCTTGTTTGAGTTATCTTTTTGATTTCTAGAAGCTTTTTATATACTAGAAAAAAAAAGGCCCTTTTCATGTGAATTGTAAACTTTTCCTAGTTATTACATTATTAAGTCAGAATATTAGGTTATATTTTGAATAAAATTTTAAAGTAAAAATGTTCTATGTTAATATTTAATATTAATATTTCACTGTTACTTTGTCTCTACTCCTCCATTTTCTCTCTTTATCAGTATATGCCTGTGCCAGATGTATTCTTAACTACGATGGATATGCTTTAAAAATTCATTTCTGAATTTTATCTGTGTTTCTGAGAGGACACTGTACCCAACTCAACTTTTTAAAGCTTTTCAGTAGAATATTTGTGAAAGTGAATCAAAATATAAATAACACAGTAATATAAATCTTCACACAGTCTTTTTTTCATTTTCACTTTTAATTATATTTCAAACAATAATACTACAAGCATCCATATGCCTACCAACCAGATTTAATTGATAGGAACCTCTTGCCACACTTGTTTTAGATCTCTTTCTTTCTGCATTTACATGATAAAATGTAGATAGAGCTACAGTGTTTCCCTCCTTTCTTTTTCCTCTTCCTTTGTAGAGGCGCTGAGCAAAGCTTAGAGAGTATTTGTTATTCCCATGATAAATGACATGTATTACTGTTTTGTGTTGTCATATTGTATGTAATCATATTGTACATAAATAGTATGAAATTGTATATATCTGTTGAAGCTTATATATATATATATATATATATATATATATATATTTTTTTTTTTTTTTTTTTTTTTTTTTTTTCCTTCTGCAGTGCTGGGGATTGAACCCAGGGCCTTGTGCTTTGAGGCCAACTGAGCTATATTCTCAGCCCGAAGCTTATATTTTTAACCATTTTATGTTTTAAGTATAATCACATGAATACATGTAGATCTAGAATAATCATTTAATTTGACCACTTAAAACATTGTCTGGATGTAGCAGTTTATTCATTTTCTTATTGTTAGACTTCTATAAACATTTGCCATGAACATTATTGCACATGTTTCCTTATGGAAATGAATGAAGGTTTTTCGAATACTTTTACTGTACGCACATTATGTGCATGCACACCCATACATGTATGTGTATGGAGATGATGGGCCTACCAAACTGCTTTCAAACTCCTTATACCAAATTTATACTTATATTTTTGAATTTCCTATTTTTCTCTGTCCTGAGATCATCAAACTGCTAAATCTTTACCCAATTTGATGAATGTATAATAATGCTTTGTTTTAATTTGTTCTTCCTTGATTATTGATGAGTTTAATGTCTTTTTAAATCCTTATTCTCCAGTTGAATATTCTTTTTTTTAGAATAAATGCACTCGGAACTCACATCTCCCCCTTATTTTTCTATAGTGTGTTCTCTTTTTGTCTCTCTCACACTCTGTCCACCCCCCCCCCCAGCTCCTTCTCTCTCTGTCTCTCTCTCAGTATTGAATAGTTGTGATTCTAGTTCTATTCATTTGGATACTAATCCACCTTGGTCATATGGATTGCAGTGATACTGCAGTTCCTGGTCTTTTTATTTTCTTAATATGGTATATATCATGTAGAAAAATTTTAGTATTCATATTTATCCATTTTTTAATTGCTGCCATTCATAGCTTAATAGTCTTCCTTATATACATACAACTGAGTTCTCTGACATCTTTAAGTATTTAAGCTTTTTTGTGTGTGTTTTTAGCCTCTTTGGGATTGATTTTTATATATGGTACAAAATAAAGTTACTTTTCTGTTCTTGGCACTTTAGTCTGTTTTAATATTTCTAATGAAGAGCATACATTTCTGGATTTTTTTTCATGAATGCTTTGAATTTATAGGTGAAACTGGAGGAAATCATTGTCATTGAATTTTTATCACCCATAAATGTATCTCCATTTATTTATCTTTTATTCATAACTTCAGTAAAATTTTATAATTTTCTTCTAAGATCTTCTATTCTTTTTCTTAATTTATTCTGAGGTGCCTTTATGTTACTATGAAAATACATTCCTTAAAAATATTTTTTCTTGGACTGGGTTTGTGGCTCAGTGGTGGAACACTTGCCTAGCATGTGTGAGGCACTGGGTTCAATTCTCAGCACCAGATATAAATAAATGAATAAAATAAAGGTCTTTAAAAATATATATATATATGTGTGTGTGTGTGTGTGTGTGTGTGTGTATATATATATATATATATATATATATATTCCTTTATTTACTTTTTGTTGCTCATGTTTGGACCATTTTCAAATTCTCATTTAGTTCATTGTGACAAAGTCAAATTTTAATGAAATTTAGATATGGCGCGCTAATGGTAGACATTGCTATGCTTATAAGGCCATTGATCAGCTATCCATATTATATTGTATCACTAGAGTTTATGAGATACAAATTTACTTTTTTTTAAGTTCAAAGTAATAAAATGGTACCTAGTGAATTCTCATTAAAGGAGAAAGTGATTATTATTCTGTTGTACATATATATAATTTGTTTCCTGTTAGTAGTTGGGTATCGTATTTTTTAAGCATTTGACAGATAACAGTTGGGGCTTTTCCCAATGTTTGGCCCATTAACTTTTTAGTGTCATAACCCTGACTTGTTGACCATACCATTTCTATTCATTGTAGCCCAATTCAAACATAGAGATTGTTTTGAAAAGGAAGTTAAATGTTTTTAATTCCAAAGTCATTTGTAGATTGTATAGATTTTATTTTCTATCCCTCAGCTGAGTTTAGATTTTGTTCATGCCATTTTTTTCCTCATTAACCACAGAAGCTCCAGGCTTACTTAAATTTTTTCATTAATCCCATAAATTATGAGAAATTTTAGGTAGAAAACAGAGGACACAGCTAGGCCTTCCCTTTCTGAATCAGCTATAGAGAGCATCTGTGGTTTGTGCCACTTTATCAGACTGAATTTGAAGAGGAAAGAAAGGAAAACAGACTTCCAGGCCAGTAGTTAACTTGTATAGACTGTTTGGGGAAGTGTTTGTAAGGTGTGTGGCTTGTTGGTATATTGTTTTTAATTATATCTGTTCTTTCTTGACTTTTTAGGGTAACATAAAACTTCTGTGTTTTGTACTAGCAGAATGCCAGAAGCACATTTTTTATGTTTTCCAGCTCTCACAATAGGGCCTCTGCCTTCTGCCCTATTAATGACTGACTTCCTAGGAGTATACATTTTTGGACTGAATTTTAATTCTTCAGGGCAGTAGAATGATTTTTGTTTTCATTGCTGAAGGAATTAAATAATTTAGTTCTGCTTCTGGTTCAGCTAAATTAACAATGAAATTATTAGTATTCTTGCTGCTTTTTTTTTAAACTTATAACATCTTTCAAGATTAAAGTATTTATTTTATATTTTTGTCTTCCTCCTTGACCACTTTTCTTCTCTATTTAGGACTCCTGAATAAACATGACAAACAATAGATTTATTTTGGGATTATCTTTATTAGTTATATTTCCTCTTTGAAATGGTCTATCAACAAACTGAATTAATTTTGTTTCTGAACATGATGGCAAAACTCATGCTTTTTTAGTGATAGCGACCAATATAGATTTCATGTCATACACTATTTATTTATAGCTGTTATTAGCTGTATTAAAGAAGCCAAAGATATCTTAGCCAAGAACTGTGTGTTGGAGTAATCTTTTGACAGCAAATGATTGATAGTATTTTTATTTTAAAAAATCATCATATCACATTTCTAGTATTTCATAACTTGCACTTATTTTGGACTTGAAGCTAAGCCCAGGCTCTGATTGCTAGACATAAATCCATGCCATATTTTTATCTCACTATTGGATTTGTAACTATGATTTTAAGATTCTGCTTTTCATTTTTTAGACAGGTGCTTTAGTTCACAGCTATAGGGGAACAGGTGGAATTTTTGAAGTTTGCTGGAATGCAGCAGGAGACAAAGTTGGAGCCAGTGCATCAGATGGTTCAGTAAGTATAACAAAGAGTTTCTAAAGGAGTGTGTGTGCGTGTGCATATGTACACATTAGAATGTGGCTTATCATAGTAGCATTTAATTACTGAAGTCTTTTGCAAAGTAAATTTTAAGATATGATACTGATTTTTTTTTCTCCCCGAAGGCTGTATACTCTTGATGTCATTATATTCAGATAATGTAAATAAAATTTAGACTCTATTTTGCTAGAATAATGACTTTATAGTAAAGAAAAGAACAATTATTTTATTTACAAATCTTCATTAGTGAAATTAAATATAGTGAGAGTTTTACTGGAGAGAAATTGGAATTTTTAATGCCTATTTCTACCTTCTCTTTCCTGTGGAAGAGTGTTGGTGGTTCGGGGAAGGAAGATTAGACACTGATTTCTGCATTGAGGAATGTGTGATATTGAAAGACTTTCAAGATGAGTTTGGCCACTTTTTAAAAATATACCAGCTATGTCTTCTGGAGCTCTAAAAAGTAGAGGGGAAGATGAAAAGCCATAGCTGTATACTGAATTTATAGCTAAATATTATTTGTGAATTTTTCATTGTGGTCCAAAAGATAGAAAATGGTCTATTTTGTATCTTTTTCCCCTTCCTTTTAATGAACAGAGCAATTCCTAACAATTATAGCTATCTTTCTTCCCCACTAGTGTCAGTTTGTGGTTGTTTCCTTTGCTTAGACAATCTGACTTTTCCGTTGGTTAAGTGCCCATTTCTAAGATTAGGCTAAAGGTTTCATGAACTTAAGACTGAGAAACAGATTCAAAATTGTACTATAGAAAAGTTAAACTTGAAATGTAAAGTAAAATTCTGAACATGTTCGTTGATCATTTTAATTTCTTACAGGTTTGTGTATTAGACCTTCGGAAATAGCGCTACTAGTTGGAAGCCATGGACCGACTATGAATGTGTACATAGCCAAAATGACTGTCCCTCACCCATGTACTGCTATAGTCCCACTTGAACCATGGCCAGTCCACTACAGCCAAATCTAAAAGAAATATATACATACAGTGTATATAAACAAAATTGCACCCTGAAGATGACAGAGTTTTGTCACAGCTTGTGAATTCTGTTCACCAAGTGCTGGAATCTAATCTGCTGTGCCCCTAAAATAGCATTTAGAAGTTTGGATATGAAAACCAGAAGAGAGAAAGAGATATACATTATAAAAGCAGACCATACATACATGTACCAGTTTTTGGATACTAATAACAGCCTTGTCTCCCCCTTTGAATCAGCAGACACCATGGATTATATTCTTTTTTCCTTTCAGTAGTGAGCAGTTTGTATGTACAGAGAAAATGGACTTTAAAAAAAACTTGCAGCAGTAGTTTGTTCTTGCTTTTAAATTTTGTTTTTGGTTTAGATTATGGATGCATGAAGTAAGGGAGTGAATCAGTTCCTTGTTTATATTTTTTTCACCTTTTAAACAACAAAAAAAAGTTCTTAAAAATATTTTAATGCATTCTTTTGAAGAGGTAAATGTTTGGTACATTTTATGGCTCCCAGAGCATATATTCAATTGGTGCATATTGTGGAAGGAAGGGGGAATTTGAAATTAAATGAAAACATATAACTTGGGTCATGGCAATCTGTAAGACACATCAGTAAAAGGGTATTATGCTCTGTTTTTGTCGTTGTTTGTTTTTTTCTGGGTTTTTTTGTTTTTTTTTTTGTGATGTGGCTTAAATACAATAGTTTCTTTTTTGGGACATATTTCTGCCAATTAAAGACTAGAAGGGCACAAAATTTTTTTTTTTAAATACCATAGAGAAGATACATTTTTAAAAAATCTTCTGATGTTTTGTAGCCATAACTGAATTATGGTTAAAATGTGCACTATTGTGAAAAGGAGCAAAATAGTTTTGGGTTTTTTGTTGTTTGTTTATTTGTTTGTTTTGCTTTGTTTCTAAGAGATTAAAATGTTTCTGGATAAGGATTAGCTTCTCAAAGTGTCCATCATTCTGTATAGAAGCTTAACTATGTAATGTAACCAAACTCCAGTATTAAAAATCTCTCATGTTATTTTTCTTTATACAAAGCAAGATAACGGCATATAACACTGCCATTACATGGCAAAATGCTTGCTACCTTAGTTTAAAAAACAATCTTCAAAACGAAAGACTTGCTTCAAGGTGTTTTTAATAGCAGTGATTCACAATTTAAAAAAAAAAAAAAAAAAAAAAAAGGATAATTGCACTAACCTCCCTGCTGCTCTGATTCTGCATTTGTGGTACTTGCGACTACATTTTTTTTTTTTTTCTCCCAAGTATAAGATTTAAGCTGCTATTTTTTTCCAATAATCACTACTATATCATGTCTTTCACTCTGTTTATGTCAAGTGTTTTCTTAAAGATAACAGGTATCAAATCAATCTCTTGTGCTCATGCAACTAAAAGTAAAATATACAGACAAATGTTAGCATGAGACCATGTTTATGTGTATGATTAACAGAGTTTGTCATGGTTAACATAAGAATCCAGGAGTGTGAATTTGGAAGAGAATAGTTGTCAAATTTATATCTTAAAGATTTTAATTAAGGAATTATTATCAAGCTTAGCAAATTTACAACACTATTTGTCATTATTTTGAGGCCTTTACTACTAAAATTTTAACCTGTGTGCTGTGTTTAAGTAGAAACTGATTTAACCCAAGTAATGCAGCTTTGATTTGCAGCATTTGTTGTTTTGCTATTTTACAAAACAGCATTGATTGAAGCAAGTCTTGGTTTTACTAAGGTAGAGTAGCATTTGCTATAGGTAAAGAGAATACACGTAATTTCACAATACATTGTTGTATGTACCCCAGTTGTTGTTAGTGGGGACTATGATACTGTAATAATATTTTTTAAAATTTACATCCAGAGAGGCAGTCATTCATGATGGTTTTGTGCCAGCTGTTTTTAGGGTTTTGGATCACATTAGAGATAATTTAGAACTTATTACCCTGTGACTTACGTAGGAAACCTAATATGCTGAGTATCTGGCACTTGAAATCCTGCTTTTATAGAGGTTCACATCTGGTTGACCTCTGTTGTTGTTTAAAAAAAATAAATAAAAATAAAAAAATCTGTGCAATAATTTTTAAATGTGCTCCCAGGAATAGACACAAATGTTTTGAGTATGTTTAAGCTGCATTTTCCTTTAGTGATGCATTTGTCAATTGCACTGAATTTAAATCTGAAAGTCAGAGGTGATTATTGATAGTACTTTTGTATTTTGATATGGACAATTTATTCATTTGCATACAGTTATTGAATTTTTCCCAGCTGATTAAAAGATAGTCAAGAAATTCTGCAATGTAGCTGCCAAAATAGGCAGCTGCATTTTATGATATTGTCATCTTTGCTGTTTTTTTTTTTTAATTCTTTAGCTATTTTACTTATGCATAATAGCCACAATAGGACATATAAAGATTATAAATGCAGAGCTTTATTATCCTGAAGTCTTGGGTCTTTCAAGTGTAAACTTCTCTGAAAGGTATCCATTTTGTAGGCTTGGGTTCTTGGTGAGCATACAATTGTTTGTTTTTGCTGCTGTTCTCACATCATCATTGCCTGCTGATGTGCCACGATGCTGCTCCAGTAGACAAAAATAAGACCATCTCTAATTTGAGCAGTAACATGATTGCAAGAGACCAAGTTTCACAGCCTGTAAAGTTCTATATTTGGGGTTCTTACTCATATTTCCTCCCATTTTTTCCTGAGAGCTTATTCCTGAAGATCAACTGAATCCAGTAGTTGGTCTATGGAATTCATTATATAGATCATTGTTTTATATGCTACTATAAGAAATGTATGATCATAAGGAAAAATAGGAAGGAAAATTTTATTAAAATGAAGAAAGAGCAGCTGCCACTCTTAAATGTCATAAAGGATTATCTTTTTTTCTTCTCCATGTAGGAAATACCTTAAGTACTTATATTTGTTCCAGTCCCCATTTCCCACAATCAATCAGGTAATATTGACTTTCAAATGACTTTTAGAAGTGGTAACTGGTAATTTCCTAATAGGTCTTAGAACGTATCAAATTGTTTTAATTATTCTCTAGGTAAGTATGTTTTAGGGTTAAACATCTTTTACAGATACTGAAAGTGCCTCCTTTTGTGGTGTAAAAAAACAAATTATGGTGCAAAAAGTAATCACTAGATTGAATTACATGAAGGTTTTTTGCTTTTTGACATACAAAAATGTCAAGAGAAAGGCCAAAGATTTGTACTTTTTCACTTAACTTATAAAAGCACTCCTTTTTTCCTTAAACTTCTTTCTGTCAAATTAGATTTAATGAGAGAGTACTATTTTTAAGGAGCTATCTGTTTATGTAGACTGATTTTGTTTAGAGTAATGTAAACTAATAATGAGTAGAGGCCTGAAGAGGACTGTGCATTTTTGCTATTAAAGGAATCACAAATGACCATACTTCTGCAAGCAAAAATGACGAGTTTTACTAGATAAGTAGAAAATTAAATCTTAAATGCAGTGCTATTTCCTCTTTTAAGTCAATTTTCATTTTCTTATACACATTGTACATTTCTACAGAACCTGTGTTTATTCTCATATGCTAAGAACGGTACTTGCACATGGTAAATTATTGTTAAGAGTTTCCGCAGAAATCCTGTTTCAGTGGACCAACATTGTGGCATGGCAGCAAATGCCAACATTTTGGGGAATAGCAGCAAACCTACAAGAGACCCTGGTTGGTGTTTTTTTTTGTTTGTTGGTTTGTTTTTGGTTCCCCTCCCCGCTTCCCTGAATCAGCAGGGATGGAAGGAGGTGGTAGGGAAGTTATGAATATCTCCTTCCAGTAGTAGCTCTGAAGTGTCACATTTAATATCAGTTGTTTTTTTTTAAACATGATTCTAGTTAAATGTAGGAGAGAGAAAAAAGGAAGTGTTCACTTTTTTTAATACACTGATTTAGAAATTTGATGTCTTATATCAGTAGTTCTGAGGTATTGATAGCATTCTTTATTTCTGCCTTTTTGTTAACAGTGTTGAAGCAGGGTGAATAGGGCATATTTTTTTTCTAGTAAGCTGTTTCATGATGTTGTCTTTGGAATTTCTGGATAAGTTCAAGAAAACATTCTGCATGTTGTATCTAGTCTGATGTACTTACCCATCTCATTACAAACAAAACAAGCAGACTGCATCTTGTAGCTCTGTAATCCTTGAATACAGAAGTAATTTTCTCTTTCCTGACTTTAACATTGTAGCTATGTTTTCATTTTGATTTTTACAAATCCTTTGGGTCTAATTCTGTGAGCCTACCTATAGCACTGGATTAAAATGTCTGCATCATTTCTTTAGTTATCCAGTTAACTTTAAAACTGTTGTAAAGTGTAAACCAGCCCATGACAGTTTTTTGTACATGTTAAAGAACTTTATTGTTCAGTTTTCATGATTATTGTGTAAGGAAGACTGATATAGATGTTCTATGCTGTCCTGGACCATGTTAATTACACTTATGATGTATTTTGGTTCCACATCACAATGATTTGTCCCCAATGACCCTTTTATCCTTTCTAGGCACATTTTTTGTTGTTGTTGTTGCAGATTCCCTTTGCATTGTATTGCTTTGACAACTGTAATTTGAATCAGATCTGAAAGAGGTCCAGAATAAAATATATTTTGATATTATGTTGGCTGTGTACATATATAAAACCTTTGATATTTATGTAGTTTGTATAGTCTATTTGCTAGTCAAGTAATGAGAGAGGGATGGTATTTCCTGTTCACATTTTAATTTCTTCTTTCCTCCAGTGTTGTGTAGAATGAACCTTCTTGCTCTGAGTTAGCTTTCGTAACATATAACATGTCTATTCTCTCCCTTACTAGTGTTACTAGTTATAGCAACAACTTTCATCAGAACCCCAAAACACTGTTTTTCATAAACATTGTTTTCCAAGGTATATACTTTAAAGTAAGCCCATAGGGAAAATGACAAATTTTACTATTTTATTACTTCTTGCAGAAGATAAGATTTTTTAAATGAAGGGATTATTTTCTATTTTTATTAAAGAATAATAGAGCATCTAATCAGCTGAGGGATAGCAGTTACTTTTAAGTTAAAAAATTTTTGAAAATTCAATATTGTATTTAAAAGATATTATCTCACATAATCTAAAAGAGACCTCAGATTTGTTTCCTTAGCATGCAGTTGAGAACAAAACAGTGTCTATGTGTTATTGACAATTTTTAGGGCAGGAGGCTCAATGTCCTTAATGATACTTTCCCCTTCACATAAACAAATTATGACATTTATTTACTTCCTTAGCCAGTTCCTTATATTATTACAACCCTAATAGCCTATGAGAAATGATATTAGGTACCTTCTAGGTTTAATTTCCGTTCATACAGATTTTTAAGAAAGAATCATTGAGCAGATTTTTGTATTTTGTTTTCAGAACACTTGCTTCTCCAGGTCTAGGCTCTGTCTTTTCTTTCCATTTCCTTAAACAGAAAAAATACAGGTATACTCTTCAATATTTTATTTGATATAAGCCACTGCTAAAACTAACAATCTTTGGTTTTCACGGGGTTAACTTTTATTGCATGGCATAGATTGTTAATATGCATTTTATACTTTTCCAGAAAGTATTGGACTACTAAGGATTAGAATCCATGTGAGCTTGAAGTTAAGCTGAAATTAATTTAAGCAGTCATTGAAGGGATTATTTTTAATTTCATAGTTCTTATACTTTATCATGGATTAGATTTCTTACCTGTTATAATCCATAGCCAATGAAAGTTTACTGTTTCCCAGTATAGTCCTTTGAAAAATACAGTGAGGGAAAAGCCCCCGGGGAGGGTGCTTCTCTCTGCTGTACCAAAGCTCCCTCTCAACAATGAAATGTTAACCCTATGCTACTTTTTCTGCATGCTTCTTAAATGTTATATCTCAATGCTTAATTGTCCTAACTTGTAATATTTTTGTATTAAATTTTTTAGGAGTTACTTGTAATTTCTTTATAATTTAAAATATATTAAACACAAAGTGTTTAGTAAAGTACAGATGACAATTACTAATGTTTCTTGGTTGTTGGGTTTGCATGATTAGTTGGGAAGACAATTCACATTTTAAGAATTAAGACCAGTGGGGTGAGATCTACACTGAAAAAGATCACAGTTCTGTTATTCAGTCATTGTTCTGTTGTTAAAAACAACTTTCTAACATACTAATCCATTATCAGAATGGGCTGGGTTAAGATATGCTGTGCTATCAGGTAAACAAAAGCAGAGGTTGGATGGCTACTGGGCAGCACTGTGGAGAAACTCAAGCAATGCATCAGAACTTCAGGTATTCAAACCCTTGCCTTAAAAATACAATCAGACAGACTCAGCCTGGGATCAGACATCTGAAAATGTCAGCTTCCAGAATATCACACATTCAGCTTAGGGAATTTTGAAAAGTCTACACTTCACCAGGACTTTTCTGCATAAGCTTTTGTTGGCTTAATTTATACACACTACTGCATTAGGTTAATTATCTGATTTCCAACTTAGTTACGCGAGGAACAATGTACCCCAAAGAATAGCTAAAAGTAGAAACTCTTGCACATTTGGCATGGATACCATTATGATGGCATAAAGTGAAATAATTAAAATTAAGTTTAAAATCACACAGATATACTATGTGGTGTTGGCTTCATTTTTCCAGCTGAAGTCGAGATTTTAATGTGTGGAAACAAGATTTTAAAGTCGGACATACATGTTAAAGTCTTGCAATAAATCAAGACTAAATTAGAGGTAAGTTCATTTTAACTTTTAAAACTGTCAGTTAAACTATGGTGTCCTAAAAATAAGAATTCTTTTAATAACAAAATGCCTGGCTCTACTTTTAACCTGTTGGCTAATATGGTAGCACTAAGTAAGTGCAGTTTCTTTCATTCTTTTTTTTTCCTATAGATGACTTGTGTGGGAGGGGGCACTGTCATTGGCATATGGTTTATTATAAAGTGCATACCTACAAGGAAATTCATACACAAGTTGTAAACAACAGATTCCCTTAGCAAACCCTTAATCAAGTCATCATTGGTATCCACTGGTAACATTTGCGTCCTTCCAGACTTTGGGCAGTGGTAGGGCACATGCCAAGTATTGAACCTAAGGACACTTAACCGCTGAGCCACATCTGCAGCCCTTTTAATTTTTTATTTGGATGAAGGGTCTTGCTTAGGGGCATGTGTACTTAAAAAAAGAAAAAATACATGAGATTGAAATAGTCATTGACTTGAGAAACTCACTTTTTCATTGAATTCATCAGGGAATTTTGTCATTACTCTATAGATGTAGCTTGAACTGTACATTCGGCCTAAGTGCCCAGGATGAATCTGAACTCCACCATTGTTATTTTTGACCTGAGTTTTTCACATCCATAAAATGTTGCTTTAGTGATAGCTTCCTACTTCATAGATTGTGTAAAGACCTTAAAAAACATTGCCTGGTTATGTAAAGCAAAATGTATTTCACCATTTTGATTTTTTTATGGTTGCCTTGTATTACACACCAAAATTTAGCCTCAATGTTTATTTACTTTTTTTCACTTACTCTCATTAAAAGCAGTGGTGCACAGTGTGCCTAGTAGTTGCACACCTGTAATCCCAGCTCCTCTGAAGACTGAGGGAGGAGAAATATTCTATGTATGTCTATTAAATCTACATTATTAATTATATTTTTAGTTTTGTAGCTTTTTTTATTTTTACAGATTGCATTTTGATTCACTGTACACAAATGGGGTACCACTTTTCATTTCTATGGTTGTACACAATGTAGATGGACACCATTTGTGTAATCATATGTGTACATAGGGTAATGATGTCTGTCTCATTCCACCATTTTTCATACCTCTGCCCCCTCCCCCTCTCATTTCCCTGTACATAAAGTTCCTCCATTCTTTTATCCCCCCCACCCCCATTATGTATCATCATCCACTTATCAGGGAAAACATTCAGCCTTGGTTTTTTGGGATTGGCTTATTTCACTGAGCATGACATTTTCTAATCCGTCCATTTACCTGCAGATGCTATAATTTTATTCTTCTTTATGACTGAAAAATATTCCATTGTGTATATATTACCACAGCTTCTTCCACCTTTTTACCCAGTTATCCCACTCCTCAGTTTATACCCAAAAGACTTAAATTTAGCATACTACAGTAATGTAGTCACATCAATGTTTATAGCAGCTCAATTCATAATAGATTGTGGAACCAACCTAGATGCCCTTCAACAGATGAATGGATATAGCTTCTTTATTTAGTTTTTGTTTAGAGGATCAATCCAGTGGGGAGGGAGGTATGTTAAAGTCACCCAATATTATTGTGCTGTGGTCTATTTCCTTCTTGAAGTTGAGAAGGGTTTGTTTGATGTACATAGATGCTCCATTTGGAGTGGGGGGGGGCATAAAGAAACTTTGGCTTGAAGTTCACTTTATCTGAGAATAGAAATCCCTGCTTGTTTATGAGATCCTTATGAATGATATATTTTTTCCCATTCTTTTACTATCAGGCTGTGATCTCTTTCTCTATGAGATGAGTCTCTTGGAGACAGCATATTGTTTGGTGGTGTTTTTTAATCCACTCTGCCATTCTGTGTCTTTTAATTGATGAGTTTAGGCCATTTACATTCAATGTTGTTATTGAGATACATTTTTATTCCCTATCATTTTGATTTATTTCTGGTTTTTAATTTGAATTAGTTTCTCCATTGATTCAATGTTCTTTTAGTGCAGTTCCTCCCTTTGCTGGGTTTTACTTTTACTTTTCATTTCTTCTTCATGAAATATCTTACTGAGTGTGTTTTATAGTGCAGGCTTTCTAGGTGTGAATTTTTTTAACTTTTGTTTATCATGGAAGGTTTTTAATTTCATCATTAATTCTGAAGCTTAATGTTGCAGGGTATAGTATTCCTGGCTGGCATTCATTTTTTGAGAGCTTACTATATATTACAATTCTAAGACCTCCTAGCTTTGAGGGTCTGTGTTTAAAGATCAGCTGACCTGGAAAGGTTTCCCTCTAAATGTTACCTGTCATTTTTTTCTGGCAGCCATTAAAAGTCTATCCTTAGGCTGTATGTTAGGCGTTTTCATAATAAAATGCCTTGGTGTGGGTCTGTTTTAATTTTGTATATTTGGGTTTCTATAAGACTCCTATATTTGATTTTCCATTTCATTCTTTAGGTTTGGGGAATTTTCTGTTATTTCATTGAAAAGATTGTATATTCCTTTGGTTTCTGTTTCTAAGCCTTCCTCTATCCCAATAAATCTTAAATTTGGTCTTTTGCATGTTATCCCACAGTTCTTGGAAGTTCTGTTCATGGTTTCATAACATTATCTCTCTGGATTAACTCTATTTTCAAGATTATACACTTTGTCTTCATTGCCTGAGGTTCCATCTTCCAAGTTGTCCAGTCTATTGGTGATACTTTAAATTGAATTTTTAATTTGATTTATTCCTTCTTCAAGGATTCTGCTTTTTTTTTTTCAGAATATCTCTTTATTGATCTTTCAGTTCCTGTATTTTCTCTCTGATATCAGTTCTTATACCATCCTTTTCTTCACAGATGAGTTTATGTATATTCTAATTCTTTCTGTGACATTCCTTTCACCGTAGTGTCAATGGATTCTTCTTCTTTTTTTGGAACCAGGGATTGAACTCAGGGACACTTGGCCACTGAGCCACATCCCCAGCCCTATTTTGTATTTTATTTAGAGACAGGGTCTCACTGAATTGCTTAGGACCTCGCTAAGTTGCTGAGGCTGGCTTTGAACTCACAATCCTCCTGACTCAGCCTCCCAAGTCGCTTGGAATACAGACGTGCGCCACCATGCCTGGCTGTCAATGGATTCTGTATTGGAGTATCTTGGTTTGTTTGGGGTGATTCATTCCTTTGCTTTATCATGTTTTTTGTGTGTCTGCCCATCTAACAGTATGGATCTGAGGCAGTAGAGTTTCTGCCCTGTGGACTTATAGTGTCCCTGAAGGTTTCCAGTACCTCACTGTTTAGGGGGAGACAAATAATAACAACAACCAATGTAAACAATATAAAGCATTAAACCAAGTAGTTTCTACTGTGACTTCTACAATGTTATCACAATCAACAAATGATATGATCAGTTATTGCCTATAATAAAAACAGCAAGTTTGCAAAATAATTTACAATTTTAAATGGTAGACAGGGAGAGAACAGAAGTGATGTATGATATGATTGTGAGGGAGGAGGAGAAAATAATAGAAGTAAAACATTAGGAGTAAAAGACAACAGTAGAGATTGGCTGTTAACAGAAGAAAAGAGAATGGGAAAAAATATAAGAGAAAAAACAAAGTAAGAATTTAAAAATAAAAAAAAAACCCTAAAATATACTAATCAAACATCCTAGTCCTCAAAAAACTGATCCATGAAAAATAACTGGCTTCAAAAATGTTAGCAATGAGGGGGGAAAAAAACAAATGTGAGTATGTATAAATGTCCATGTACCATTAAGGTCAATTAAACAGAAAAGAAAAACGCAGAAAAAGAAGTCTTGATGAAAAGTTCCAGAATTCTTTCTGTTGGAGTTCAAAAGATTCTCAGGTTCTCTTCTCAGCATTTTTAAGTGGGGTTGTCTGGAGTGTGATGCTCCACCCTCCAGAATAAGAGAGGTAATTTCAAAGGTGGAGTTCCTGTAGGCAGGATTTAGACTTAGTTGGGCTGCACTGAATGCCACTTGGTCTGGAGATATTACATCAGCACACCTTCAGGGCTCAGCAATTGCCGGTCCACATTGGACGACTGTACCCTAGGGATCTCCCCTGGGTTCCATCTGTATGTTGAAAAGTCAATTCCCTGTGGATCCCACATTCCCTGGTCGTGAGTTCAGTCTCCACACTTAATCTCTCCTACCCCTGCCCTTCCAAGTTCCTGGCCAGGTGTGTCTCTCCCAGCTGGTCCTGCAAGCAACCAGACTTGAGTGAGGTATGGGGGAGGGTAGAACCAGGTGGGTTTCCCTGACCAGTTGTTCCTTGTGTAAACCTTTCTCCGCATGTGATTTTCTCCTGGTCACCTAAGCAGGTGTGTCAGGCAGTGTGTTTACTGGGCCTATATTTTAGGCCAAACTCAGATTTGCCAGGAATGAAAGAACAACTGCTCATCCCCATGCCTCATTTGCAAAATGGTTCCTTTCTTTGTCCTCCAAACACCACCTGGAGAGATGGCAGATTCTTCCTGCACAAAGTTACTAAGCAGCAAGCCTTTTAGTTTAGTCGGGCAATGTCCTTGATCTCTAGATGGTCTATACCCACACATGCCTTAGGCCTCCTAAAAATTCAGTTTCCTTTAATTCCCTTATCCCTCCACTTTGCTCGTGGAGGGGCTGCTCTGACTGGTACTTCTGGCCCAGCAGTGGTACTGGCTGTGCTAGGGGATTTCTTCCTTATTTTATTATATCCAACCTCCCGAGTCCTCAATCTGCTCTGCATGTCCAGTTTTAAATTCTGGTAAAGTCCCCCCAACTTTTTTTGTTGTTGTTGTTTACCCACCTTGCTGAGAAGCTTCCTGTCTACTTTCTTGGTTTCATGCCATGGAGTAGCCAGGAAAACTACCTCCTCTACTGCACTGCTTTGAAACTACCCAGGTTTCTTTTCTATACAGTTGCTTCTTCATTTTTCCTCTCCTTCATGTGCTGGTGTGTGTGTGTGTGTGCATGCATGTGTGCTGGTTATTAAACCCAGTGCTAAGCATGTGCTCTACCATTGAGCTACATTCCCAGGCACCCTGCCTCCTAGATTGATTAATGCAGTACTGGATATTGATCCCAGGTGCTCACACATGCTAGGCAAGTGCATTACCACTGAACCCCATCTCCAGCCTTTTTAAAAAAAAAAAAAAAAATTGTTTTTTTTTTTTTTTTTTTTTTTGTTTTTTTTTTTTTGGTACTGGGGATTGAACCCAGGGGCACTCTACCACTGAGCCACATCCCCAGCCCTATTTTGTATTTTATTTTAGAGACAGGGTCTCACTGAGTTGCTTAGGGCCTCGCTAAGTTGCTGAGGCTGGCTTCGAACTCGCGATCCTCCTGCCTCAGCCTCCCAGGGGCTGGGATTACAAGCATGCGCCACCATGCCCTGCAAAAGATTGTATTTTGAGACAGGGTCTCTTGCTAGTTGCCCAGGCTGTCCTTGTACCTTTGGGCCTCCTGCCTCAACCTCACAGGTAGCTGAGATTATAGGCAGGCATGTGGCATCCCACTACTGGGCCCTATTTTTTTCTTTTCTTTTCTTTTCTTTTTTTTTTTTTTTTTGTACTGGAGATTGAAACTGGATTGCTTTACCACTGAGCTCCCTTCCCAATCCTTTTTTTTGTGTGTGTGGGGAGGAGGAGCAGATACCAGGGATTGAACTCAGGGGCACTTGACCCCTGAGCCACATCCTCAGCCCCATTTTGTATTTTATTTAGAGACAGGGTCTCACTAAGTGGCTGAGGGCCTCACTAAGTTGCTGAGGCTCCTGCGTCAGCCTCCAGAGTCACTGGGATCACAGGCCGGTGCTGCCATCCCAGGCTCCTGTTTCTTAATTGTTGGATTATATTTAGCGGAGGACTCCAGACTTGCCATCCACCTGTTTGTTGTTCACAATCTACTTTTTTCCTGCCTCTGCTCTGTTAGGTATCACAATTTCTTTCAGCTCTTTTTACAGAATTGTTTTTAAGCTGCTCTTAATAATTACTGGGTTCCTAAAGACAAGACTCTCATACTTACCTCTGGGTCTCTAGAGCCTAGCACAGTGCCTGAAAAATAGTAGATAATTGATTAATATGAGGGTTGACAAGAGTGGCAAGATTGTCATCAAGGTTATTGATAATAAAAATTACAAAGAATTAGGGACTCCATGGAGAGTAAATTGTAGAAACAAGAAGCTAACATAGCACCTGCTTCTTCCTGTGGATGTGAGCTTGAACCAGGTGACTTTAAGAATTAGCAGTCATGTAAACCATTTAGCACAGTGACTGTCATGTGTTAGATTTTCATACATTGCATTATTATTGTTGCTATTTTTACTATTAACATTATGGAGGAAACATTTAACAGGATGAGTTGTTGAAAATAATTTTGTGTAATTAGATTTACAAGCCCTGCTGTTATGGACAGGAAAGTGAAAGTAAATTTTTAAACATATTGTGCTTTACACTTGCATGTTGTTATGATGAGGCATCTTAAAATATATAATTGTTTTTTTGCCTGCAACTAGTTAGATGATAATGTGTGTGTAATCGGTTCCCTTTTCTTACTTTATTATTTTGTATCTTGCATGTAGTGACTACTACATTGCTTTTTTTGTTTGTTTGTTTTGCTATGTCAAGAATTGGGTAATGAGCTAGGCATGGTGGCACATGCTTGTAAATCCCAGTGACTTGGGAGGCTGAGGCAGGAGGATCCCAAGTTCAAGACCAGCCTCAGCAATTTAGAAGGCACTAAACAACTTAGTGAGATCCTGTCTCAAAGTAAAAAGGTAAAAAGAGCTGGGTGGCTCAGTGGAAAAGTACCCCTGGGTTCAATCCCCAGTATCAGAAAAAAAGAAAGGGGTAATACATTTTTAAAAGTAACTGTATCAAACATCCAGCTTGTAATCTGTTATTTTTAGAAAAATATCAAAAACTGCATCAGTATTAAGAATAGTATTTCACATTTCTTTCTTTGGGCTTGTATTCAATTATTTCAGACTTCAATTTTGAAACATTGATCAAGTTCAAAATAGCACTCTACTTTTTTGCTTGTGTTTGGTCACCCTTGTCTTTTCAACAGAGACCTTTTGTTCTGTGCAGTTTTATTTTGATGGTAGGTAATACATATTCATTTTTTCCCCAAAATTTCAAAGTAAATAAAATGGAATTTGTGTGTCCAAACACATGTATAAGGGGAAAATCACAGTGTCTATTTTACCCAACTTTGCTAACTATAGGCCACCGGAGCATTTCTGTGAGGAATAGGGCATCCTGCTGACCCACACGGAGCATGTTGGGTGAGAGAAAGAAGTCAAGTCACTGAGGCTTTGCAATTACTGTAGCACAACCATACTGATACTGATTACACTTATTCCCCCACTCACATGCTGACCCAAATGGACATTTTCCTCTTTAGAATTAGTTTCTCTTAACTGTCCAATGTTATGAACACTTTACTATGTGTTTATAAACATAAACCAATAAATTCTGTATTGACATAGGGATTATGCTATACTTGTTTTTGTGTAACTTGATTTTATTTCAGTTAATGAAATATTTTACCATGTCATTGTTTGAACAACTATATTGAGCTCTAATTAACAAAATAAACTACTTATGTAAATTGTGTTTTATGCGCTTTATCACGTATATACCTGTGAAATAATCACATTTAAGAAAATGAATGTATTTGTCACTGTCAAAACTTTCCTCTCATCCCTTGGGCATCCCTGTATCTTGACTCTTTTTGTATCCTGCCCCACCATTCTCAGGTCACTACAGACTTGCTTTCTGTCACTAGAGGTTGGTCTATGCTTTCCAGAGTTGTGTACAAACACAATCATACATTGTTTACGACCTTTGGGAGGGAACATTCTGACTTCATTCACTCAGCATAATTATTTTGAGCTTCATTCATGTTTTATCGGTTATTCCCTTTTGAGATGAACTACTTTTGGGTCAGTGTCTTACTATATGAATATACCATAATTTCCCATATACCCTAAGTTCCTACATATCCTTTATCCAGCTTCCCCTGGCAGTCATACATTTGGGATATTTATCACAACTAAGAAATTGACATTGGTACAATACTTTTAATAAAACTAATATATTCACACTGTTCCATTAATGTCTTTTTTCTGTTCTGGGATCCAACCCAGAATACTATATCACATGGAGTCATTGTGCTTTCTAGGTCTCCAGTCAGTCTCTCCCGTTTGTTATGTTCTTGCCATTTTGGGAGTAATGTGATCTAGTATTTTATACAATGACCCTCAAGCTGGGTTTGCCTGATGTTCTTCATGCTTAGGATTTTAGGAAAGACTATATCACAGGATTTAAATATTCTTACCACATTGTAAGTGGGTACACAGTAACAACATTTTAGTACTAGTGGTGTTGAATGAACATTCTGCAAAGGTAATTACAATAAGTTTTCTTTACTATAAAGTTAATATTTTTTCCTTTTTCATGCTCATTAGAACTGAGTTACTGATTCCAGCCTATATTCCAAGAAGGATTATTAAGCTTTGCCTCCTACAGGGAAGGACATTAGTGGATGTATGTTGAAACCACCACAGCCACTGATGCACGTTTTGGGGAAATATTCTGAGGCTATGCAAATAACTTGTTTCTCCTTCATGTCTTGCCCTCTAATTTTCACTTCCATTAGTGCATCTTGCCTGCATCATTTATTAGTGTGGTATTCTAATTATGTTCTTTTTAAAAAAAATTGTTAATACATGTTAATTTTACATATTAATTGGATTAAGTGTGATCTTTGCATACATGCATGATTTTCTATTTTCCTCATCACTTTTTCATTCTATTTAAAATTTTTCTGTAAGGATGATTTATCGCTTCTCTTATGTGTTCATTCAATCATTTATGTCAGTGCAAAGTTTGTGAGTCTTTAAGACCACTCTTCACTTCTAATGCCAACTGTGCATGGGTCTTCAAGACTACCCTCAGGTTCAATAATTCCCTAGAAGGACTTCAAGAACTCAGCAAAGCTGTTATATTCATGGTTATGGTTTATTATGGGGGAAAAAATGCTGTTTAAAACTGCCAAGGAAAGAGGCATGTGGAGTGAGGGTCAGAAAACACCTAGTATGGTTTTCATTCATCCTCTCCTGATGATGTGCATGTAGCACTCACCATTGCTAGCAATACACATGTAGTCCTGCCAGCTAGAGAAGCTCTCCCAAGCCTTGGTGTCCAGTTTTTATAGGGTCTGGGTCACATAGAAGTAGTTGGCTAGCTACATGGCTGAAATCAGTTTGAGCTGATACTCAGTGCCCCACAGCTTCCCAGCATAAATATCATTGTTAGTATGTCTTTTTTGACATGGTCCAAGGCTCCCAGGTAAATGAAAAAAACCTAATAAAGCAGTACCTTCCAAGGGTTTGGAAGTTATCTCTCAGAAGACAGGGAAAAAGCCAGAATCTCAGTTTAGGTAAGGTTCATCCTTTATTGCACAATTAGTGTGTGCTTATAGATATTTTATTCCTTCCTTCCTTCCTTCCTTCCTTCCTTCCTTCCTTCCTTCCTTCCTTCCTTCCACTGGGGATTAAACCCAGGGGTACTCGACCACTGAGCCACATCCCCAGCCCTATTTTGTATTTGATTTAGAGACAGGGTCTCACTGAGTTGCTTAGGGCCTCACTAAGTTGCTGAGGCTGGCTTTGAACTCGCAATCCTTCTGCCTCAGCCTCCCAAATGCTGGGATTATGGGCGTGCACCACCACACCCGGCTTTGATATTTTATTCTTTGTTTTCATCTAGTCAATAAATATTTATTGAATATCTTGGTGTTTTCTTTAGGTTAGAATTCAGCATTATCATTACTTAATTTGTTGCTCCTTTCCCAGTGAGAGAGCTCTTTCAATTTGGTTCTTATACCCTTTTTATATGTCCCCATCCTCTTTAAAATAAAGCACTTTTCTACTCCTCTGCTCCAGCCATAAAACAAGCCATTTCTTCAAAAAATCCTGGTCCTTTTTACTGGAGAATAGTATTTTAAAACCAGGCTTTAGACTTTGGTTCATTACCACTGAGCTGTCAATACTTCTAGCCTGCCTCAGTGGGTACAGCCAGTAAACAGGTATAGTTAACCCATGTATATTTATACACATATCCTCTATTTTAATATATATTAAAATGCATTCATACTGATATTTCTGACTCTAAGCATCACTGGATTTTAGCCTTTCTCTCTCTTTTATTTATCACTTCTTTCTTGTAACCTGGCTCCATTATCTACAATTCCTTTATTCATTTTTTCAGACCTTGTACATAGGTGAATTCCTTGTAGAATTACTAAACTATACCTGTGTGCAAAACCAAATCACCAACTGGAGTCCAGTGTTTTGTGCAGTTTCTGTCTTTGCTCTGCCAGAATCTAGTCAAAGTTGTGTTTATTTGATCAGTTTTTCCCCCACCCATTCTGTGAGCTTATGTAATACTGAATTTTTCATTTGTAATATTGGATTCATTTATCAGTCTAGATTTCATTCTGACATCCTACTTGAATTATTTCTAAATTTGCATGTAATAAAATTCATTCTTTGTGATGTGCAGTTCTGTGGATTTTGATAAATGCGGAGTCATTTATACACCGACCACCAAAGTACTGTAGAGAAACAGTTCAGCACCATGAAAATTCCCATGTACAATTCTTCGCAGTTTCTCCCCTCTTTTCATCCTTCAATCATCAATCTATTTTCCATATAGTTTTGCCATTTCCATGATGTCCTATAAATAAAATAATACAGCATTTAAGTCTAGCTTCTTTCAGTTGTTAAAATGAATCTACGATTCATGCTCTTTGTTGGGTGAATCAGTGCTTCATTCCTTTTTGTTGCAAATTACTATTCCATTGTATTGATATACCTGTTTGTTTATCCATTCATCTACTGAAGGACATTTTGGTTGTTTCCATTTCAAACATTTGACAGTTACACATAAAGCTGCTATAAATGTTCACGTAAGGTTTTTATGTGATCCGAAGTTTAAAGTTCATGTGGGTCAATGCACAGGAGTGGGATTGAGAAATGGTATGGAATGTAGATTTAAAAACACAGCAAAACTTCATCAAAGTGGCTAAACCATTTATTTATTCCCACCACAATCAAATGAGAATCCCTATTGCTCTACATCCTTAACCAGTATTTGTAATTGTCAAGGTTTTTCTTTAGCCTATTCTAACAGGTGTGCAGCAGTATGGTGGGTGTAGTATCTTTTCATACATTTATTTGCCAGCCAGCTACCCCGCCCTCTTGGTACTGGGAATTGAATCCTGGGGTGCTTTACCCCTGTGCTACATCCCCAACCCTTCATTTTTATTTTTTAATTTTAAGACAGGGCCTCACTAATTTGCTGAGGCTGGCCTTGAACTTGCAATCTTCCTGCCTCAGCCTCCTGGGCCACTGGGATTACAGAGCATATGTCACCACACCTGGTAAACAGCCACATGGCACAGTATCTGTTCAAAACTTTTTCTTATTGTTTAATTGGAATTTTTCCCTTTTATTGAGTTTTGATGGTTTGTTTATATGAACCCTTCATCACTTTTTTCACTATTAACAGCGTCTTTCAAAAAGCAGAAGTTCTTAATTTTGATGAAGTCCAGTTTATCACTTTTAATTTTATTTGGTGTCACAGCTAAGAAGTTTTGCCTAATCAGAGTTTACAAATACGTATGTTTCTTTTGGACATTTTGCAGTACTCAATTTTATACTTAGGTCTATATTTATTTTGACTTAATTTTGCATATGGTCAAGTTCTAATGGATATTCGATTCTTCCAGGACCCCTTGTTGAAAAGACTATCCTTTCTCCACTGAATTGCCTTTGTCCTTCCTTCATCAGATTTAAATTTAAATCTTGTTTGTTGGCATAGGCAATACTGTTGTTTTTAAAATTTCAGTTTCCAGTTGTTCACTTTTAGTACGCAGAAATGGTTTTCGTATATTTACTTTCTATTCTGCAAACTTTCTAAATGTACGTATTTGTTCTAATAGCTTTTTAAGAGTTTCTTTGGAAGTTTCTGTGTAGATAATAATGTGTCACCTGCTGATGGACATGGCTTTTATTTCCTTCTACAATCTGCATGCCATTTAAAATACATTCTTTTTGTCTGGTTGCACTCACTAGGACCTCTGGTATGATGATGAATAGGACTTGTCACAGCTGACATCTTTAATTTTTTTTCTGATTCAAGGGAGACCGACATTCATTCTTTCACTATAAAGCTTGGTTTTAGCTATAAGCTTTTTCTAGATGCCTTTCATGAGGTTGGAGAGATTCCTCTCTGTTTCTGGTTTGCTGAAAATTTTGTTATGATAAATGCATAGTCATTTGTTGAAAGTTTTGTTATGAATAAATGTTGAATTATAAATGCTTTTCCTCCATCCATTGGGATCCTCGTGGTTTTTCTTCATCAGTGTATTGACGGGATGAAGTACATCAATAGGTTTTTCAAAGTTGAGCCAATCTTACCTTCCTGGGATATGCTTCATTTGATCATGAAGTACTGTCATTTTTATGCATTTCTGAACTACTTTACTAATATTTGGTTCCATGTTTATGAGCTTTGTTGTTATTTATCTTGTTTTCAGTATCTTGGTATTAGGATAAGGCTGGCTTCACAAATGATTTGGAAACTATTGTAAGAAGGATCAGTTTCCAAACTGATTGTACCAGGGATTGAACCCAGAGGTACTTCACTACTGAGCCACATGCCCAGCCCTTTTTTATATTGTATTCAGAGACAGGGTCTTACCAAGTTGTTTAAGGGATTGCTAAATTGCTGAGGCTGGCTTTGAACTCTGAATCCTCCTGCCTCAGCCTCCCCAGCTGCTGGGATTACAAGTGTGTGCCACCCTGCCTGGCTGATTCTTCATCTCTTATCATCTGGAAAAGGTTATAAATATTCGGTGTTATTTGTTCCTAGAGATCACCAGTGAAGTCATCTCAGCCTAGCTCTTGTTTTGTTGGGATGTTTTAATTATGAGCCTATTTCTTTAGAGGATGCAGATTATCTGGGTTTCCTATTCTTTGATATGCACAACAGACAAATTCTTTCAAAGGCCCAAACTAAGTTTTGAACATCTGGGTTGAAGTTATGTGCATTGTCCTCTTATTATCTTTTTAATGGTTCTAAAGTATGTTGCTTGCTTTTTCATTCCTAATACTGATAATTTATACCATCTTTTATTCTTTGTCAAAGTGGCTAGAGGTTTATGTATTTTATTTCTCCTTCCAATGAACCAGTTTTGACTTGTTTTTTTCTGTTGCTGTTTTCAATTTAATTCCCTTTCTGCTCTTTATTATTTCTTCTGCATGTTTTGGGTTAAATTTGTGTTTATTTTTCTACTATCTTAAAGTGGAAGTTTCAATTCCTGATTGGAGGAATGCTTTTCTTTTTAATGCTATACATTTCCTTCCAAGGACTTCTGTTGCTGCATCTCACAGATATGTTACGCTTTCATTTTTATTCAGTTTAAACATAATTCATAATTTCCCTGTGACTTCTTATTTGGCTCATGGTAGGGATTTTTCATTTGTTTGGGGGTTTTTTGTTGGGGTAATGTGTTGTTTGATTTCCAATATTTGAGTGTTTTCCAGATACCCTTCAGGTTTTCCTTTCTAGTTTAATTCATCATGTTCAGATAACATCCTTAGTATGAACCCAGTTTTTTGGCTTGACTAAGGTTTGTTTTGCAGCCAAGAGCAGAGTATGTTTTGGGGACTTCCACGTGTACTTTTAAGAATTTTCATTCTCTTGGAATGTTCTGAAGTGCCAGTTGGGTCAAGTGGCCAAGTCCTGTTTAGCTCCTCTGGGTGCTTGCTGCTTTTCTGTTTACTTAGTCTGTTGATTAATCTGAAAAGGGTATGGAATGTTTGAGGAAAGTTTGGATTTGCCTGCTTTTCAGTCCTATTATTTTTTGTTTTATATATCTTGAAGAGCTCTTGTTAGGCACATACATATGTAGTATCATTGATTCTGTGCAATAAAATCCTTCTAACCTTATATTCCTCAGTTTCATCTCAAACTCTCTACCTTGTCACTTAAAAATCAGTTGTATATTACAAAGAATATTTAGTTTGCTTTCATCTAGAAACCCTGGCCATCCACCACTCCTCTGTCATTTAGTAGCTACAGTGAAATCTTTTACCCTCTCTCATTTCCTTCATCAAAAAAAAAAAAAAAATTAGGATGATAATGTTTATAGGATTCTTGTGAGAATAAGTATAAAATAGATTAGAATAATACCTGTCACAGAGAAAGCACCATGGAACGTTCGTTGACCTTGTAGGGTTTTCCACACAGTCACTGTCTGCCAGCTTCATCCTCAACCCTCTACCCTACTTTCTTTGCTGGGGTAGGGAGCCTGCACTTGATCTTTCCAGGGCTATCTTGTATTCCCAGTGCACTCTCCTAAAGAGACATGCTGGTGGGGGAGAGGAATCTTGGAAGATGACTGAGTCAGTCTTTTTTCAACTGTGTGTATTTGGTCAGGCAACAGCAGTGCAGATTCCAGATGTGAAAGTGTAGGCTCAAACCTGCCTTCTGTCTCCACAGCTCTTGCAGTGACTCCGCAGTACCCCGTGTAGTTATTTTCTATGACTGCTGTAACCAGTTAACCACAGACAGTGCTTAAAATAACTCAAATTTATTATCTAACTGTTCTGTAGTTCAGAAACCCAAATGGGTCCCATTGGGCTAAAAATCAAGACCAGACTTAGATTTACTCTGCTAAAATGTGTCAAAACCAACTGACTCCCACAGTATAATTTACAGTTGGACTTTTATTATATTCTACAGTTGAAAATCTAAGACCGAGCCACAAACAGGGCTGCCCGGGCAGGGCTGTTTTTCTTTCTTCTGTCCCTAGGGCAGAGTGCATTTTCTTGTCCTTGTCACTTTTAGAAGCTGCCCACATGCTTTGGCCTTCTTCCTCTGTCTTCAAAGTTAGCAAAAGTCAAGCCAAATGCTCTCAGGTTGCCATCTTGTGTGTTCTCTGTCTTTCCTCCATCTTCTACTTTTAAAGGACCCTGTATTTACAACAATAATAATTACAATAATACAAGAACCTGGGATAATCTTCCTATTTTCAGGTCATCAGATGAGCAGCCTCCATTCTATCTGCAACCTTGGTTGCCTTTGCCAGGTAGCATACCACGTTCACAGGATTAGGATATGAACATCTTTGGGTGGAGTGAGATTGGGTCATAATTCTGCCTACCTCATTCCATCATATCTCCCTTTTAATTTACTATATGTGCTTTATTGTTGTGGTGCCGTGGATTGAACCCAGGGCCTTGTGTATTCTAGGCTTCTGAGTCACATCCACAAACCTTTTTATTTTAGTTTCAGACAGGATCTCACTGAGTTACCCAAACTGGCCTTGAACTTGGGATCCTCCAGCCTTAGTCTCTGAGTAGCTCAGATTCCAGTCCTGTGTCACTACATGCAGCCATTGTTATCTCTTTTTAAAAAAAAAAAAAAAAAAAGTTGCTTTAGAGAATATGAAATGTTGGAGAGTTTAGGGTTGGGAATCACTCTTACTACTGCTGCTAAGCAGCTATTGTTACGCTGAGTAATACACAGTAAGCTCTGTCCACACTCCTCACATTCCAGCAGGTATAGCAGGTAGCAAGTTTTGTGTTCATTGCCTCAGGAAGCCATATGGTAGGGCAGAAAGCAGAAATACTCTCCAGGTCTCTAAGTTTGGTTACCCAAAAGCTTAAGTCCTTTGAAGAAGAAAGTGGGGTTTCAACATACTAAGAGTGTCACAAGAAACATGAAGGGAAAAAGACTTTCTCCAAGGGTGGTGGCAAGGGCTGGGGACGTAGGGGAAAGAGCAACTGAGAATGAAAGGCTATGGGCTGCAGGATCAGAGAAGACCACCTCCTGCTTTCAGACAACACCACAGTGTAGTCCACCCAATTTTGAGAGGAACAGAAGTAAATGTTGTGCAGGCACCTGGGACCCTGCAGCCAAACCAAAGGCTTCTGTGTCCGTAGAGAACAGTCTAGAAGAGGCAGAGAATCAGCAGTCCTCAGGAGGCCGTAAACACAGGAAAGAGGAGCTAATGTGTTGCACCAATAAAGGATTATCTAAAAGGAACATCCCTGTCCATGCTTTGGTATTTCAGAAGGTCTGAGGTCTGTGTCTCAGCCCAGGAGAGAAGGCTGATGGGATCTTCATGAGTACTAAGGCATGTTTTTTGTCTGAGCTAGTGAAATAAGGTAGGCTGGAAGGTGGCTCAGAGTCAGAAATTAAGTTTTGTTTTAAAAAAAGAAAAAAAGAAAGGCTGGGTGTAAAGGCAAACACCTGTAATCTCAGCTACTTGGAAGGCCGAGGCAGGAGGATTGCAAAGTCGAGACCAGTCTGGGCAACTTAGTGAGATCCTGTCTCAAAACAAAAAAATAAAAAGGGCTGAGGATGTAACTCAGTGATAGAGGATCCCTGGGTACAATCCCTAGAATCACAATCAATCAGTCATAAAAGAAAATGCCATTACTTTAAAATTCTTTTCCGTGTTGTAGGACTTTGTAGGTGGCTTGCCTGAAAATAATTTATTCTGACTAAGTTGACAAAATAAGCCTTTATATTCAACAGTGTTAGTGAAGAGTAAAAATGAGTAGTCTGTTTATTTCTCTTAACAATCCTGTGAGAGAGGAAACTTACTTAAATATCTTCAAATGCAGAAAGTAAGTCTAAATTTAAGTTCTCCATTGGCAATCAGTTGGTTTTGACACATTTTAGGTGGAGTAAACAGTTGTAGTCAGGAAGATCCAGAGAGCATTTCATCTAAACCTGCTTAAAAATTTTCCCTCTAAAGTCTAATATTGTAACTTGGTAACATTTTTACAAACTCTTCACTTTCTCTTAAAAAAATTATCTGAAATTGCTTCTTGACAGGTAATGACAACATTTTAAACAAATAGCCTGAAATGATATTGCTTCTTTTCAATACAGTGTACCAAAATGAAATTAGGGTTCTTTAGAGTGAAGATTATATCTTGAATACTCAGATTTAAGTGAGGGAAAATAAAAGGCATCTTGGTAAATCTGAACATTCTGGAATGATTGTGAATTCATGCATCATCACTGTGTACTAAGCAAGGAAGTTGGAGAAGGTGCTTTGGTGGACAAGTACTTCTAAGACACGTGTGGATACCGTGTTCCGTTTTCTTGTTAAACTAGTGTAAAAGCAGCTTTATAAGGACCACAGACTCCTCCCTGCAGAGACCATTTCTTCTTCACACACTGTATACATTTGGAAAGTGCTTTGAACAAATGACTTCCTGTATGACTTGATTTTAATTTTAATTGTGTATCACTAATTATAAAAATGGTAAATGGTTGATACTTTAAAAGTCTTTTTAGATTGAATTTTGAAACAAGAACAAATCAAGGAATAGACTAGTCCTGGCAACTCCTGTTAGTAAGGCTGGCGTTTGCCGTAGGCTCAGTGGTTCCCACCTGCACCAGCTGGGCCAACTCCGAAGCATTCGCTGTACTGTGGTCTCTGAAGGAGTGGAGCAGAACAGAAAGAGTGTCTGGATTTGAGTTGGTGTGGCTTTGTGTGTTTCACCTAACCTCCCAGAAACTGTTCCCTGCTTTGTGACATGACAGCCACAATGCTGGCATCACAAGGTTGCTTTGGAGATTAACCACGTTCATACACGGGGCACAGCACACTCGCAGATGTTAAATATTGTTATTTGTCAGTAAAAGGCCAAAGTTCTGGGATTAAGATAATGCTTACATTTTCAGGAAAAAAAAAAAAAAAAAACAGTGCCTAATATTTTTGCTCTTAAAGCTGAGGTTTAATTAATTTGTACCATTTGATTGATTTACTAGGGGTTATATAAAAAATATAATATTGATTATATTTTTTAGGGGCTACTGTTCTGCAAATCCAGTAGGATTGTGTACCCCCATAAATCCAAACTGTCAATCTCCCTTATTACCTACAGCTCTTTTACTCAAAGTCACTTAGCGAACATCTTAAAAAGTTTGATAATGGGGAAAAAAATGAATCAGTTATCATCAAGATGGGTTACCCTAATTGCTATGGGACTTCAAGCCATTCTCCATTAGCAGCTTGCATTTACCAAGACGATGAGAATAGTAAATTACAAAATAATGACAATACATTAAGAATGAAATTAAAAATGCATTTTGCATAAATATTTGAGATTATGAACCTAAATGAATCATTGAGATTGTGAGTTAAAAATATAAAAGAGTTAACGTTAGAAAATTTGAAGAATTTGAAGTATTTTGTAACACTTATATTCTTATGATTTTCAGCCATCTTGGTACAAGAATTTTAGGATTTGGAGTGGATATAAAGATAACCTTCAAAATCAACTGTAGCATTTTTAATAAATGGAAAGACTGAAATCAAGTAAATATTTAACAGCTGGTACTAAATATCAAGTCAGTGGTAGAGAAGGGTCACGAACTCCAGAGAGCAAGGACTGAGTTTTTGGTATATGTACTATATTTTGTTACTGCATATGTTGAGTCAGTGAAAAAGATCCACATAGTAATATTTGGTCCTGGTTAACATTTTCTCCACTTATTCATTCAAAGGGCTGTGGTGTAGTGGGAATCTGACTCTGAAATGAGCAACTCATATAACTTCAGGCACGTCTTATGGTCTTTAAAATTCTGTTTGCTTTTTGAAAAATCTGTATAGTAGAAATAAAGTATGACACTTTCTGGTGGTCACAAGCTGTATGCAGAATGACAGGGAAAATAATAACTACCTTATGTCCCACATGTCATTTTTCCATGAACAATACCTATACCTGTACAGGTGCTCAGGTGTTGGGACTTGTGACCATGATGTGGACTGAACTGACAGTGTGTGATGTCAGGCCTTGTGATGAGTAGGGGTGATGTGCTGACAGATGTTCTCCTCCTGGTTGTTGGTTCCCTGCTGCCTTCTCTCTCCCTGGCTCACATCAAAAAACTTGCCCAGTAATGATAAATTTATAGTGATAGCTGGATGACCACCATCCCGGAGAAGATCAGTCTCTGCAAAACGACTATGGAAAAGATCTACTTAAGAAACAGATGCTGATTTGCCGTTTTAGCAGCAACAGACTCAAGAGTGGTTCTCAAGAGAGGGAGCTTCTTGCACTGCTCCCTTGCAGGTATTGGGGAAATGTCGGGTGTTGTCAAACATCCAAGTGCCATCTTTTGTGTTCGGATAGTACTAACACCTTATGACATGCTGGAAACTTTTACACAGAGAGAAGTTGCCCCTCCACAATGTGGACTAAGTGCACATGGCTGTATCTTTCTTTGAAGAAGAGTATTCTTGTTGCAGTCCCAGGACTTTTCAGAGTTCTGCTCAGCTGTGCTGATGTGCTTCAATGCACAGAGCATTTCTGCAGTTACACACATCTGGTTTTGAAATGTGGATCTATTACTTTTCCTTAATGCTCTGTTTTCACCCATGTATAAAGTTGGAATAATAATACAGACCTTTCAGGGCTATTATAAGGACTGAATGGCATGATATATGTATATGAAGTGCTTAATGCACACAGCAGCAGCTTGATAAATGGTAGCCTCCACATGGATAAGTTATTCCACATGGATGCCTGCTCTAGGAAAACACAGAGGATCCAGCTCTTCTGACCAACTGTAGAGACACTGTTGAAGTTCCCACTGGGCCTCCTTGATTCTTCCACGGCAGACTGACTGGAATCTCACTGGCTATTTTCAGGAAAGCAGGCTGGGATCAAGCCTCACAATCCTCGGCCGTTCCCCTGGGTATGTCTGATAGCCATTTGAAAGGGTCCCTCACCTCAAATTGTGGACAGTGCTGCAGCATCTGCAGAGTTGTTGGGCCCTCTCATTTTGGGGTGCTAGTGTTCACCCAAGAATAGCGAGGTTAAAGACCACAGCAAGAAAGTGCCCTCAGCTCAGAGGGGAGGTGATAACCTCGGCCATAGATTACCCACAGGTCAAAGTCAAAGTGAGGATGAGGCCCATATCCTGGAAGTCTCCAGAAATCCAGGCTAGCAGAGGTTGAATGCACAGTAAAGTTCTCTGCTAGCCTCAGATAATACCTGATTTCCTTACTAATGGCTTTTAATTGTCTTTGGGGATCCAGCCAGGGTCTATATCTCCAGTGTCATCCTCTCCTCCCCCATGTAGATTGTGCTTCAGATACAGTGAAAGGATTTGTATTCTTTAATCTCAAGGCTTATTCTATGGTCTTCTGGTTTCCAGACTTTTGTCAAAAAAACCTTTTTTTTTCTCCCTGGGTTTTCTCCCTGCCTTTTTTTTTTTTTTTTTTTTTTTTTTTTTTTTTTTTTTTGCCTGATAACTGTTTTTCAGGCTGCAGCTTGAGTCTTCTATTTATTTATTTTCTGGGAAATCCACACACCTCTCTGGGTGAGCCATGTGCTTTCATTGTATTTTATTGATTAAACTAATTGATCAAAGAATTCTTTGGCTCTCATGGAGTGAGTATTACTCTCCCAATGAAAGTGCTTCATTTTCTAATACTTAATTTTTTATCTGGCTGAAGCTCCAATTCCACCAAGCAAAACCTCAGAATGTCCCAGGATTTTCCTCCAGCCTCCAGATCTCATCCTCACCTCAGGGTCAAGGTACAGTCCCAGGAACCAATGCATGAGGCAGGCTGAGGTGGTCATGAAGCATGTGGTCATGGTAGTGGGTTCTTACCTATTGTTCTCCAAAAGCTGTTGTCCCTGTCTTAGAGTCCCTTCAGGGCCAGCTTCTTCCTGCTGCGTGTGTTCTTCAGGGACATCTTGCAAGGCTGTCTTGTTTTCCTGGCTGTGACATTGGATGCCACTGATTTCCTCCCAGCCCTGCTAGAGAACTGGGAAAAATTCTTAGCTCTTTCCAAATAATTCCTCCCTATCTCCATCCCTGCAAGCCCAGAGAGTCTGCCATTGATCTGCAGGAGAAGTTCTGATCCTCCTTCACTGTTCCTTACTGTCTCTCCACAGAAACGTTCACAACTGAACTTGCATTGTCACCTTTTGCTTCCTCAGTGACTTAGTCCATTTTGTGCTGCTGTGACAGAATACCACAGACTGGGTAATGTGTAATGAACAGAAACTTATTTGGCTCACTCCTCTGGAGTCTGCAAAGTCCAAGGACAAGCTGCATCAGGGGGACTTCTTGCTGCATTAAAACATGGAAGATACCCCATGGGTAAAGAGCAGAGAAGTAGACTTGAAGCCTCAAGCCCTTCCATAATTGGCATTAATTCATCCATGTGGGTGGAGCTTTTGTGACCTAAACAACTTCTAATAGGCTCTGCCTCCCAACACTGTTGCGCTGGGGTTTAAGTTTCCAACATGTGCTTGTGGGGGTGGGGTGCATAATCAAACCATAGCACTTAACAAACTGTAAAATTCTAGAGCTTAAGACTGGGAAAAGTAAGAATTCTCTCTCGAGGCAGTGAGTACACAGCTGACTACCTTTTTTAAGTCAGCTTTTTCGCCACTGTGACCAAAAGACCTGAAAAGAACAATTTCAGGAGGAAAAGTTTATTTGAGGCTCATGGTTTCAGATGTCTCAGTCTATAGACAGCTGGTTCCATTCCTTAGGGTTCAAGGGAAGGCAGAACTTCATGGCGGAAGACTGTGGTGGAGGGAATTGTCTCAGAACATGGTGATCAGGAATCAGAAAGCTAAACTCAATTCACAAAATATAAACCCCAAGGGCATGCCTCCAGGGACCCACGTCCTCACACCCTACCCACCCTCAGTTACCACTCAGATAATCCCATGAGGGGATTAATTCACTGATTGGGTTAAGAGTCTCATAACCCAATCATTTCCCCTCTAAACTTTCTTGCATTGTCTCATACATGAGCTTTTGGGGGACACCTCATATCTAAACCATAACATTATCCATTTGAAAGGTAAGTGGAGAGAAACAATAAAGGATTAAAAAACTCTGTAATATCCCCAAATATTGCCTTTAACAGCCAAGTGCAGGGTTATTGACCTAAGTTAAAAAGCAATTTGAAACCCTCTTCCTTATCTAATCCCTAGACTTTATCACACATTAAAATTATTCTGTTAATTTTACCTCAGCATTTATTTTTTATTGGCTCATGTCCCTTATTCCTTTCTCTAAAATCTTTTAAATGACCCCACACCAGACTTAACTATTTGGACAAAACATGTACCAAAATTGGAATATGAAAAATAATGGAGTTATGGAAAACAAACTAGAATTCTGTTCCCTCTTTCTGCCACCTAAAGAATATGCACAGGTTGATTTACCTTTTCTATGAACTAATGCCCTCCTTACAAATCATGATATGTAATAATATTAACTTATTAATAGAAAATGGTCTTTTTTGTACCTTCTTGTTTTGGGGTATTACTGTTTTTCTGTTTTCTAGGAAGGAGAAAAGTAAACAGCAATAAGTACTCATATGCACTTAAAAGTAGATTTCATTACTTTTTAAATTACACATTTTGTTGTTCTTAATTATCAAGTTCAATATTGCAGCATATGAAGTTCTTTGAGTTTTTTTTTAGAAAAATATCATCATCAGTTAATGTACCTCGTTCGTCTGTTTGTTCCCGCAGCCTTGCTCTGGCAGCTGTTGGAGGCAGAGTGCTTCCTTGTGAAGCTCTTCTGTCGTGTTTATGTGCATATTAATGAAACTCCACAACTTCCCTATTTTAACTTGAACACTTCACTGCCACTTCAGCTGATTATGGCTCTGGATAATTGCCACAGTGAATCCCATATTTAGTGGAAACAAAATATATTGATGACAAACATGTTTCTTATCAAAAGCCAGAAAGATGGATCTGAATTCAGATTGTGCAGTAGAAACAAGGATGTAAACTCATTAGACAGACAAGATGTAAATTTACAGAGCCTGGGAAAAATGATGAGGACAGCTTCAAATGTGAGGGAAGAGGCAGCATCAGGCCTCATTATTGTAAAAGCTTGGCTAGAAAATAGATTTTTCAGGACATGCTTGTGTGGAGGTGAATATTAAATCATCTGGTCCCTGGGGAGCAGACTGAGCGAGTGCCCAGTCAATGTGGTGGAGCAGCTAATGGGCTGGAATCACTGCGATCATGGTTGTCATTTTTCATTGTGCTTCTGTTCTGGTTCTGCCTAATCAGAAGACTAAACCAGGAACTTGAGGCCATAGGTTCTCTTTTTATAGGTCTAGGTTGTCTTATGGTTATAAAGGCAATTGCATTTTTACATATCTATACCTAACATCAATTTTGTGTCATTTAGATTTCTTAATCCAAACCAAACCTCCAGGACTACACTCAGAGAGAGAAAGCACCTGGGCTAACTCCTAATTCTCTTTGAGGTCCCACCTGAAATGTGACTTGTGTGATAGGCTGAATGAATGACTCTCCAAAAGATATCCATACCCTAACTCCTGAATGTTGCTGTAGATGGTCAAGACTCCTGAGGTGGGGAGGTTATCCTGGATTATCAGGGAGGAAACAAAATGCCATCACCTATGTCCTCACAAGAGGGAGGCAGAAGGGAATCTGACACAGACGGAAGAGAAGGCTATGTGACTGTGGAAGAAGAGAGAGAGTGATGCAGCCACTAGCCAAGGATTGCTGATAGCCAGCAGAAGCAGGGGCCAGATTCTCCCCTGCAGCCTCTAGAAATGGTGCAGCCATGCCGACACTTTGATCTTGGCCCAGTGAAACTGAATTTGGACTTCTGACATCCAGAAGTGTGAGAGAACATATTTCTATTGTCTTAAGCCATCAAGTTTGGGATAGTTTTTTACAGTAGCAGTAGGAAACTTCCTTCAGACTGCCTGTGTTGACTTCTCAATTTGGGGTTGGGTGCCCTTTCTGCATCTTTTGACAACACCCAATACTGATGATAGCACTGTTTAGCAGTTACTCCTCTAAATTCTGTGGAATTTAGACAATTCTAAATTGTGGGGACCCTATTAATCTTATGAGAGTAGGCACTAGCATTGTACTTGGCATGTGGTAGGTATTTGTTAAATAATTGAAAAACTTAATTTATTGACATATTACTCAAGCTTCTAATAGTTTAAGGATTGCCATTTTAGTTTTCTAGAAGGGGCTTTTGTGTGTGTGTGTGTCTGTGTGTGTGTGATCCCAAAGATCCAAATTCCACAATCCACACAAGTTGCAGCTTAAAAAGAAAAAAAAAAAGAAAGGAAACAAAATTTTCAGTTGAAAATTATCTGTTTCTACAGAAGAACTGGCATTTTGGAAACAATTGCTCATTATAAAATTCTGAAAGTGTCAAGAAGTAAACTCAAAGTTTGAGCCATTAAATGAAATTTCCTTTAATTTTTTAAATACAGTCTTCTACTAAGCTTACTTAATAAAATGGATTTGTAACAAAATGACCATGTATAAGATAAAATTTAAGTCAGACTTAGGGAAATGTGCCAATGGCATTTTTAATCTTTTTCTGATTGGGGTCATAGGGCCCAGACGGCACCAGGTGTGAGAATTGGAATCCCCTGAAGGCTTAGGGTTAGGGTTAGGGTTAGGGTTAGGGTTAGGGGAAGAAAACTTAGCATTATAATAATATTTCATGGGCAAATTTCACTTGCTCTAGGTCACCTAGAGGAGGACTGGCCCATTTTGGTTCTTTTGAACTAGTTCCTTGTGGTTTTCTGTGGAAAGTTTCTGTCTGAAAGACAGGAACAACCTTGAAGGGATGCTAGCAGTCAGCTGCTTCCTTTCCCCACAAGAAAGCACAGGTGCTTAACCCTGTAAGTTCCTGTTTGCAGGGAACCTGCTGAGATGCTTCACTCCTCTTTGGATTTGGGGATGGAGGTCACTCTTACAGAATTGCTTCCTGCTAAGTGGGGATGCCGTCATATAGCCCTGAGTTAGAGAAATAAAACCCTCTTGATGCTAAAGCAAATTAGGTCTTGAGATTACAAGGGGCACTCTGTAAGGGCCAGGATTGCTGCATGGCCTTTGTGTGTAACTTGAACCACTCCAGGCAAGAACTAAAAAATCTTAGCTAAGAGGTCGAAGAGGTAGGACCCAAAAGCAGTAGTAGCAGTGACATTGGTGAGAACTGTCCTTACTCTGAACAATAGCAGGAGTATTGGCCAGCAAACCATAACAGAATAAGGAGGCACCCTGAGCTAAATGCCAGAAATACAAAAACAAGTATTATAGTGTATTTTAGCTACTTACGGTAGTATGCAAGTCCCATTGCTTTGAACTTGATTCCAAATTTCTGGTCAAACACAAAAGAACATCAGCAGACAGATGATCAAATTATGGAGGTGAATGGATCAACCAGGAGAGCAGAGAAAAACAAAATCCCTCATCATGTATCTCTACTTATCTGTTTGAACTTCTTTAGTTTCACTGTGAGTTCTTGTCCCAGTTCATGGGAGTAAACTTCCCTGGGCTCACCTGAGCCTTTTGGTTCTGGGTCCTCTTCACACAAATGTGATGAATCCAGGGAGTTACACCTTGTAATTTAAGAAAAGAGTAGATAGTTAGTAAAATTAAATAAGGCCCTGTCCAAAATGGGTTAAGATGGAGACCCATCTTAATAGGGTCTCCTCTTAAAATGAGGAGATCCCCAATCCCCAAGCTTTTAAATATACCCAATCCCCTAGTTCATAGCACTGGATTTTTATCTCTGAAGAAGAAGGAAGTTGAGGATTGTATACCTACTAAGGGCAGACATCACCTGTCCTAGGTTGATTATGTGTCTTATTGCAGTTCAACCTCTAGAGCAGGGTACATTCCAGAGCATGTTCTCCCAGAAAGGACCCTCCATATAGCATCTCACAGGGGCTGAGCTTGAGCCATCCTTTGGGAGCAGCTCCGATGTGGGTCAGAGCAGCAGGTAAGAGTTTTAACCATTTTTCTTGAGCTGCTTGGCACAGTTTGGTCAAGGTAATCTTGAGTGTGCAATACAATCTCCATTGTGTTCTAAGCATCTGGAAGATCCCAGTTGCTCTCTTTAAAACAAGAGCAGGTCCATTGTCACTTTGGATAGACTGAGGCCATCCAAGTCTTGAGATGATTTCCTTTAGAAGACCTTTTATGACCTCTCTTGTTTTTTCTGTTCTGTAGAGGAAAGCCTCCATTCACCCAGCAAAAACAACCACAAAAGTTAAGAGATACTTAAATCTTCCTTGGGAAGCTGGTGTGACCATAATATCCACTTGCCAGTCCTTTCCAAGGAGCATGCCTCTGGCTTGCACTCCCCTCACCCTGTAGGGGTACAGGCAACCTTGTTGGAATGTTGTTTTGTTGACAGTTGTTGGTTTTCATTTATTTCTGAGCCTTCACTCTGATGCCCTCCACAGTGTATGAGAGCAAGTTTCTTAGGGTCTGTTACTGCCTGGAGAAGTCTAAGGATCTGTTTTCCAGAATTAAATTTCTTTGTTTTGGAACTGGGTAGGCTTCTCTCTTTCCTGATTACCCTATGAGCATGGATAACTGAGAATGCATATTTGGAATCAGTATGTAGAGCAAATGTACTCCCTTTTCCTAATATTAGGGCCTGGGCAGGGGTCTTATTTCCGCTTTTTGAGCTGAAGTTCCTGGGGGAGGTATTGTGTCTCAATGGTCTCATGGACATAGACCACTGCATAACTGGTCTGATGTTGGCTATTAGCCAACAGAACTGCTCCCATTCACAAACCATGGTGCAGCATTTGGCAGGGTCTCAATTCCTAGGGTATTTTCTGCTTGAGTACACTTAGTCTATTAGTTCCAAGTAGTCATGTACTATTATGGTTTGGATCTTTAACATTCCCCCCAAAAGCAAATGTGTTAGACAATGCAGTGAGATTCAGAGGTGAAATGATTATGATTATAAGAGCTATAACTTCATAAGTAGATTAATCCATTTGATGAATCAATAATTTGAATGGACTATTAAGTGATAACTATAGGTAGGTGGGGCATGGCTATAGAAAGTAGGTCACTAGGACTGTGACTTTGAGTATTAAATTGTTTCCCTGATTCTCCTTCCTGCCTGCCATGAGTTGACCAGCTTTCATCCACTATGCCTTTATGTCCTTCCACCATGATGTTATATCTCAGGTCAGGTCCACCTCAGGCCCAGAGCAATGGAGTCAACTGACCATGGACTGAGCCTTCTGAAACTATGAGCCCCCAATAAACTTTTCCTCATCTAATTTGTTCTTGTCAGGTATTGTGGTCACAGTGATGAAAAGTTGATTAACACATACTTATGCTTCTTGTGATACAGGTAACAAAGTGGCTGGGTTAAGTGTCCAACAAGGTTTTAGTCAGATGGGGGACATTTACCACTCAGTTAGGCTGCTATAGCATCCAGTCATTTGTCATCGATGTTGATTTTTGTCTCCAAGATACTTGAGACCCGGTGTGGGGTTCAGACTGTTAGTGGCTGTCCGAGTGTTAGTTTAGTTTTTCTGCCTCCTTGATTAATAAACAGGTTGCCTTTAAGCATGGCAATCATCCCTAAGACACAGTACACAATTGTTTAAAGATAAAGGCCACCACTCTTCTTAGGGGACCTCAAATCTGAATGCACCAGCTGCAATCTCTTATCTTTCATTCACATATAAATGAAATGACTTACTTACATGTGGCAGACCTAGAGCAGGGGTACTCATCAGCTGCTCCTTGAACGTATCAAAAGCTTGATTGCACTGTCTGTCCCATTCAAAGAAATAAGCCTCTCATCTCTAATAGTTTGTCATAGAGGGCTTTTTTTTTTTTTTTTTTTTAAATTAACCCCCAAATTGGAATCCAAATACGGCAGAAGCCTGACATACCTAGGATTCCTCACAGTTGCTTCCTGGTTTTCAGAGGGGCTAACTGGCCGATAGTTTTCTTTCTTGGAAATAGCTGTATTATCCTTGAGATATTATAAACCATATATTTTACTGCTTTTTGAAAATCTGTGCCTTTTCCTTAGAGAACTTGTACCCTTTTCAATTATGAAATTTAAAGCCTCTACTGAAGCCTCCTTAGATAGACTTACAATTAGTATATTGTCTATATATTGTAGTTATGTCTGACTTTCCAGATTTATTTCCATCATCTCTTCTGAGAATCTCTCCAAATATAATAAAGGAGTTTTTGAATCCTTGAGGAAGCATAGTCCAGCAGTATGGTTGTTTTGGCATGTCTTTGGGTTCTCCCATTATAAGCCAAACAATTGTTGATACCCAGAGTCCAGTGGGATGCAAAAGAAAGCAACCCTTAAATCTAGAACTACATAGTAATTATGTCCCTGGGAAAGTTAACTAATTATGTATAGGAATTAGGAAATACAGAATGACTATCTCCCATAGCTTTGTTTATTTGCACATAAGTCCCATGCAAACCCATAACCTATATTCTCCCATCCCTGATTTCTTGTTTGGCAGGGTGGGAGTATGACAGGGAGACCTTCAAGGTCTTATTAAACCCTGAGTGAATAACTGGTCAGGCAGGCTTGGTTTCAGCCAGGGCCTCAGGTTTCAGGGGGTATTGTTTTACTGGAGGCCAGGTGTTAATTTGTTTTAAGATAATTTGTATTCAGGTTTGGCACTGATAGCTCACACCACTTGTTCCTGAGCCCAGACCTCAGGTTTGACTTGAGTCAGTATGTTTTCAGGGACAGTTTTAGGGACTGTTGTTAGTTCATGGAGCAGCTCTGCAAACTCAACTCCACAACTCTTAGGAACCTGTATTTCCATCCTATCCAGCTGAAGATGGATGGTTACTCTTAGTTTGGTTAGCAGGTCTATTTCTGAAAGAGGAATGGGGAACTCAGGAACATACAGAAATGAGTGCTTTAAAACATTTGAACCAACTCCACAGGTTGGAGACTTGAGAAGCTAGTTGGTTTCTCCCCTTCTTACACCCCTTTTATGTTACTTTCTCTCCAAGGCAGAGTTCCCTTTTCAATAGTCAATGCAGATTATGTAGACTCAGTATTGAATAGAAACTCAACTTCCTTTCTAACTGTACCTCAGGCAACCTGGAGTTCCTTGGAGTAAATCTGGATCATATTAAGGGAAACCAAGCAGGAAGTCCCTTCATCCCATCAATCTTCTTCTTCTGCAAGCAAAGCTGATAGAGTTGGGTTTGTCCCTCTCTGGGAACAATTCAGGCATTACCTCTTCCAATGTCCTTCCTACTTGCAAAAAGCATACTGGTTCAGTCCCAGCTCTGATGGGGTCAGAGTGCATTTACTCTTGGTAGTTTGCTTTCTACTTCTGGGTTACTTAAAGCAGACTGAAGTGTGACTGCCATCAGGGAGCTTGTTTCCTCATCTTCTTCTTTTCTTTTTCCTTTTTGGTTATATCTCTTTTGTTGAACACCTTGAAGGCAAACTCTACCAATTGAGAAGAATTAGTTTCTGGGCCCAAAACCAATATTTGGAGTTTTTTTGTGGATATCAGGGGCATTCTGAAATGTGAACTAGATTCCCAAGACTACCTGGTTCCCCCTTCTCTCATTCTTTCAATGCTGCATGAAGGCCAAAGGATTTTTATATGGCCTCTGCTGAATTTCTCTTTTTACATCAGTTAACTGGGTGTTTGTTAGCTTCTTGCATTCCTTTGAAGAACATATTCCCACAGTGCTCTAATACAGCTCACCCTGCAGCTGTGTTGGAGTCCAGTCAGGACAGACTCCTGGGACTGACTGTTCAGCACTCAGCCAAACCTGGTTGTCAGTGTGATTGGCAGGTTCCTTATCAGCTTCCTTTATTGGCCTCTGCCAGCACAGCTGATTTTCCTTTTCCAGTCAGGAGGGTGGACACAAGAGTTTGAATATCTACTCATGCAGAGTTATGTGTTGTAAAGACACCCCTCATAAGAATGATGAATCCTCCCCGGCCATGTGCCTTCTAGTTGTATCGCCTCTAGTTATCAGAGGTGATAAAAGGCACATGTACATAAGCAAGATTTCCTTTTCCATCTGGAACCTGTTGGAGGGAAAACTCCACTTCTTGGTTTGTAAATACTCTCATATCTGGTGATACTATCAGGAAGAGGAGGGTATATAGAATCAGGGGATGGTCTAGGTGCAGAGGCCCTGAGGGAGGCCTTCAGATGAGAGGGCTTGGACAGAGCAGGGTATAGAGGAGACTGATCTACCTGCTCATGAGTTGGGTCTTGCAGACCAGTGGGACTCAACTCTTCCCAGACCTGGGAGAAAGTAAAACAACTCTTCATCTTCCAGAGGACTTTCAACCACTAGAAGAGTGTTTCCCTTCTTGGTCAAAGGTTTAATATTTATTTTGGTTAATTTATTCTTCTTCTGGGGTCCTTAATTCTGATGTAAGGCCATAAAAGACTACATGTGAGGAATTCCATGCCATTTTCCCTCCCTCTTACAGAATAGGTCAAGTTTATAGAATAATATTTTGATTTAGGGATCCATTCTCAGGCCATTGCTCCTAGTTGCCCAGTCCATACCGTGGCTTTGATGTGCTAAAAAGAAAGATCATGTATTTCTTAGTCGTTGACAAATAACCAAATTTTTGCCAGTGATGAAGGAGAAACCCTAATGGGCTCCACTCTGGTATGGAGACTTTGTACCTATTTAAGTGACCTTCTGTCACAGATTTATTTCCAGCTACATCAGGAAGGGCTGGCAAAAATAATTAGATGGACACAAGTTCCACACTTGACTCAAGTATGATTTTCAAATTTGGTCTATTGCCAAAGGATTTCAGAACATTGAAGCTGAAAACTTACATAGCTGCAGTTTCTGAAATATTAAAAAGTCATGTTTCTTTCTGGAGCTCCAAGATTTGATTCTTTTTTATCCTGAAGCAGATCTGCACAATATTTTGTAGTGAGTCTTACCATGGCCAGACATCCCCAACCATTCTCCCCTTCAGGCAGGGTGAAGATATTTTATAATCTCACAAACCTTTAATTGGTGGCAGCTAGATGCACATGTCTTGTAATCTTCCAGTCCTCTAGCAGATTCGCTAGCATGGAGATGTCACAGTCTCCTAGACCTCTAGTTGAACTTTATGTACGCTTTCTGCACCAGAATCCCGTTAGCCTACCCAAGGGTCTAACGCTACTCATTGATCCAGGGAACTTCCAAACAAGATTCAGGGTGGCTGCTAAGTTCATTTAGGATGATGGCTGCACAGGGCTGGTCTTTGAGGTTTAAGAGGATGTTTTCCTTGTCTGCTTGGGACCTGCTGTTGGCATCATAGAAGAGCCAGCCCAGGACAGGCAGTTGCTGCCCACTGTGTCTGTGGGAAGCCAAGCTGGCAAAGCTCCATAAGGCTTCAAAGGAAAGGCCATCATTCTGGTTTGCCAAAATTTGTAACCTAACACAAATGGCTTGCCTCTTGGTGAGTGCAAAGGCAATAAGCACAGCCAGGAGATAGAAGAGTGAAGAGAGGTTTATAACTTACAGCCGGAGAAGAGAATGCTATGGGTAACTGAAAGAAGTTTCTCCCCAGACAAAGGAAGCAAGGGGAGACTCATGCACACTCATGCAGGGGAGATTTGTTTTTGCTTGTGGAGGTGGACATATTCCTGCACATGCACAAGTCAAGATCCTGGTTGTTCACATGTTGCTTGCTTAAAAGTGTCAGATAAGAACACCTCTGAGGCAGAGAATTTAGTCTTATCATGAGATTATAATGAACAAAGTTCACTCACTCTGGGTCACCGAGAGGAGTTATTGGGTGATTTTGGCTGTTTTGAACTGCTTCCTTGTAGTTTATTCTGGAAGGCTTTATCTGAAAGAAAGGACAGCTTGAAGGGCTACTAGCAGTCCATAGCTTCGTCCCCTCATAAGCCCAGGTGCTTAATTACCTCTAAGTTCTAGTAGCTAACAGGTGTAGTTAGCTTTCTACTTCCTTCTCATGGTACCAGTAGCCAAATGAGACCTTCTGGCATTTCCTCTTCCTCTCTGGTTACTATTACAGTACTCATTCAGTGGCCATTTAATGAAATTTGAGCCAGTTGAACATGAGCAAAATTAATACATGCAATTTCTATCTTCCTAACTAAGAGAAAAGATGCTATTTTTGGACTTTGTTTTTCCCCTTCCATAGTTTTGAATATTGATTTAATGTTGACCCAACTTTGCCTTGAAAGACAATAGCCCAAAATAATGCAAAGAAATAAGAGAAAACTTGTGTTCCTGAATGATCTCCTGGACAAGAGCTCCCCCACCAGCCTACAGCCACTAGACTGAGAGAGGAATAGAAGTCAATCTTTTTTTGAAGTCACTTATTTTTGATGTCTTTGTTTTTAGCAATGTACTTCCTATTCCAGCTAATACAAATATTGAAAACTATCATTACGATAACCTTAAATATGTGTCCTTTCCCTAGATACTGGATAGTAAGCAATGAAAAAAAATACTGCAGATACTGGAAAGCTGATGAACCTTGTAAATGTCAAAGCAATATTTGGTAAAATTGTTCTCTGCAATTACTTGGAAAGAAGACCACATGTCACATCATTAGCCAGTTGAGAAGAGCCAGGATCTTTATGTGCTGGCTCCTCTTTGCTGTTTTTCATAGGATATTATGGGAAAGAAATGAACCTAGGAAAAAACTAACCAATTTGCAAAAATAGCTGAAAGAGAAGAGAACCCATGTGGTTGGAAAAATCAACTACTCTGAATCACACAAAGATAGGAGATGTGGTGTCAGTAAGAGTGTTCTTCAATGGCTTCCCATTGAAGATTCTCAACTGAATAAGTGAATTAGATCCAGCAACAAAGATCAAATTAAGTCTATCATGTCAGATGGCTTCAAGGAAATTGTCTTTAAAGTGGGGGAGAGAGTGATGGCTAAATTCTGAAGCCAGAGAACAAGGCAAGCTTAAACATTCACAAGTAAGAACACTGGGTGGTTACTGACACATTAAATCCACCAGAATCAAATAAACCAGAGACCTACCATGTATTTGGGCAAATTATATTGCTAAACAAACCGCAGATCTGTCATTGTTTAATCCTAATACAATCCTCAGGCTCATAAAACTGCACTAGTAGAAAGCAGTCTAAAAAAAAGGAAATTCCCAAAGAGGAGCCAGGGAAGGGATGTCTCCAAACCCAAATGTGACCATGGAGGGCAATGGCCAAGAAAGAACTACTCAGAGGCAGGGCTGCAGAGGCTCAGGGGAAATGGATGAGGTAATTCCTCTCAGAAACCAGAACCAAAGTCTTACCAGGGGAAGTACTCCATCACCAGGGCAGTGCCTGGCAAGACTCCAACATTGCCAATGACCAATGGCTGTTAATATATATATATATATATATATATATATATATATATATATATAATTTTTTTTTTTTTTTTTTTTTTTTTTTTTTTTTTTGGTACTGAGATTGAACCCAGGGACCCTTAACCACTGAGCCACATCCCCAATCTTTTTTTAATTTTGAGACAGGGTCTTGCTAAATTACTTAAGGCCTTGCTAAGTTGCTGAGGCTGGTTTTGAACTTGCGATCCTGCCTCAGCCTCCTGAGCAGTTGGGATTACAGGTGTGTGCCACCACACCTAGCTTGTTTTTTTCTCTTTTCGGAGAAGGAATTCCTGTTGTTCATGCCCAGTCTTACATAACATTGTTTATTGAGTATGTTTTGAGAGTGGGGAGCATCAGAGATGGAGGATGGTAGGAGAGAGGATGAGCTGATAACTTGTCTGACATAACCAGATCTGGTGAAGGAGGCTGATCATTGCCAGGTATCTCAGACTTTAAGTTGGGTGCAATAGCTGGAAGGGACTCTGGGCTGTCTCTTACGGAAGAGGTGAATATGTTCTATGTGAGGGAATAAAAAAAGACTCTATAGCACTCTTTGGGTGTTCAGAGGGTGAACTCTGGGAAAATTCTATTAATTTCTCAGCTTTCTTTTTAGCTAGTGGTGGACATTTGACAAATATTACAACTTTTGTGATGGAAGAGCAATTAGAAAAACCTATGTTCCTGACCAGTATCAATCTTTCTAGCTTATACTGGACTTATTATTTTGTGAGAGATAACTTTCTCTTACATAAATCATTACACTTTGGGGACTCTGTTACATCAGTTTAATCTTAATATCTTATACAATTTATAATGGGTTGAATCCCAGTAAACCCTTCCTGGGTTGAAAATTTTGTAAGTTGCAAATGCATTTAATATGCCTGACCTACCAAGCATCATAGCTTAGCCCAGCCTGCCTTCAGCATGCTTAGGACACTCACTTTAGTCTGTAGCTGGGCTTTGTAAGAGAGTGTCAGACTGCATTTCACTAACCTTAGAGAAGTGTTTCAAAATTGAAAATTTGAAGTACAGTTTCTGAACATGTATCACTTTTGCACCATCAAACAGTTGGAAAATACTAAACTGAATCCTCAGATTTTGGGAGTCATCTCCATTTGCTTCTTAAATAAATATTAATTGAACATCAAAACTAGGCTACCTGCTCACAGTGTTATATGAATGTAGGAAACCAATTGGACATTTTGAACCTGGCTCTTAAAGGCCATTTTTGGGTGTGTTGAAAGAGGACAGCATGTGGAAGAGGTGGAACGTCTGATGTCCTCTACTGCTATGGTTCTCATGTTTGAATCAAAATGGTTCAGGCTGAATTTATTCCTACCAAATTCATAGTTTTGACTTCTGTCAGAGATTTCTGAACTTTCCTAGCAATTCCTCTGGCATAACTGAGTAATTTGTAAGCATGATGGAAAAAAAAATCAACATGAGATCCAAATAAACCCCCCAATCCCCACAAAATGTACTAAAAATTAGTGAGAAAGCATCACTTAAAATTCTGCTTATGCTGCGTTTTTGGTTAAAATCTTCTCGTGAATGTCCTACCGCATCATCACTAGTACAGAAATCAAGTTGTAGCCTAAAAATGTTTCTTTATTTCCAGTTCTATACTCACTATACTACCCTTAAGGGAGTGAGGTTTCCTAATAACTGAGATCAAAGGGAAGTTGGTGGGATCTACCAGAACACTTCCCAGTTTCACTTCTCCTTTTCCTCTGAGCACCTCTCGCTCTTGGTTCTTGCCTTTGACCCTGCATATGAGCTATGTTCGTTATTCTCCACTTGCCAAACTACTTGACACTGAGCAGGGATGATACTAGACGTACCTCAAATCACTGTGATTGTGGAAGAAAACCATTTATACCTGAATTTTCTCACAACCCTTGAAAGAAGATTCCATAGTTCAGGTTTCAAAAGAATGACTTACAACTGAAGGTATTCCTGTCAACTTGGACTTCCCCTTGCTTAGATTTCTTTAGTGGGACTGTCTTGCTTTTGAATCTGACCAGACTTCCCTTCTGTCTGCACACTGTCTTTGGTATTTTATTCATATCTTCCTGATATGAATTTGACTCCTTGCCCATTTCTGCAAATTGTTTTCATTATTTGTATTTTGGTGACAAGTATTTATTTGTCGAGGTTCCAGCTTCTTATGTGCTCAAGAAAATAGACTCCTCCTAATTTTTTTTCTTCTTTTCCAAATAAATACATAACCTGTATGGTTTGTATTATACTGCACATTTTAGGATGATATGATTCTTTTATGCCCACATGCAAATAAGCATTATCCAATAATAAAAAGTGCTAGATGTACTTGAATCAAAAGCTCTGATAATTACACAATCTTTAAATTAATTAATGAGCCAAAGGCAGCTAAACATTAGCATTTAGAAAGATCTCTCCAGCATTAGCTACTAATGAGTTCATTGAGATCCATCATGCAACTCATTTTGGAAAGCATAGGCTATATTTAATCATATTCAATCAGATCTAATATTGAAATTATGAACACAAGGCATTGTTGAGTGTGAAATTACCATAGAATTTTAATTGTTAAACATATTTCTTGTTGGTACTCCCAGATGAATGATAATTTGAAGGAAGTAGGTAATCTGTATACAGTGGGCCATTTGCTGAATATTAAGAAATTCTAGGGTGTCCCCATTCTAGTTAACCGTTCACATACAGATTCTATGTGCATTCATCGCAGCTGCTTTAGAGGGTCTACTGCCCTCAGGCACAGGGGTGCACTTTTGACTTCTTTTGCCTTTCAAAAGATAATTTTCTCTGAAAATGAAAATGATTTTCTTTTGGAAAGGAGACAAAATTTTAGAAATGTGTTATTTTGACAACTGATATATATTATGAAAACTTTTAAATGGAAATAAAACAATACATAACTACCTTTCACTCCCACCTGCCTTCCTTTTACATACTAGCCACACTTCTTGAAGGGCCCACTACCCTGATCTCTAACAACATGGAAGCATTTTGCCTATTTTCATGCTTTAAATAAATGGAACCAGTTATAGATGGTATCTTTCTTTTGGTCTAGTTTTTATTCTGCATGATATTATAAGATTTATTCATACTGTTGCATGTCATAGGACATTCATTTCTTATTCCTGTTTAATATTTCACTGTCCAAATTTGAACTGCAACAGTCCAAAATTAACTTATTCATTTTATTGTCATAGGATACATGATTAGTTTCCAGTTTTGGCTATTATGGATTAGGTTACTCTAAACATTCTAGTACATGGTTTTTTGGAGGATATTTTATTTTTAAGTGTGAAAAAGTGCACATAATATAAAATTTACCATCTTAACCATTTCAAGTACACAGTTTGGTGAAGTTCTAGTAAAATAAATAAGCAGGAAGACATGGGGCCAAGGCTATCTCTGCATTTTAAGTTCCTCTCTAACAAATTACAATTTAACTTAGTACATAAATAAATTGAAACCTATCCTAACCTATTTATACACACACACACATACACATACACACACACACGCACATTGTAATAAATACCTGGGTTTCAAAGAATCATAAACAGCTGAGCTTTAGCCAATCACCCGCAGCCAATTGATTGGAACAGACCCAAATAAGGCAAATGCCTGGCTGTAGCCAACCAGATTATTTTTCTACTTTGCTTTCACATTCACCTATAAAAGTTCAGTGTTCATGGTGCTGAGTGGAGTTCTACAAACCTCTCTCCTGGTTTTGAGTGCTGCTTAATTAATAAATTGCATATTGCCCAAATGAACTGTTAGATTCAATTTGTGTAAAATTATTCTTTTAAAAGTATACTTACATTGTTGTGCAACCAGTTTCCAGATTTCTTTCATCTTGGAAAACTTGAACTCTGCATCCGTTAAAAACCAATTTCCTATTCCTGGCTACCCACAGACCCAGGCAACCACCATGTACTTTCTGTCTGTGGATTTGACTACTTACAAAAGTGAAACCATATGGCACTTATCTTCGTTGTAATTGCCTTATTTCATTTAGGTTAATGTGCTCAAGGTTCACCCATTTTACAGCATGTGGCAGAATTTTCTTCCTCTTTAAGGTTGAATGATATTCCATTATGTGTACATATCACATTCTAGTTCATGTTCTTGGTGAGCATGAACACATTACTGATGGTGGTAGTATATGTAGTTAGGTCTTAGAGTACACAAAATTCTGACTGTGGTAGACTTTGCCAAGCAATTCTCTACAGTGATTTTATCAACTTAGATTCTTACCAGATATGTGTGAACTAACTACATTTGAAACTATCATTTCTTTTGGCTTCATGTATTACAATGGCCAGAGGTCAGTTATAAGGTTGTATTGCATATATTAGTTAAGGGAACATCAGCATTTGCAGTAGATAAAATTCATTTTTCACTCTACAACAATTCAATGTGTGTATTCCCAGCAGGGCGGTCTCCTTGCCTCTAAGTGATTGGCATATTCACATGATTCTTTTCTTCTGTGGTTCTACTGTTTTCACCATGGGTTTCCAGTATCATTCTGGGTGCAGACATCCAGAGGAGCCATGTGGAGAAGAAACACCATCTTTTGTAGACATCTCAGCCCGGAAGTGACACGATCCTTTCTAATCACATTCCCTTGAGTCTTTTGGCCCCGTCTGCTGCAAAATGTAAGGGAAAGGTGTTCCCTGGCTGCGTGGCTGCTTCCAGCAGCAACTCCAGGCTGTGGGAAAGGAGCATAAATGCTTGGTTGGTAGTTAACCACATTGGCTTGGCATTTTTGTGGACCAGCTCCTCCTAAACCAGGCTCTTTTAGGATCCCTGACTTAGAGGAGTGATGACAGATCAATTGAAGGATCTTAGAAAACTGGCTGGGATCAGTGTGTCATGGATAAAAATAATGTGTTGCTGAGACACAGCTCACAGGAAGAAGATTTTTACAAGATGCTTATACACAATAAGTTCCTGTGTGCATGGTGACATCTTATGCAATCCCCTTTCTGTAGAGATCTTCCTCACAGAGACAATAGCGAAAAATAAGTAAGGGGGAGTGGATTTTCAAGGAAACGGAGGGGTGGGGCAGCACGAGGGACATTGTAGGGTATTTGTCCTTATGATCTCACCCAGTCTCTTGGTAGATCTCTAAAAACACCTGGCACTCAATATCTGAAACTCCCCATCAGAATCAAGGCCTTGGATTTGGACTGCCTGGAAAAAGTTTCTTGTCCCTCAGGTCTCAGCTGTGTCTGACATCTACATATCAATCAGAAGACAAGCATGCAAATGACATCGATCTGAGGAAAGAAGTAGCAGAAAAGGAGAGCCCTGTGTTCATTATCTATTCTGTGATCATGATAATTTTTTCATAAAGCTTAAGAGAATGCAATTTTTTACTAAAAGTACTGGCCTAAGTAAGGAAAGCAGTAAAACCTTTATCCAAGGTCATTGAATGAAAGGCATTTGGCAAAAGCCTGTTTGGAGTATCTGCTAGTCTTCCATCTCTGTTCTGTAACTGAAGTGACCTGGGCATGGAACCTGTTGGAGTAGCTTCCTAAAATGTGTCTATGTTTCTTAGTTTTGTTTTGAAGCTATTTTCAGATAGATGAATGTGTTTTGAAGCTTTAAAGATGAAATGGGGCCAGAGTTGCTACATATCACTTAGAGCTGTACGTATACGGGGTAGCTAGCATTGGACAGGAGTAGGATGGAGAATCTCTGAAAATAGGTAGCAGCTTGAATGCTAACAATATGCAGTCACTGTGTGCTATACATTGTACCTGCACTAATCCATTTAATCCTCACAGGGAAGAGGAGACTGAGGTTCAGAGAGGTAATCTGCTCACATTTAGTTGGTTAGAGAAGAAACCACTTTATAAATTGGTTCTTTCTGACTCTTAATCATAGGCCCCACAGCCAAGAGCAAAGAGGTCCTCCTAGAAGGAGGTACTAGAGAAACTTTAGAGTAGATAATGGAGCCTGGATCATTTTCTGTGTCATGGCTCTGCTTTAATTAAATCACAAGTCTCTTCACTAGTGTGGACTCAGTGCCATTAATACCCATCATGGTGACCTTTCCTGGTGGTATTTAGAGCTGTTGATGCAACAAACACAAGCTAAAAAGCAAATTGCAGTTTTCTGGTGTTTTAATGTCAAAATACTCTTTTCATTTTCAGCTGATTTCTGCATGTGATTGTATGCAAGAGAGCAGGACGCCAATGTTTTCTCCAGCCTTCACAATTAAAATGTTAATCACCAATTAAGAGTGTATGCGCTAAGGTTTTTTTTTTTTTTTCCACCTCTCCACTAGAAGAATAAAAGCTTGTTTTCTAGACTTTTAGCATAAACCCATCCGTAAAGCCATGCTGCCCGTGGCAGTTGTCTTGCTAGTGATGAATGGTGGTGTGTGCAAGCGACTCCAGCCCTGCTGTTTGTTTTGAAAGTGTCCAGGGCGGCCGGGTTTCACAACTCATTAGAAGTATTGAGTTGTTACAATAAATACCGATAAAAGATAGAACCGCTCGAGGGAACTAGTGGATTTAATAAAAAGGTGACTTTGTGTTTGTGTGCTCTATGTCAGGTTGCCTCAAAATGATAATTTGTTTACCCGTGAGAGAGGCAAATTACTCCTATAGTTAAAGGGAATTTAATTTATAGCCTGAGTCAGAAGGAAACTGTGGAAATATCAAACTGTAACCATATGGAGAATGTTTCTTCTTTTGCTTTTCAAAGTTATTAACCACTATTTGGCCTCTGTCAATTTAGGAGACATTTTCTGTTACCTTCACATTTATTTCCAATCTCAGTCCCAAGTTCTCTATTTGATGAATCCTATTAAAATATTTAAATTGATTAGAATTATTTTACTAGAGACACTGGTTAGAGTAGGTAAACTACAAAATCGAACTGTCCTCCTCCATCCTCCCTAAACCTATAAAGGATATTTGCACATCCCTGATGATTCAGAGAATGAGGCTCCCATCTTGTGGCCCCACCACCTGCAGAGTACAGTTTAATAACTACTTTTGAAATTAAATTAAAAATCCAACTCCTCAGTTGTACTTGCCCATTTTGAGTGTTCACAAGAGGCAGATGAAAGATACATTCATTCTCTCAGAAAGTTCATTGCAGAGTCTTGTCTTCCTCCACCTGTCCAAAGGGGAAAGAGAGGGTAAAGCAGTTACAGGGTGCTGTTCCACAGACTTTCTACCAAAAGCTTTGGCCTGGACTTGGTGCACACCATGTTTGTTCACATTGTGTGGTTGGAAATAGGCCTTGTGTACTTCTATTCAAGGGGGCTGGTTATCTACACTTTTAGAGCAGGCACATTGGGGACTGAATTTTAGCAGGCAGCTATCCATTTCTACCACACTGGGTGAATTTAATAATCCAGAGGTCACCTGGAGGTAAAGTGTTTGGAAATTGATTTGGATTCACATTTTGTTTCTGCTGATTCCAGACTATTTGATGTTGAGCAACTCAAACACCTTGATCACACTTTTCTCATTTTTAAGACACAACAATGGTGATATCTAATTCTTAGGAACTTTGTTAGGATTAAATATCAATATTCATATAATGTACAGATGCAAGTATGATTTGAAGATATGTATATATATGTGTGTGTGTCTCTATCAATCTATCATCTATGTATGTATGTATGTATGTATGTATGTATCATCTATCCCTCTGATTACCTCATTGATCTCAACTTCTCATCCCTCCCTACAGCCTCACCTCTCATGCTACTTTGCAGTATCATTTCCTGCCCCTTGGAGCAGGGCTGGCTCTGTAACTCCCTTGACCACTAGGATGAGGTTGAAGTATCACTGAGCCCATTCTGAACCTAGGTCTTAAGAAACATTGTAACTTTCTCGCATTACAATGAGAAAGATCTGCTTGGCTATCCTGCTGGTCCCAGGAGGAGGCTGATGGACACCTGGAGCAGAGCAGTTCCAGTTGGTTCAACTTGGTCCAGCCAACCCTCAGTAGATTCAGGAACTAAATAAATGTGCATTTCTGAATGGGAATGTGTAGTGTGTCTACTTGTTGTGCATCATTATTAGTGACGGTAAATTACTATGGTTTATTCATATATATGTATTCACTTGAACAAGTTTTAACATTTTCATGAATGTGATTGACATAAAATAATAAGTCAATGAAGAAAAATTTTGAATATAAAAATATGTATATATACTTTTTCTTTCTGCCCTCCTTGCACTCTTTATTTCCCTTTCTCTACTTCTTCCCTCCCTCCCTCCCTCTCTTCCTTCTTTCCTTCTTCCCTTCCTTCCTTCCTTCCTTCCTTCCTTCCTTCTTTTCCCTCTTCCTCTCTCTTTCATATTGCCTGGTACTTTTCAGACTGTGACTTGAAAAGAAGAGCTTAAAAGATATAATGAGCAGGACTGGGGATGTAGCTCAGTGGTACTCCACTTGACTAGCATGCATGAGCCTTGGGTTTGTTCCCAAGCATTATGGGGGAAATGTGGTGAGTAGCAACAACAAATGAAATGAGATAAAACAATGAAGAAAGAAGTAATCATATGATCAGTACTTTTAGGTAGGGGTCAACAAACGTTTCCAGTAAGAGTCAGATAGTAAATATTTTCAACTTTGCAAGTATTCTACTCTGCATTCGTGGTGTGAAAGCAGTCACAGACAATATGTAAACAAATTGAATGTAACTGTGTTCCAATAAAACTTTATTTATAAAAACATGCTATGGGCCAGATTTGGCCAAAGAGTCATAGTTTGTAGACCCTGTTCTTAGGCATATTAATTACTGATATAGAGATAAATAAACTTATATCCAGCCCTCATTCTATATACAATAAAAAATAGTGTGAGATTACCAAAAGAATACAAAATTAGATGTCATAAAAATTATGTTGGTTGTGAAGGGGAAAAGGATCAGAGCTGCTCCTGGACTAAGTGAACTTACCTAAGTCTTTTGCCTAATATCACATAGGGTATGCTGTAGGACTGTGAATTGTTATTGTTAGGGGTTATAGATAATATTATAAACAATGTTGATGAGTTTAATTATACTAAAAGACCCCTTCAAGTTTTTTCTCAATAAAAATCAATTAAATTAAGATAGAATGGCAAAATAATGTAAAGAAGCATACAAGCTTTATAAATATTTTTTAATTTCACCAGCCTAGGATACTAATAAGACCATATCTCACTATTAAAAAATTCCCTTTCATTCTTTGGAGAGCCTTCATCAATGGTTTTATTCAGCCTGGATTGATGATGTCTAATATACTGACTTGTTGGAAAGAAAACTGATGAATCTATTGGGTTTCCAGGAAGCACTCCCGTTGCTCCCACTGAGTCGCGTGAGGCAATGGTGATGCTGCTCTTTGGCTACTGTTTTTGACACATGGTGTCCAGCCCACCCAGTGTCTGGTTTGTCCAGATGCTCCAGTGTTGATGGCACCAGAACTTACTGAGCTGCTGCCAATGCTGTTGAATAATTGTAGAAAGCTGGGGGGCTTCTGGAGGAGTTGCCCTCCCCAGTCTGCTCCTGGAGCCATGTTCTTTCCATCATCTCCTTATAATTTCTAAAGTCTGCCTGAAGTATTCCGCACCTCCATCCCACAGAGTCCCCCATTCCTACTCAAGGTTCCTCAGAGTTGTTTTTTAAATAGCCTGACATGTGTGGTTTTCCTATTGTCTGACCATTTAGTTATCCTTGGTTGCATTATTACATGAAGACTGTGAATAAAGCACTAACATTAATAACATGTAAAATGAATACATCTATATACAGGTAATATTTAACATCTACTGAACAAAAGATTAAAGAACATAAGCTGATGTTTTACAAGTGAAGAAACACAAATTCTAAATAAATATTTCCTATCTCCTGCAGGATAAAGTGCAATTTCTGGCCTTTTCTCTCTGGTACAGCTCTTTCTCTGTGGCCCCCTCTATTTAGAGGTGCTTAGGAGAAAGAAGTTGGTGGGTGTTCCTGCAAAAAGAGGAAATTTGAGAGCAATGGAGACCACAAACTTCTAACCATAGATTGGTGAGCTGCTAAAACCTTTGACTAAAATGTTCGCTTTTAACAAAGAAATTTAAGTACCAGTTTTCAGCAAAGTCCAGAAAAATAAAGTTGGGTAGCTGATACTTACCAACTGGACCACAGACAGATCGGGGAATATGGCTTTGAAAAACTGTACAAAATGATGGTTGTGCTTAGTGGTTTTAAGAAATGACCCTCCCCTTCTTATGACCTTAGAAATAAATTTTCTTTGTATGAAAGAAGAAAATACAAATTACTGGGGAGGTTAGGACTATGGACTTTGAAGTTGGACAAGCTGAATTCCAGCCATGCTGCTTACTAACATGACATTGGGTAAGCGTTTTAACCTCTCCAAACCTCAGGTTCCTCTTTAGAAAAGAGGGGAAATAATAGTAGCTCTCTCAGGGGGTTTCTGTGAATATGAAATGAGATCATGCTTGTAAAATGCTTAGTGTGCATAGCAAACAGTCAATTAATGTCAGTTAACATTTTTATTACCCATAGTCCCACTATTTAGTGATGGCTGCTGTTACCATTTAGATGTAGGGAGGGGGCCCCTAATTATCTGAATATTTATTATCTGGGTCACACCAGTTACAAACTTGTTAGAATAGAGCAACATTAAAGTATTCACAAATTAACTGACCAATTATAAAATTTCTGCTCTTAGCTGTCCCTTCCTGCCTAATCCTTATATCCAGCCTACCCAGTGTTCCAACCTTCCAATGCTCATCCAGGCAGATCAAAACGAGCAATTGTAAACCTTACAAAAGATGCAGGATTCCATGTAAGGGAAGATTTCCATTCTTTGATAACTGGTCTAATTCTGCCAGATTCTCAAGGATGGAAAACAGCTGTGAGGTGGCATCAGAGGCATTTTCACAGAGAATGATTTGGGTATTGGAGGAGTAAGAGAGGCTTTTGGGAGAATTGATGATGTAGTCAAATATTTCTGCAAAAGAGACTCTTTACCCTAGTTTTTGGATGGGAGCTAATTTTGCTAGATGCTTTCCCTAGACAGGTTTTGTTTCTTCCCTGCAGTTGCTTCTTGTAGGCCCATGGCCACTGAAGTGTGAGCATTAGGGTAGACTTTCTGACATAAACAGATTCTGTGAACACTATTTTCAAAGAAATTGATGTCTACATTGAAAGTCTTTTGTTCTCCAAGACAGGAAAGGATCAAACATTATGTGTAAGAGTAGCAAAGAAGACAGTTGACTCTGCAGAAGCATAACCCACTTACAAAAGTGTCAGATCTTTTTGCCTGTCTGCAAACTCCAGTGGTTTTTTTTTTGGTAGAGTGCCCCATTGAGAAACTGATGGCAGTTAATTACCTTCTTCCAGGAAAAAATGAACATTTTTACCCACCATTCAAATTATCATACAGTCTAAAGGAAACCCAGTGAAATCTGTTCTCAGACCACAGGTTAAAAAACCATGTGTTAGCTGTTATTTTTTCATATTTGAAAATATTTATGCATTTCTAAACTTAAACTTGAGCGAGCTTTAATTCAGTATGTAAATATTGAACATTTGCCCTTTGCTTATACCTGTAGGGGATAAAGGAGAAATATCAGACATCGCTTCAGGATTTCAGCTAGACCAAGGGAACATCCTGAAGAATCTAAAGGGATATGGTGAAGCAGAAAAATATTGTCGGTTCATGTATGCAAAGAGCTACCCCAAAATGTCATTTGCAGAAACTATGAGGAGCCAGTGTATAATATTAAGGAGCCCAGGAAAAGTCTGTGCTCTTTAGGGTCAGGATGTGGAAAGAGTGTGCAGATAGTTAGCACAGACTTGGGGAAAAACAAAAGGGCTCGAGCTGAGGGCTCTGACCAGTCCTTGTGTGTAGGCCAGGCTAGCCTCAGAAGCACTGATGTCATCAGGCTGCCTACTTGTTCATCAGCTCAATCTAGGCACCTGTGTGGTATCGGTTACTGTCAAAAGCTCCTACCTTAAGTACACCTGAATAAGGTCTTTATTTTGTAATGGAAATTAAAACTGAGAAATTGGTGAATCTACATGATGAAAAAAGTTGAGTTATTAAACCATATCCACCCCCCAACACACATACAAACATGTGGGATTTAAAAACAACTTACAGGTATAGGCCATGGCTGGTGCCTGTGTTCCTTCTGAATTCCGCCTTATTAGGATCTCATGGAAACCATCAGCCAGGCGATGTGACTTATTTCTGCACAAGTTCTGGAAGGTGCAGCTCTCTTTACTATAAATTCAGTGTGCGAGACACTGCCTCTACAACGAATTCCCCTCTGTCCTTCTGTGGCTAGTGCTGTCTCATGGGCTATTGTTGTTTTTAGTAGAAAATGTATGACACCTGGAAGAATCCTCTGCATGACTTTATGTCTCTTCCTCTTTCTACTACCTACTTTTTCTTTCTTTCTGCTGTCATAGCAAGAGTTAAAAGAATTCAGTTTGCTGCCTTGCCAACATTTTGCCATTTAGCTCTTTAATCTTCAGTACAAATGGATCCCACCTGCAGATTAACACAGACACACCTGGTTTAGCTGAAATAAGGAATACCAAGGAACTGAGAAAAAAGGCCAGCACACAACTGCAGCTGATATAAGTGTATGAAGAGAGTCTCACCAGAAGGCTTTCCAGTGGAGGGAGAGACAAGTGATGCAGGCTGGGTGATAGTCACCTAGGTTTGCAGAACAGGCTGGATGGGCTGTGGAAAGGAGGAGGAGGTTCTGGAGAGTGGACATCATTCAAAGCAGAGGTGTTTATATATTTCCTAGGAAGATGGTGTGATGCAAAGCAGACAGCATGGGACTTTCAATCCTTTCATTTGACAAACATTTACTGAGAGCCTCTGTGCCAGGCGCTGTTCTAGGATCAAGGCACACAATAGTGAGCCAAACGAAGTCCCTGCTCACATGCTAGGAGAAGACTCCTGTCTGAGTCTGGCTTTACACATTATTATCTTGTTCACATGGAGAAAACGACACAGCCTTCTTGAGTATTGAATTATACTCATTGAATTGAATTATACTCATTCCTTCACAGTTCCATTAGGAGTAGACTACCCCAGATAATGTAACTGAATAAGTTAAGCCATAAATTCAATGCCAATTTTAACCACTATTTCAACTAACAAGTAACAGGATATATAAATTTTCTTTTCTTTTTTTTTTTTTTTGAGGGGGTCCAGAAGGGGAGGATCCTGATTTTTATAATATAAATTCTTAGAATAAGAGAAAGATGATGTCAACTGATTAGTAAAATCCAATTTGTTGCAGGCACTAAGCTGACTGGCCGATCTTCTGAGAGCTATGTCTAGGAACACAACTTTGGCCCTGGGAGGAATTAAAGGAGAGTAAGTAAAATGTAGGAGACTATTGGCCTACCGTACAATGTCTGAAGATGGTGAGTGAAATGCTGCAGACAGGTGACGCTTGTATCAGTTAATGTGGGGACTAAGCTGACTCAGGGGAAAGGTGTCACTCAAGTGTGAATTACAGAGTTGATGTGGGCTGGGGATATAGCTCAGTTGGTAGAGTGCTTGCCTTGCAAGCACAAGGCCCTGGGTTCACTCCCCAGCACCATCAATAAAAAAAAAAGAGGAGTTGGTGTGCCATGAGCTCTTGGATGTTGAAGACAACGTGTTTTTAGAATGTTCATCATTAATAGATGAATTCATTTTTGCAGCCCATGGTGTTAAGGAGTAACTGTAAATATTGTATTTCTTCCTAAGTGCCTAAGCTTGAAAGCTATAGATTTCTTTCCCTTATGTCTTTAAAAGTTTCTATATGGCTTATTGGTTGTAGTGACCTAAATACCTTCATCAAACTGCAATTAAGTCTTTGGGACTGATCCATGTGCCTCTATGGGATGCAATTATAAAGCTGGATTAATTTGCCATTGAATTATTTATGTAAGCATAAATATTGCAGATGCAATTAAACTTCAGGTATTTCTTAAGGTGGATAAATCAATTTACATTGTGTGCCTCCAGTTCATTTTAAAGGATAGGTTTGATAGGAAAAAGAATCTTCATCAAAAGGCAAAAATACCATAAGAATCCATCTCTCCATTAATTTTCTTTGCTCTCGAAACATACCCTGTAAAGTAATTTTGTGTGTTATTGTAATTCTTTTCAACTGCCAGAGATAATAAGTCAAAAGACATTGAGAGTTCTGTCTTGTCAATACCAGGAAGTCAATCTTGTGTCTATTCTGGTATAATTTAGTGCAGTGAGAATCAACTGATTTCACAGATATTAACTTTATCGAATATACAAACGGAAGTGTTATAGGGAAAATAATTTCTCAGTGAACAGCAGCGATAACTTAGCAATCAGGAAATGCAATCTCCTTTTGGTCTCAAAACTTACTCAAAGGCTGGAGCTCGCCTGGAATCTGCCCCCCTTCTCCCCGACAAAGCAGTGATTTACAGAAATGAAACCTGCGGGATACATATTATGCAAACGCTCTGGGGAAGTGAATCACAGCACATCCAAGCCAGAATTGATGGAGCTGCAGTGAAATAAAGTTATTAAATTTGTGGTGAAGGGGAAAATGCAAAAGGTAACACTTTTAAGGGTATCTTATATATAAAACCAATCAGCTATTTCTGAAGAAGTTGTTACATGAAACTCTCTGCCTCTCTTACCCCTGGATGTCCTTCCAGGATCTATCTTAATTTTTAGCTTTCTCTCATGATGCTATTCGAGATTTCAGATCTTTCTCTCAGTTCTAGATTCAGAGCTACAGCTTGTATTTTATTTTTGGAAATTCTTAATTAAAAATCTTATCTTAATGGACAATTAAAATCATATATATTCACAGTGTACAATGTGATGTTGAGAAATATGTGTATTTTGTGGAAGGTATACATTAGTCAAGTAAAGCTAAGTTTAAGTTAGCCAAGTGGAGCTAATTAATGTATACCTTCCTTCATATATGTATTAATTTTTTATGGTTAGAGCATGTCAGTCTACTCTTGCAGTTATTTCAGGCATGCAATGCACTGTTATTAACTACATTAACTGTGTTGCACAGTAGATTTGTTGAACTTATTTCTCCTATCTGAAATTTTATATCCTTTGAACAGCAGCTTCCCAATCTCCACTCTCCACCCCGGCCTTCTGGGAACCACCATTCTATTCTCTGCTTCTATGAGTTCACTTTTTTTAGATTCCACATGTAAGTGAGGTCATATGGCATTTGTCTTTCTGTGCCTGGTTTAGTTCATTTAAAATGATGTCCTCCAGGTTGACACGTATTTTTTAAAGGCAGAATTTCCTTCCTTTTAAAGGCTGAATACTATTCCAATTGCATATATGTACCACATTTTCTTCACCTGTCTATTGATGGACACTTAGGTTTATTCCTAAGTCCTATTTTTCTTATATACAAGTCCACCAAAGCCAGCTCACAGTCCTCATAAACCATCCTGATTTAATCTAATTCAGGGACTATTTTTCAGAGCAGCTGAACACTTGATAAATCTAAATAATTTTTATCTAGATCTGGTGTGTGGTGGACATACTGAAGTATTCTATGTAGAGAAGTTGAAAGATTAGAAGATCTAAATTGAGATGAACAGCATTCATGGATGAAAGCACTTGTGATGGTAGTTACAGGAGGGTGGACCCTTCTCTTACTACTGATTTGACAACGAACACACTTTTTGGGTCAGAGAGGTCTTCCGCACATGGAAGGCAAAGAATAAATGATACATGTTGAAAGAGTCGAGAATATACCACTCTGGCATTTTGACATTTTGAATTAAAAGCACTTGAAAAACAGCAGGGGCAAGATCATTCTGACCTCTTCTCTGTTTCTTAAAAGCAGGAGATGAAATTCCCCTGTGAAAGGTGTCCTTCCTATAAAATGCCAGTCTTGTCATAAAGGCCAAAAAGCTGAGACTGAGGGACACCTGTACAAAATAAAACTTTTTATACTAACCCTTACTTCTCTGGCTACTTCTCCACCCAATTAACTACCCTAGACCATGCTCCTTGGCTCGACCTCATTCTCACAGTTTACCACCACTTTGTCCAGGACTGCAGATAAGTAGATGTAAGTACTTCTTTAAAGTCTTCATTTCCTTATTGTAGTTCCAAAGCCAAGTTAAAAGTATCTGAAATAAGTTTGTCTGCTTTTCTCCTTTTGGTCTGTTTCATGTCAGTTTAATTCTCAGGCCTAGCTGGGACTCTAAGAGACGGGAGGTAGAATTTTACCTCCTCTACAATAACTAACCCTAAGGTGCTAGCTGCATTGTGTTGGGGGTACCAGGAAGAGTGGGGTGTGGTGGAAGAACCAATCATAATTGAAGGCCCCATGGGAAGCCAGAACACAAAGTCTACTCCATCCTCTATGACACAGAGAAGCTTTGTTGAAAGCCAAATCTCACCATCTCATTTCTTTGCTTAAAACACATCTTGAACTTGCTACTGCTCTTGGTGTAAGGAACCAAATCCTTAAAATGTGCCAGCAAGGCGCTGCGTGGTCTTGTCCCTGTCTGTCTCTCCAGATCCATCACGTGATGCATGCTACAGCCACATAACACTTCTAGAAGACACTGTGCTTTCTCCTGCTCTGGGCTTTGCATGTGCTGTTTCCTCTGACCAGATGCCCCTCCCCCCATCTCATTGACTCCTTTCCAGTCTTTACAACCTTTTTCTTCAGGGAAAACTTCTCAGACCTTCATGGCATGAGGAGATATATATATATTCACACACACACACACACATATATATGTGTGTATATATCTATATCTATATCTATATCTATATTTTTTTTTTGCAGTGCTGGGAATGGAACCCAGGGTCTTGTGCATGCAAGGCAAGCACTCTACCAACTGAGCTATATCCCCAGCCCACAAACTATCCATATTTTGACCTAGGAGTCTGTATCTTTTGACATCACATGTCTATAAAATTGGCAGACTGCTTTGTTAACTTGCCAGTTGGATAAAATTTCAGACCCTTCAGTTTCTGACTAAACCCATGGTAGAAAAATCCATCACGATACCAGCTTAAGGAAAATAGATTTGATTCTCATATAAATGCATGTGAAAGTAGGTCCAGGGCTAGCTTGGGGCTGTAGCAGATTTTGTTTTTTAAAAGATAGCAATCTGTAGCAATATCTTCTGCTCTTAAATAGGATCTTGTCATTTGCTTTTCTCTATCCTTCTAGAAGTGTCTGAGGCCCCTGTCCTTGAACCTGGGTGCAACGCATGATTGCTTTAGTTGATAGAGCACAGCAGATGTGATGTTAGGTATCTTCTGAGGGTAAGTCCTAGAGGGCTACACATTATTTTGTTCTGACCATGGAAGCTACCATGTTCTGAGGAAGCCCAGTGCACATTGGGAAGCCATGTGCCTGGGGTTATGGCTGCAGTTGAGATCTCAGCCAAATAACAAGCATTAACCTCCATATATGTGAGTGAGGAAGTCTTTAAATGACTCCAGCCCCATGTGAGAAACCCTGAGGAAGGACTGCCTAGATGACCCTAGTCAGTCTGAGAACCATGAGAAAGAATGATGGTAATTAATTGCTGTTGTTTTATGCCACTACATTTTACATGAATTGTTAACCAGAAATATAAAGTTGTAATAGGGTCTCAAGAAGTTATTAGTGACCCGGGCTACTTCTAGCTTCTCTGCTCTACTATCTCAAGTGTGTAACTGTCATCTACATATTTTAAGATACTGCTGGAGCTCCAGCCACCACATCCACATTCCAGGCAGCAGGATAGAGTAATGGATAAGGAGTGCACTTTTCCCTTTTCAGTAGAACTTTCTGGACATCCCATACAATATTTTTAGAATACAGTGGCCAGAATTCAGTCACAAGATGACTCAGCAGCAGGGAGGACTATTTGTGAAAAGAACAGCCTGGTTGTTGAATTAGAGATCTAATAGTTTCTGCTTTAAGAGTTTCTCATGAGCCAAGAGGTTTTTTTTGTTTTTGTTTTTGTTTTGTTTTGTTTTGGCAGAGTCTCACTATGTTGCCCAGTCTAGGGAACTCCAGGGGCTCAGGGAATCCTCTTGCCTTGCCCTCCTGTTGTTGGGACTACAGGTGTGTGTGTGCACCAATGCACCTGGCCAAAGGCAAGAACTTCAATCTGCAGAAGCTGGCACTAATTTCTACATTCCTAATATCTACACATGGTTATATGACTTTTGTGTGTGATTGTTATTGAAACTGGAATTCCAGTCTTCTCATTTTGAAATTTCTGGGTTGCCGTGGTATCTGCTCAAAGATTCCTATTAAGATACTGATGAATAACCAAAGCTATACAATGAGGAGGAAGTAAAGGTGGTTGAGTCTATATAAACTGTATTTTTATTCTACCATGCTTCAGGTTAGATTTTGAAAAGGATTCTATGACTTCACATTCTCCATCACTGAATCAGAATATTATGGGGAGAGGAGATTGACCCAGGTCAACATTTGCCATTAACTCCGGGACTCTCGTCCACCCCCAGTTAACTTGTTAAGAACCTAACTTTCAATTCTGTGATCATAATAAATATTCAAATTTTATTTCAAAGATATTGTAAGTGGCATATTCATTGCTCAGTTTTAGTTTTCAGAGGTGCTCCACATCTGGGATGATGGGACAAAATGGGCTAATCAGTCAGGTAAGTGTGTTTCTTTTGCAGACTTATCTTCTGAACCTGCAGTATCTGCTCTATGTCCCCAAACCTCCTCCTGCCCCAGGTATCCCTCCCTCTCCTGTGCCTCCTCCCTCAGCCCTCATGGCTCCTTCCCCTGATACCCGCCACGCGTTCCATGTACAGACTACCACTTCTGGGATTCAGTGTGGTTGGTCTAAGGAAGTTGGTAGAGCATGAGTGCTGAGCAGCTTCCTGGATGTCACCTCACTTCAGGAAAGGCCCTTACAGGCAGAGCCTGGAAATGGTACAGAGGCCAGAGTGGAGCAAGCTGAGGTGGGGAGGAAGGTGGGGAGGACAGACACGGCTCATTCTGAACAACTCTCTGCTGAAGGACTCAGAACACACGTAGAGGAAGGTTCCCCTGAGGAATACCATTGGCTCCATTGCTGGGCACACTTACCTCCAGGTCCAGACCATGGAAGTGAATGTTCAGGGAGGCAATGAAGGAGTCCCTCCTATTCCACCCACACTCAGTACACGTAAAGACACACAGAGAGTTGATCCCTTTCAGAGAGCAGTGAACAAACAGAACTCCCCCCAACTCAATCAGATGATGAGAATTCACAAAAAAAAACCTTACCTAATATCAACTGTTCATTTTCTTTCTTTTGAAGAATAAAGGGAACCAAAAATCTGCGGGGATGTCTTGAGGCCATTGAAGATTCTGTCGCACCTGTTGCTGTCCCCCCAGAGTACCTGCCAGCCTGGGGGGCCAGAGCTGCTGCTCAGCACAGAACTAGGACAGATGCTCTACCATCAGATGCTCCACCATTAGATGCTCAAGGGCACTGTCTGTGTTCTGTCAATTAAAGCAACTAGTGGACCTGTAAAGGAACTTTGCCATGATAGGGATTGTTTTTCTTTCTTCATGGGCACTGTACTCTGCTGGTCTCATTTCGTTATGGTTTAGCTGTGGTGTCCCCCAAAAGCCCATGTGTGAGGCAATGCAAGAAGGTTTGGAGGAGAAACAATTGGGCTACAGCCTTAACCTAATCAGTGAATTAATCCCTGGTGGGCTTGACTGAATGGTAACTGGAGGCAGGTGGGGTGTGGCCGGAGGAAGTGGTTCATTGGGTTGTGGCTATGGGGATACATGTATTTGTATTTGGTGAGTGGAGTCATTCTCTCTGCTTCTGTCCACCACATTCTTCCATGATGATGTTCAGCCTCACCTCGAGCCCAAGGAATGCACCTGGCTATGGACTGAGACTTCTGAAACTGGAAGCCTCCAAATATACTTTTCCTCCCCTACAATTGTTCTGATTGGGTCTTTAAGAAACAGCAGTGAAAAAGCTGACTAAAACACATTTGTTTCTCAGTGTGATTGAAGCCCTCACCAGTCAGCAGCCAGGACGATGTAGAAAGTGGTGATCAGTTGATTTGGGGTGACCTGAAAACAGAATGACGTAAAATGACAGAAGCATTTAATCACTCCACAAATGCTGCTTAGTGCCTTGTAAATATCTGTCTCTTTCCGGTCCTTCCTCCTTCCCCTTTTTCCACCCTCTCTCCCCCACCCCCTTGGACCCCCGTTTATGCTGCATTTATTGGTAATGTGTGCACTAGCTTTTAACATGAATCAGTGGGGATTAACTGCCACAGGATTTACTGTTCACTGTATGTGTGGCATCAAGCATTTCTACATGACAGTGATAAGGAGGATGATGATGGTGGCAGGTGATGTTTGGATTCTGAACATTTGCTAGATAGTGTCCTGCATGGTTTATCTGCTCATGTGCTTTAATCCCAGCAACACTGGGAGTTGGGTATTATTAAGGGGCCCCATTTGATAGGGAAGGTGAAATGAGCTTTCTGCCCAAGACACGACAGTCAGTAAGTGGCAGAGCTGGGGCGTGAACTTGACTGTGACTCCAATCTCTGTTTCACAACTGTTAGTTACTAATTGCAGGTAGTGTTCATCTCATGCTTTATGTCTTGGAAAGAGCGTATCTTTCGATTCTGCTTCTCACACTACTGTTGATCTTGGCCTCACATGGAGATACCCTGTCAAATTGAGCACTTTTCTACTGTGCCTTGTTCAGCATTTCCCTGTCAGAGCAGATGCCGTAGGGTTCACCCTATCCGTTCACCTCTTACGGCTTCTTTGTGGGCCAACTGACGTCAACGCCAGCATTACATCTATTCACTGGGGGTGTTTACTAGCTGCCAGAGCTGACCCGTGCCCATGCCCAGCAGGCCTAAATTGCCAGGAGCTAACGCCTCCTGTTTCCCCCCAGCCACCCTCAACCCAGGACTGATGGCAGTTGGCTTATCAACATCCTCGCTCACCTTTCTTGGGTGGGATAATTGCAAAGTGTGTGTTCTTCACAGCCACCCTGGTTTTCCTCTCTGGCAGGCTGTAGCATCACAGGTTACTTGCTGATGACATGTCCCTTACTATCTGCCTTCTCTGCCCTGTTTCACTCAAGTCCCTACCCCCTGCTGGTATTTTCCCTCACCCATCAAATACATTTCTGCTTATGGAGAAACCTAACCTAAGACAAGTCTGTGTTATTGTGTGACAGTCATTATATGCTTTATATGACTCTCCAGGTCTCTCTTACTTTGTCTCTTCTCTCTCCAATCATGTTGCAAGTTCTTGTTTTCTTCTGCACATCTTTTGGTATCCTCCTGGAAGCTGTCCTCTGGTCATTTCATCTTTGTGTGTTCTCAGAGAAAAAGGAGGATTGGTTAAGCATGAAATTTCCTACTGTGCCCATAGATGGTGTAGCAGACAATTTTTGGGTGGCGGCTCACAATAATCCAGCCTGCTTTGATCCACAGATGTGGATTTCAAGATACCATGTGTTATGGTTTGAATGTGAGGGGTCCCCCAAAAGCTCACGGGTTAGACAATGCAAGAAGATTTGGAGGAGAAATGATTGGGTAATAACCTTGATCAGTGAATTAATCCCTGATGGGATTAACTGCATGATAACTGGAGGCAGTTGGGGTGTGGTTGGAGGAGGTGGGACATTGGGGCGTGGCTATGGGTATGTATTTTGTAACTGGAGCATGGAGTCTCTCTCTCTCTGCTTCCTGATCCACGTGTGAGCTGCTTCCCTCTGCCACACTCTTCAGCCATGATGTCCTGCCCCAGCTTGAGCCACGATGAATGGAGCCTACTGTCTATGGATTGAGACCTCTGAAACCCTGAGCCCCAAGCCTTTCCTCTTTTATAGTTGTACTGGTCGGGTCTTGTAGTCACAGTGGTGAAAATGCTGACTAAAACACCATGTCTGGTCCAATATAACCCTGCATCTTAATAGTGGCTAACTATTTTTTTTTCTGCAGTTGTAACCTATGAATATAAATAGGACCACTTATATTCTCCTCTAGGAATTTTAGAAATTTGAGCAAAAAACATCTAGGGGTCATCAAGATTGAGTGACATTAGTTCTAACATTTCAGAGGAGTAGTCTCAACCCTTGGTTATGCATTCAAATCAACTGGGGAGCTCTTAAAAATAGGTATTCATGGGCCTTGCCCCCAGAGATTCTGATATAATTTGTCTGAGTGGAGCCAGTGCATTGCTTGTTCTTCAAGGTTACCCACGTGATTCCATTATGTAATCAAGGTTGAAAATCAATGCTCTATGGGACATTGCCAATGAAGCCCCAGGAGCTTCACAAAATCCTTCCAGTGTCCTTCTGATACATTTGTTCTCTTCCCTCCTGCCTCATGTGACTCTGCATCTAGCCAGTGTCTCTATTCCTTATTACCAGAAGGGACTGAATGAATACTAATGATGTCAGTGTCAGCATTACCATCTCTGAAATTCTTTTTGTTCATGGAAGTATCAGGTAGCCACTTGACTCCCTATTTTGTGATTAGGCATAGGGGTTTTAAAAAATTGCCATTTTGTGCTTTCCAATGCTTTTTTCCCCCTTGAAAATTAATGGAGATATTTAACAGATAGTGCAAACAAATTTCACCCAAATACAGGTTTTGTACAAGTTTCCAGGGAGTTTTCTGTCAGTCATCACAAACACCAAGGACCTTAGAGCATGTCAGAAAACTGTACAACTGGAATGTGATTCTAACAGTTTCTCTTGCTCTCAGGAGAAGAATGCTCTCCATTTCAACTCAGTGTCACAAACTCCAGACGACAAAGGGAGTGGGAGTAAGAAGTAGGCCAGAGAGGAGGACATAGGGGTCAATACACAGGTGATGGGCAGAAATATAACCCTTGAGGACACCCAAACCAGATGCATTATTACTGCTATGGACAAGGAAGAGCTATGGCTTTTAAAAGATGACTTTTCTGCCACTATCATACAAATCCTACCAGGGGCTATGCCATAAGCCAACCAACTTAAAAGGACAGAAACGACATTTTCAGATCATTTCACCTGCAGAGAGTCAACCTTTCCATTGAGGATTCAGCAGAATTAGTGGAGCTCTGAAGCTCAATGTTGGATTTCCAAAATCTGTTTATTTTACAGAAATTAAACACTATAAACAGCAGTATCTCCTGCCTGCCCGACTGAACCACCCTCCTCTGGTCCTGCTGGGTGCAGACCATGCTATTCAGAGTGAGCTTGGTGCAGCCCAGCTCCCTTGAGTGATGGAATCTTCTGCTCCACATCCTGCCTGCCCACACACAGCTGTCTGGCCCAGCCCTGCTAGACTAGTTGCATGGATTCAACCCAATTCTCTGCTTCCTTAATGTCATTGTCTTGCTTTGCCTTTTCTGAGTGAGTTTTGATATGGGTCTACAGAGGGAACATCTGGTAGGGGGACTGCTTCGGGTCTACTGATTTACAGCAAATTCTCATCCAGTTCCTCCTATTTAAGTTCTAATTCTGCCATGAGCTTGTCCTCATCAAACTTCTCCAAACCCTACAGGTTCTGAAATTGCTCTTGAAATCCCTACAAGTCCATGCAGATCAGCAATGTCCTGCATTACCCCTTGACTTGATTGGTGTCAGTGCCGAGTGGGATGCTTTTGTGGCCTTGGTGGCAGAGCCCATGTTCTTGATCTTGGTATTGGTGTTGTTCAGGGCCTTCTGCTGGAGCAAGGAGGCTGATAATGTACTTTTAACCTGCATCAGCTGCTGCTTATACCTCTTCTTGGCTTCAATGCCAAGTGTACTTATTGGTGCTAGGCTTCTTTACTGCCTTCAGCTCCTGTTCCATCTTCTCCAGGAATTCCTGCTTCTTGCTTAGCATCTCCTCTCCATCCTGCAGCTGCTGGATAGCCCTGTGGGGGATGGGGCTGCCCTCACTGGTTTTACCCACTTCCACCTCTACAGCTTCTGGAACTCTGACACGATTGCTACTCATCATGCCTGCTCCAGTGCCACCTTCACTATTTTCTTTAAGGGTCCTGCATATTCCTCTTCAGATATAAATATTTAGTTTGCTTATGGTTTTCAGGCATTAACTTCTATTTTCTTTCTTTTTTTAACTTGTTATTCTTATGTTTGCATACCCAACATATTGATCTAATGGTAATTTCTGGGGATAAATAATAAAGATGGAATGTCTGAAAATTGCCTTGGGTAACTGGAGTTTAAAACCTGTTTTCACTCTCAGCAGCTCCAGCGTGTGTGTGTGTGTGTGTGTGTGTGCATGTGTGTGTGTGTCTCTGCACATGCGCATGTGTTACAGTGCAGAGCCACACCTCACACCTTAATATGCTATGAAATATCTCATTTGTCTTTCCTCTTTCCTCTTTTCTGGCTGTCCTTTTTCCTTTTCTGCCCACATGTTTTCCATATGATTCCAAAGAGATGAGAAATTTTGTTAATCAGAGCATTGGTGTTGCTTATGGTTAGTCTGAGAAACAAATGACAATAAACTGTATTAGTTCATGCCATCAAACACACACACACACACACACACACACACACATACAGAGTCAAATTTTTGTCTGACCAAATTGCCAAATATGCCTCTGGCATGGTTGCCTTATCAGTGACCAGCTGAGACTTCTGAAACAGGACTCAGTATATCCATGCTCTCCAGCTGTACTGACCAGCTGGTATATGGCACCATGCTGGCACAAGGGCCCAGTCAGTCAGCCCCACAAGCATGCCATTCACCCTGCAATAGAATCAAAGCAAAGCTTTTTCCCTTTGCACTGTCAGCAGAAATGACCTTTCAAAATTGTGTAGGAGAATTTTTAGGTGTGAAAGGGATCCATTTATTAGCATAACTGACTTAATAGCCTTATTTAAGGTTAGGGGAGCCCAAGGATTTTTAGTTGAAAATATTGGTTGTGAATTGCTAGGAGATTTAATAATGTTATTTTTGTCTTGAAATTCCATTACACAAAATCGAGCCAAAGAGCTTTTGTGAGTCACTTGGATTTCTCTCCTGGCCAGCTGCACATTTGATTTTGAATTACTATGCTGCTTTGGATCCAGGGAGATGCCTACTGCTCCTCTTACCTCTACCACTTGGCACACTGTCTAGTTCCGTTTTATTGTTGAGGGATGGTAAACTGGGCTGGGAATCAAGAAGCGACTATTTGGATCACATTTCTACCACAAGGGTTGCATGGCCTTTGATTCGATCAGTAGGCTGGGATTTGATGGTAATTCACTGAAAAAATGCTATGCCATTCATCATTATGTCACCCGAAGATGGCTAGCCCTTAGGAGTTAACGTTTCTTTAATACTCACAAGCAACAATACAAAACACTCTCCAAGGGCCAGCCCACATGTAGTTTGGAATCCTATCTTAATTGTGGGAAGAGTTTAACTATTATTGGCACATCTTTCTTGGGTTTCCTGATCCTGCTTCTGCTAAATTCTTATTGAATACAGCTTTGCTTTTAATTAATTTTCCAACAATTTTCTCTTATTCCAGACAGTGTGTCTAGTAGATTTCACTGCAAGTCTGGAGATAAAGAATGTGTCTCTGTGTGTGTGTGTGTGTATGGGCTAGAGGCTGGACTGTGTCTTCCCCCACTCCAAATCCCTGTCGAGGTCCCACCCTTTGGCCCCTCTGACTGTAACGGTATTTAGAGGTGGGGTCTTTAAAGCAGTAATCAAAGTAAAATGAGGTCATTGGAATGGGCCCTAATCCAATATAACTCATATCATATTGAAGAGATAAGGACCTAGACACACACAGAAAAAAAGACCCTGAGAGGACACAGGGGGAAGATGGCCGTCTACAGGCCAAGGAGAGAGGCCTCAGAAGAAAGCAACCCTGCTGCCATCTTCATCTGACCTCCAGACTTGTGAGAAAATAAATTTCTGTTGTTCTTTCCTTCAGTCTGTGATTTGTGACGGCAGCCCTAACACACTGAGATAGCAGGGCTAGATTAGAAAAGACCCTTGCCTGGGAAACAATTTAAAATTGAGCAGTAGCTGTCTTTGTTTCAAAGATTTCTTGGCTTCCCTCATCACTAGAAATTTCTCATGCCCATCCATTTTCTTAAGATCTGATTTTTTCCCAGGTTATCAATGCCTTGTTTTCCTACTGACCCTCCCTTACCGCTCTCCCATCTACCTCCAAGGAGGAGGGACTCTGTCCTGGAGGGGAGAAACTGCATTCTTTGAGAAGTGCACACATGGCAGGTGCAGCAAAGGAGTCCAGAACATGGCCTGGGGATCAGACTGGCCCGGCAGGTGCCTCCCAGTTTCCCCACTTGCCAGCGGTGGGAACTGGGGTGGGTGACTGAACCTCTGTATTCATCAGGGCTAATCTGTAAAGGGGGGTAGTGTTGGCACGTGACTTACCAAAGTTGCTTTGATGACTAAGTACAACAGAGCCTCTAAGGCACTTAGCAGAGTGCTGAACTCAGCAAACAAAAGCTGCTATTATAGATATTTTGTGGTGCTGAGGATTGAACCTGAGACCTTGCAAGTTAGGCAATTGTTCTACCTTTGAGTCATCCCCAAAGCTGCTATTATTCTGTCACTGTCCCATCAAATGGTACATTAGCAGGCAGAGAAAAAGGACGATAAATTGATGCAAGTTTCCAACCAGCCTACAACCACACAAAACAAGATCACATTTCCTTTGATATGTAAATGGGCAGAGCAGACCTTTCTCTTTGACTTCCTGCATCTCTTTTTTTTTAAACATTTATTTTTTAGTTGTAGATGGACATTTTATATTTATGTGGTGCTGAGGATTGAACCCAGAACCTCACATGCTAGGCAAGCAATCTACCATTGAGCTACAACTGCAGCCCCATCTCTCTTTTTTAAAAAATAAGCTTTGCTGTCTTCAATTCTTGCAGCTCCTTCCGTTCAGGTGCTGTCAGGTGCCTTGGCACCTAAATGGGCCAAGACAGCAGCCACTGAACAAGTATCTTAGGTTTCCAACAGCATGACCTCAGGATGTCCTGGTGTCTCCAGGTCTAGCCCAGCACCCAAGATAGGAGAGCCTGGGAGTTTGGGGCAGATATCTGAGTTAATAATGAATAATGCTTTTGTGTGTGGGTATTCATTTTTGGGGGACTCGATTTGATGGCAAATAGCAGGATAGGGTTAAGAATATAGAGATACGACCCTTATTGACTTTACCACAATTAATATAAACATTGTTGTTGGGGAATAAGTGGGACCCTTCTACACTAACTAGACTGTGGCCTCAGTTCATGGCAAGATGAACCAGCTTGTACCCCCATGGCCAGGACAAGCCTCATTTGTAACTCAAAATTGTGGGTGATACTATCCATAAGACGCCAGCAGAGTTTCCTTATGGATGTGCCATCCCAGAAAGATGACATGTTAGGCACCCAGGGCAAGAGCATTCCCACTTGACACCAGTCTGCGGCCATTAAAGGATGTGAGTTGTGTAACAGTGTCGATAAATTCTGGCATGGAATCCTGATTTCATCTGCCTTGAAAGCTTTTCCCTTTTATGTGTGGTTAATAAAAGGCATTGAGGAAAAAGCACCATTCAGGCCTTGACTTTTTGTTTAATGTGAATCCTTACAATTCCTCACACAGAGCTTTTAGGGGGTAGTTATTAATTACACACATTATGGATTATACAATCAATATGCCTGAGTTCCTCTAAATTATCCCATAATTTGATCACAGAGTAACTCAGTTAACAAGGCAGAAATAACTTTAAAATGATGTCTAATTACCACCCTAACCACCAGATGTCAGTTTTTAAATGCAGGTCACAGATCAAAAGGCATTTTTTACAATTGTAGGGGAGGAAACGGTGGCTAAAGAAGAAAGTTGAGCAGCCATGGTACATGGCTTCCTGGGGACCATGTGTGGCAATTACAGCAGAGTGACAGGAACTTCATTTCCATTTGAACAGTGCCAACTACATGATAAGAGTTTGTGTTCATCTGCAAACTTCACATTACAGTTATACTCTGGGGTGACATGGAAGAATGTGTGCCTGGACCCCAGAAGCCATCCCAAGAGCACTAGATTGATGCTGGGTTGGATGGAGTATCCTGTAGAAGTGGGGTCTTGTAGGTGACAGATGGGGTGTGCACTTTCGGAGGAGGGTGGGGGGTTGGGGAAGTGTGTCTGTCTCTCTTTGCTCTGTCCGTCTCAGCTGGATTCAGTGCTGATTTGGTGGTCTTTGTTTTCCTTGTGATCACTGGTAGGACCACATGGGGCTGCGTCATTTTCCAGTACAGTCCCCGAATCCAATTTCAAGATAAAAGGGCGAAAGCTGTCTCTGTTATTATTTTTCAACTATTTTTCAAATGAGTCCTGATATGACCATTTTAGTGGCTAGCAAGGCCTGGAGAGGCTTTTACTGTCTTAATTCTCTTTAATGAGTAGGTAATCTAAGATCATCTGTGCACCCCCCACCCCCACCAAACAAGGGTGCCCTTCTCCGTGGGAGAAGTAAAGCTATTTTCGTTTGTAGGAAAGAAGATAGAGAGTCTTTCGTTTTTCCAAGTTGGCCCTCAGGGTAACAGACATGCAGCCTGCCTTTCAAGCTCATGGGGGGCTGTTTGGAAAACCACTGCATTTCAAAGAGACAGGGGAGTGTGGCAAAGGCGCGAAGTTGCAGGGACCTGCGTTCTAATCACCGATTGGCTACAATTTTTTTAATACATTTCTTAATACTTTGGGCAAGCTATGTCGAGGGTAAAATACGGATGATGACACTTCCTGGTGTCATTGAGAGGATTATATGAAATACTGTAACCCAAGTGCTGGCGCTTGGTAAGTCACAGGAACTTGCAGCTGTCACCCGTCAAGCCTCATCATGGCTGTCCATCCTCACAGTCATTCTTGTCTGCTCAGTATTAAATCATTCCAGCCCGATTTGCGGTGTCCGGTCCTCCTCTCTTCTAAGCAGGGCCTGCTCTTCTGGGTACAGCTTGAACCTAACCTTCCCCCCACCTCCCTCTCACTGCCCAGAGCCCTCCTCCTCTGTTCCACTTTGTGGTTGCTTAGCAACTGTGGGCTGCCCTATTTTCTAACTTTTTCTTGTATCTGTTTTTTCTCCCCAACAAAGACTAGGGAAGGCAGGAACGCGCCTCACCCTGTGCCTGTGTGTCCCTTTCTCCCAGGGTAGAGTCCAACAAACAGGTTAGGACTTCCTTGAACAATGAATAAAAACATGTGGGAGTCATCATCTGCATGAATTTGAGGATGTAGGTGGAGGTGGATTCACAGAGAGGTAAGGGCTGGGCGGAGCTGTGAACCCACCTAGTTCATCTTGTACTCAGAGGTGTGGAAACTGAGACCCAGAAAAACAACAGACACGTGCAAGTACTTACAGTTCTTGTTGTCAAATCTGTATCATGTTTAGTGAAAGCCCACAGAAATTTTACATTAATGGTGACAGAAACATATAATATTTCTGATGAAGCACATTGGCCTCTTTGTACATAAACAAATATGATAGACTATCCATAGACTATCAGAAACTATTCCCTTAAAAATGACTTCAGGAACTTTGTTTTGAGACAGGGTCTCACCATGTTTTGCTCATTGGTCTTGAATTCCTGGACTCAAGTGATCCATCCTCCTCACTCATCCTCTCAAGTTGGGGCTAACGGTGTGTGCCATTGTGGTTGGCTTACAAGTTTTTTGTTTTGTTTTGTTTTTTTAATCAGGAATAATTCAACACACTGACGTTGTTTTTCCAAACACCATCTCTCTGTGCACTCGTTGGTGTGGGACTTTGAACTGCCTGCCTGCTTCCATTTTCTCCTTCTCCCTTTTAAACCCCAATTTTGTTCAGAATTACTACAGCTTACCATTACTACAATGAGATGACTAACATGAACTTCTTTTAAAGTAAAAAGAGGTTTAATTTGGCTCATGATTCCAGAGGTTCAAGTCCAAGGTGAGGTAGCCCCTTGGATTTTTGGCATCTGTGAGGGGGGCACATTATGGCAGAGCCTGTGTCAGGGTGAGTAGGCACATCTTGAGCAGAAAGCAGAAAGATGAGGATGAGTGGGGTCTCACAATTCCTTTTGAAGGCTTGTCCCCAATGACCTAGGGACCTCGACTAGGCTCCACTTCCTAAAGGTCTACAGGACTTTCCAATAGCACCACCCAGGTGACCAAGCCTCTAACATATGTACCTTTGGGGGATACCACCCATATCCAAACCATAGCCCATTTCCTCGCCTGCTTCATTCAACCCATGAGACTCAGAGGAAGGTGACCCCACTTGTCTCTAGGAATGGATTCTGGTTGATCTACAACTGTAGACCAAGAGATTAATCTTAAGAGTCAGTCAGTTTGAAAATAGATGAGTGTCAGTACTTTGATTAAAGAGCCAAGACAAATGGTTTGTCAGGGCTTGATGGGAAAGATCCTCTTTCCTCTTCCAAAATCCTTTGGGAACCATTCTATCTCCTACTCAGTGAGAATCAGAACACCATGTGGTGCAAGTTTCTATTGAAAACATCTTAAAAGCACAAGAAGAACTTGCCTCAGGATAAAACAACGCGGTGGATGGCAGAGCACACCACGAAAACACCATGGGCTCTTCAGGATGTTGTGTGGCTAGATCAGCAACAGCATGGTGTCTGGACCCCACGTTTCAGTAGATGGGTGCTCCTTAAGGAGAGGGTGTTCTGCTACTTGCCTAACATGCCTGCAGATACACTATGGGTAGATGGTTCCCTGGCAGGCAACAAAATATAATATCGGTTGTCATATAAATTAAGATTCTTGCAAAAACCCTTCAGAGACAGTTCTGAACTATTCAAGTTGTTCAGAATACAGTTAGAGGGTTTTTAGAATGGTGGCTTAAATATCATGCCCTAACTTCTAACAACTTCAAGGGTCTGTAATTATCTGAATGCTGACAATTAAAGGACACCGGTTTGGAACCAGAGCTTGGTGCAATTTGAGGAGTTTGTGGGTCGGATGTAGATTGGGAGTTGAAGACAAGGATGATGGCGAAGGACAGACTGAAAATAAAACTCCTCCGTGTTATCCTTAAGTTTCTCACAGACCTGTTAAGATCATAGAGCCAAACAATAATGTTCATAGCATTAGTTATTATCCATTTATTTTTTGCCACACACTTTATAAATATTTGTCCTTTTAATTGTTCCACCTACTGTGGTATTATTATCCCTTTTTTATAGATGAACAAACTGACACTCAAAGACATTAAGAAATGTGACAGAGGAAAGAAGATGAATTACGGTTTCAACTCATGTCTGTCTTTAAAACTTAAGATCTCATCTCTGTGCTCATTTATTCTTTCACTTATTTATACAGCGAATGTTTGCAAAGCACCAGGTCCTGTTCTAGGTCCACTAGAATACATGAGTGAAGAGAACAAGGTTGCTGCTCTCGTTGAGATCACATCTCCCAGGGGGGATAGTTTTTTTAAAAAAATTAAAGCAAGTGAACAAATACAAGCACTCGTCGTATATAATACATCCACAACCTAAGACGTAATGACAAAAGCCAACACTCTTTTTGCATGGTCTCTTTACCAAAAAAAATCAGCACTCACAAGCTACACACCTAATGGAAGTGGTGAGTTTGACCGTGGGGGAAAACCCCTGTCATGGTGTGATTGCCAAGAGGAAGTGGGTGGCTCTTGGTCAGACAGTGCAGTCTTCAATACTCGCCAGTAGGTGGCAATCGTGCCTTATAAACTTTGGAGATTCGGACCTGATTGGCGCTTGGCGCTTACAATGGGACTTAAGTTCTTTGGTTTTATAATGCTAGCGCTTCCTATGCTATCTAATTATCTCTGCTGAATGGGTTGGCTATATGAAAGACTTAATCAGTACAATTTGAAATACAGGTAATGTGGCTGTGTAATTTTCAGTGACAATTTATTCAACTTTTATTTTAAGGTTGTCCTAAAAGTATACCGCATTTTGTTGAAGCCTATGGATTATATTTATATTCATGACGAACAATTGGCTGCATGATGAAAATAGGCTCATGGAAGTGCAGCATTCTGCTAAATTATATGGTCAGAACACAGAGTTGAAAATCTAATAAGGGTTTTCAGAGAGGAAAATGTGATTGAAAAATAAAACCCATTCCTAGAAATTGATATGCCTTTTAATCAAGCTTGCAAAGTTGTTCTGATAATTGGCATGGAATCTTTGTTATTTCAAAATGAGAAGAGCATTGCAATATCCTGGATTTAGAAAGAAAAGACATGTATACTTGCAGCTCTGATTAAAGACCTTTGAGTAATATTCCTACTGCTATTCCCCTCACTTTTCTTCAAAGTTAGATTAGGGTTAAAACATGTATATGTGTATCCCAGGGTCATCATTTTGTCCCTTCAAGTTGCAGGAACCAGAGCAACTTTTTACAGGAAGTGATTGAGTCTCCAGGTTGGAGGAAACTGAGAACTAGGGGCAAACAAAATTTGAAAGGTGTGTCTTATTTCCTGATGCTTTTAGGTTGTATAGACGTGTAGCCGGGGTCCTCAAACACTTCTGTCCCACTTGGTAAGGCCCTTGTGGGTGCATTGCCTGATTGCATTGACTATTAATTGCTTTCTATCTGACACATCTTCTGAATCACAGGGCAACATCTCTTATTTTAAAAACCTCAAATCCATCTTAGTTGCAGCAAGAAACTGTCAATTAGTATTCGCAAAAGACATCCTGCTGGTGTCTGCAGCAGCCACCAAATGTGACTCAGTGGCTTTTAAGCCAGAGACCTGAGGATTCCAGTGCTTTCTGTTCTCCGACATCTAATTTGGGAAAAGTTGTATTGCAAGAAGTTGCCAGAAAGTAGTGAAGGCAATGACGAACTTCAGTGAGTTTCCACTGCCAGCCCAGCACTATGCTGTTACATGACTCTGAAGTTAATGAGGATATAGTTTTTGTTTTTTTCACTTTCTCTTTGGACGTGTGCCTAGTATGCCTCGTAAAAATGAAAAGGTGACATCCCCAATGCAGCTTCACTTATGAAATTAAAACCGCTCCTTTCCCCATTTTCCTGGAGGGTAGCAGGAGAGTATTAGGAAATTTTCAGTCCCCACAGGGATTCTAAATCTTTCAGATCTTTCTAGGATGTTTAGCAACTCATCTGTCTGTAGCTCCTGGTTTTTTCCTAAATTGGATTTAGTCCAAACGCTCACTAGGGCTGAAGTCTTTTAAACAAAATCATGTTTAATGCTGTCCACTTCTATCCTACCTATGCTTTGGGTAAAAAAGAAGTCCAGAAATTTCCCCTGAAGCTCTTTTTTTTTTCCCTGATACTCTTTTTATAACCCAGCATTTGATTTTCTTCTAAGAAATCAAAGGAAAAATTGAAGAAGCCAATGAACTAGCACTAGCCACCTGTCTGTAAGCTGAGATGAGAGAGGAACTTATATTGGTAAAAATCATCTCCAGAAAAACTTAAAATCTTTCTTTGATTTTGGTTTAATGGCAGTGCTGGAGATTTTAACTTAAGGATGCTTGGGTGAGAAGTCTTTCAGAGCATGAGGATGGTCAATTTGGAATTCTCAGCCAATTCAATGCTGATGGTGGAACTTGGTTTGCAAAGTGTCAGGGAAAGAGTTCCTCCAAAAATCCTAGGTAAAAAGCCAGTCAGAGTGGGAGAGTCTTGATAGCACAGAACCTGAGAGATTAAAGGTGAGTCACTTGTGCACAATGACATTTCAGCAGAGTGACAGCTAAAGAGCGTAGTTCCTACTCTCTGCCTTTACTAAGTGAATTTTTTCTTTTGAACAGTAGAGGAAAAAAAATCAACACTGTTTATAGTTTGAAAGAAAACCTTTCACAAAACTGTAGAAATGTGGGGACCCAGTGCAGCTCTGTGAAGTGTCTGAGAAAAGACAGCATGCCTCACTGCTTCCAAATTAGATCACAAATTTTCTGGCTGATGGCAGCATCTTAGTGCTCACCCCAAAGGCAAAGATCTGAACAAATGATATTTTAATATCTTAGGTTCATTTATCCCTGCTGAGATCACACAGAAGAAAAAACATACACATACATGGAAATCCTAGTGGCCCAAGGGCGTCACCAGCAATGCTGTACACAGAAAGAAGGCTAGAGTGAAATGAAACCTCTCTTTGCTTCTGTGGCAGATGATGTACCCTGCTTAACACATGCCATCACTGAGTTGGAGGACATACTCTTGGAGAAAAGGGCCACAAGGCATTTTTAATAGCTCAACTTTGCCTATGGAGTTGTTTCTATAGACAGTTGTTTGAACCCTTGTTCCCCTGTCCTTATGCATGTGAAAAATGCTTATGTTGATATTAGACTCCACTGAAATGTTTTTGTGTGAGAACATGAGAATTTTGGAAGATAAAGGCAAAGAAAGATAAGACTTTGTATGCCAGGCTAAGAAGTTCCAACCAATGCAGCAGATGTTGGGCAGCAGGAGGTCTTTGAGACAGAAAACAAAAACTGAAGAAGGTATATATTATATGCACATGGATTCTTTTTGCTCAAGGATAGGATATTGTTGGAATACTTCAGGTAAAGAGAAGTAGGAACTTAGAAAAAGAGTAATCAAGGCAGGAATAAGACAAGAACATTGATGAAAGGGTGACTATGATTTGCAACTACTTGGACACAGCAACCAAAGAAAGCAAGACATCATAATACTACAAGATTTCCAAACTGGGTCACTATTAGACTGGTGGAGCTACTAACAGAAATAGGATCCCTAGAGGTGGAAACAGGATTGGGAAGAAATGAGAATTCATTTTTCAATATGGAGTGAGAGTCCTGTGGGAAAGTCATATAGAATTGTCCATGATATTGAAGATGTGAAACAATTGATTGGGGAGGGGAGAGATGGGGCATAAAAGGAAAATTTTATTGGAAGTCTTATTCTTCATCTAAACATTAATTTTCATTTTCTACTTTGTATGTATTTGTTTCCTGACTTTCTTTTACAATTGAGCTTGATAAGTATTCAATTAAAATGAAAAGAAATCATCTTTTGGGGAGGAAGAACACAATGAAATTTATTTTTTGAACTATATTTTATTAACATTAATTGTCCATATTATTGGGATTCATGTGATATTTCCATACATGCATATAGTGTGCATTAACCTATCTGACCCCTTCTTCAATCCCACCCCAGCAGGCACTCTTCCTGGTATTCATTAGTTCACTTCCAGGTCGACTTTCTTTTTTAGTTTCACATATGAAAGAGAACATGCAATATTTATCTTTCTGCTTCTGTCTTATTTTGATTAACATGATGTTCTCTACTTCTGTTTATTTTGTTGAAAATGGTGTTTCATTTTCTTTTTCTTTCTTTCTTTCTTTTTTTTTTTTTTTGGTACTAGGGATTGAACTCAGGAGTGCTCAACCACTGAACCACATTCCCAACCCTATTTTATTTAGAGACAGGGTCTCGCTGAGTTGCTTAGCACCTTGCTTTTGCTGAGGCTGGCTTTGAACTTGAAATGCTCCTGCCTCAGCCTCCTGAGCCGCTGGGATTACGAGCATGCACCAGCACGCCTGGCTACAAGTTTCATTTTCTTTATAGCTGAATAATATTTCATTGTGTATTTATATTTTGAGTATCCATTCATCTGCTGATAGACATGGAGGCAGATCCCAAACCGTAGCTATTGTGAAGGGTGCTGCAGTAAACTGGTGCAGGTATCTCTCATGTACGCTGACTTCATTCCCAGGAGCGAGATACCTGCATCCTATGGTAACTGTATTTGTAATTTTTGGAGGAACCTCCATACTTTCCATGACAGCTATACTAATTTACTTTCCCTCCTACAGTGTATGAGGATCCTTTTTCTCACTTCCTTGCCAACATTCCTCATCACTGTTGTTGTCTTCCTCTCCCTTTTCCTCTTCTCCTACTTCTAATAATAATAATAACAATAATAGCAGCCACTCTAATGGGTGAAATGGCATCTAATTACAGTCTTGATTTGCATGTCCCTAATGGCTAATGATACTGAACATTCTTTTCATATATTTATTGGCCATCTTTATTTCATCTTTTGAGAAGTCTCTGCTCAGACAATTTCCCTGTTTTTTAAATTAGATTGCTAAGTTTTTTAAGTTCTTTATATTTTCTCAGAAGACTAGTTGACAACATTTTCTTCCTTCCTGTAGATTATCTCTTCACTCTGTTGATGGTTTCTTTTGCTATGTAGAAGTTTTTTAGTTTGATGAGATATCGTTTGTAAATTTTTGGTTCTTGCTCCTGTGCTTTGGGGATCCTATCCATAAAATCATTGCCTGTACCCAGGTCATGAAATGTTTCCTTTATGTTTTTACCCGGTAGTTTCAGAGTTTCAGGTCTTATGTTAAAGTCTTTGATCTGTTTTGGTTGGTTTTTGTCCAGGGTGAAAGATGTGGTCAAGTTTCAGTCTTCTGAATGGAAATCCAGTTTCCCTAGCACCATTTGTTAAAGAGGTTATCTTTTCCCCAAAGTATGTTTTTGGAACCTTGCTGAGAATCAGTTGGCTGTCGCCATGTGGGTTTATTTTTGGGTTCTCTATTCTATTCCATCTATGTATCTGTTTTTATGCCAATATCATGCTGTTTGGGTTACTATGACTCTGTAGTATGTCTTGAAAGCGGGTATTGTGAAGGCTCCAGCTTTGCTTTTTGCTCAAGTTTGCGTTGGCTACTCATGGTCTTTTGTGCTTCCATGAGAATTTTGTGAAGGATGTCATTGGTATTTTGGTGGGGAGTGCATTGAATCTGTACATTGCTTTGGTAATACGGACATGTGCACTATTCTTCCAATTCATGGACAAGGGAGATCTTTCTATCTTTTAGTGTCTTCTTCATTACCTTCATTAGTGTTTTGTAATTTTCATTGTGGAGGCCTTTTGCTTCCTTTACTTACGTTGGTTTCTAGATATGTACAAATGTACATATGTATTTTTGTGGCTGAGAATGGGATTGCTTTTATGCTTTCTTTTTAATAGATTGTTATTGGTATATGGAAAAGGTAATGATTTTTTGTATGTTGATTGTGTATTCTGCTACTTTATTAAATTTATCATTTCTAATGGTCATTGATAGAGTCTTTAGTTTTTTCTCTGTATAGAATCATATATCTGCAAAGAGGAAGGATTTGACTTTCCTCCTTTCCTGTTTGTATTCCTTTTATTTCTCCCTCTTGCCTAACTGCTCTGGCTAAAATTTCTAGTACTATATTGAACAACAGTGATGACAGTGGATAACTTTGTCTCGTTCTTGTTCTTAAAGGAAATGTTTTCAGTTTTTCTCTGTTCAGTATGATGTTGTCTACGGGTTTGTCATACCTGGCCTTTATTTTATTGAAGGATGATCCTTCCATACCTAATTTGTTCAGGGATTTTACCATAAATGGATGTTAAAAATTTATCAAATCCTCTTTCTGCACCTGATCATATGAGATGATCATATGATTTTTCTCTTTATTCTGTTCATGTGACATGTTACATTTATTGGTTTGCCTATGTTGAAACGTGTTCACATCCCTGAAATGAAACAACTTGATCATGGAATATGATCTTTTTGATGTGCTGTTGAATTTAATTTGCTAGCATTTTGTTGAGGGTTTTTGCATCTATATCCACCAAAGATATCGATCTATAGTTCTGTTGTTGCTGTTGTGTCCTTATCAGATTTTGGTATCAGAGTAGTGCTGGCCTCAGAATGAGTTTGGAGGGGTTGTCCCCCTTTCAGTTCTGTGGAACAGTTTGAGAAGCATTGTTTGTTCTTCTTTAAAAAGTTTGGCAAAATTCAGTAGTGAATCCATCCCATTTTGGGCTTTCCTTTGTTGGCAGGCTTTTTATTATTGATTTAATTTCATTGCTTGCAATTAGTCTATTTAGGTTTTTTATATCCTCTTGGTTCAATTTTGGTAGGTTTGATGTGTCTAGAATTTGTGCATTTCTTCTAGATTATTCAATTTATTAATGTAGTAATGTTTCATAATCCTTTGTATTTCTGTGGTTATCAATTGGAATGCCTTCTTTTTCATTTCTAATTTTATTTATTTGAGTCTCTCTCTCTCTGGTTTGTCTAGCTAAAAGTTTGTCAATTTTGTTTATTTTTTTCAAAGAACCAACTTTTTGTTTCACTGATTTTCTGTATTGTTTTTAGATTCTATTTTATTTATTTCTTCTCTCATCCTTATTATTTCTTTCCTTATACCAATTTTGAGTTTGATTTAGTTTTGATTTTCCAAGTCCTTGAGACTTAGGATGTTTATTTGAAATCTTTCTATTTTTTCCCCAAATTTTTATTTTTTGGTACCATGAATTGAACTCAGGGTGCTTTACCACTGAGCCACATCCACAGCCCTTTTCACTTTTTATTTGGAAAGACGGTCTTGCTAAGTTGCTTAGGGATTGATAAATTGCTGTGGCTAACTTTGAACTTGCAAGCTTCCTGCCTCAGACTACTGAACTTCTGGGATTCCAGATGTGTGCCATTGTGAACTGGCTTCTATTTTTTTTTTCTATAAATGTCCCTTTCATACTCCCTTTATTATATCCTCCAAATTTTGATATGTAGTGTTTCATTTTGATTTGTTACCAGAAATCTTTCAATTACTCTTCTGACTTCAGTTACCCCATTTTTTGAAAATTGTATTGTTTATTCTCCATATATTTGTTTAGTTTTTAAAGATTCTCTTGTTGGTTCTTTTTAGTTATACATGACAGTAGAATTCATTTTGATATAATTATACAAAAATCAAACATATCTTATTCTAATTAGTATCCCATTCTTATGGATGTACATGATGGGTGGGATTCACTATGGTGTATTCATATAAGTACACAGGAAAATTATTTCAGATTCATTCCACTATCTTTCTTTTTCCTATCCCCCCCTTTTCCCTTCATTTCCCTTTTTCTAATCTACTGAATATCTATTCTGCTCACCTCCTTACTATGAATTAGCTTCCACTTATCAGAGAAAATATTCAATCTTTGGCTTTTTGGGAGTGGTTTATTTCACTTAGCAAGATAGTTTCCAGATTCATCCATTTACTTACAAATATCATAAAGGCATTCTTCTTTATGGCTGAGTAATAATCCATTGTGTAAGTATACTACATTTTCTTTATCCATTCATCTGTTGAAGGGCACCTAGGATTGTTCCATGGCTTAGCTATTATGAATTGAGCTACTGTAAACATTGGTGTGACTGTATCACTTTAGTATGCTGCTTTTAAGTCCTTTGGATATATACCAAGGAGGGGGACAGCTGGGTCAAATGGTGGTTTCATTCCTAGTTTTTTGAGGAATCTCCATACTGCTTTCCAGAGTGGTTGCACCAATTTATAGTCCCACCAGGGATGTGTGAATGTACCTTGTCCCCACATACTTTCCAACATTTGCTTTTGCTTGTATTCTTGGTAAGTGCTATTCTTTTTGGAGTGAGGTGAAATCTCAGTGCAGTTTTAATTTGTGTTGATTCTTTTCTATTTTTCTTTTGTGTATCTACTCTTTTAGTGAGATTTACACTTTCACATGTTATCATGATGGTGGTTATATTTCTTTCACTTCTGGCTGTAATACTCCCTTAAGTATCTTTTATAAGGCTACTTTTATCTTTTGTAAGAATTCATGTGGTCCTGAATTCTTTCAGTTTTTACTTATCTTGGAAGGTCTTTTTTTCTTCTTCATTTATGAAGGATAGCCTTGCTGAATATAGTAATCTTGGTTGGCAGTTGTTTTCTTTCAGGAATTTGGAATGTCATTCCATTCTCTCCTGGACTATAGGGTTTCTTCTAAGAAATCTATTGTTAGTCTAATGGGATTACCTTTAAATGTGACATGGAACTTTACTGTTCCAGATTTTAAAATTCTTTGTCCTGTATTTTGACAGTTTGACTCTATGTCATAGTTAAGATTTTTTTCTGGGCAGGTGTATTTGAGGTTCTATAAGCCTCCTCTACCTACATGTCCATGTCTTTCCCAAGATTAGGGAATTTTTCTGCTCTTATTTCATTCAATTTTCTATGTCCTTAACCTTTTATTTTTTTTTCCCTTTGGATATGCCAATTATGCAGATGTTCGATTATTTAATGGTGTCACAAGGACCTTGAATGCAACTCTTCATTTTTTTTTCTGTCTTAAAATGATATTTTGAAAGACCTGTCTTGAAGTTCCAGTATTATTGTTTCCACTTGATCTAGTCTATTATTGAGGCTTTTGGCTGAACTTTTAAAATTTGACTAATTAAGTTCTTCGCTTCCAAGATTTCTGTTTGATTCTTTTTCAAAATCTCTCTCTGTTGAATTTCTCATTCATATCCTGTATTGTCTTCCTAATTTCACTTAACTGTTTATCTGTATTCTTTTTGATGGCCTGAGCTTTTTTAAAAAAACATTCTTTTGAATTCTTTATCAGGAATTTTATCCATTTTGATCTTTTTTGGAATCTGTACCTAGAGAGTTATGTTCTTTTGAAGGTGTCATATTACCTTATTTTTTTCACATTTCTTGTGTTCCTGTGTTACAGTTTAGATATGAGGTATCCCCCAAAAGCTAATGTGTGAGACAATGCAAGAAAGTTTAGAAGCAAAAGGATTGGGTATGAGAGCCTTAACCTAATCAGTGCATTAATTTGCTGATAGGAACTAACTGAGTGGTAACTGTGGGCAGGTAGGGTGTGGGTGAAGGAGGTGGTCTTTGGGGTATGCCTTTGGGGTTTATGTTTTGTCTATGGTGAGCCAAACTTAGTTCTCTCTCCTTTCTGATTATCATATTTTGAGCGTTTTCCTCTGCTACACCATCGTACCATGATGTTCTGCCTCACCTTGGGCCCAGAGAAATGGAATCAGCCATCTGTGTACTAAGACCTCTGAAACTGTGAGCCCCAAATAAATTTTTCCTCCTCTAAAATTATTCTTGTCAGGTCTTTTGATCACAGTGGCAGAAAGTTAACTAAAACATCCTGTGTTAAGATTTGTACATCTGGTGGATTGACTATTTCAACCACTTTTATGGGATGGCATTTTTGGTAGGCATCTTTCTCTTAAAGATGTTTCTTGGGATGTGAATTTGTTACGCAATGTTGAATTTATTTCCAGTTTAGCACCATAAGGTGATCTCCCTGTAGCTTCTTGGGCTGTGATTAGTACATTTGGGTACAGTGTACTTTTTCATTATGGTTTGGATTTAAAACTGTCACCCAGAGAATTTCAAGTGTGAGGCAATGTTTAGAGGTAAAAAGATTAGATTATGTGAGCTGCAACTGCATCAGTGAATCATGAGAGCTGAGTTCATCAGTGGATTATGAGAGTCACAACCTCACCATTGAATCAATCTGTTTGATGGATTAATGCTTTGAATGGACCACTGGGTTGTAACTATAGACAGATGAGTTTTACTAGTGGAAGTAGGTTATGGGGGCATACCCTTGGGGACTATTGTCCTTGACTCCTCTCTCTCTCTCTCTCTCTCTCTCTGCTTCCCAGCTGCTATAAACTGAGCAACTTTTGTATGGCATACCCTTCCATCGTTAATGTTCCGCATGGCCCAGAGCAATGGAGTTGGTCAACCATGTATTGAACTTCTGAAATCATGACCCAAAATAAACTTTTTGTCCTTTAAGTTTGCATGTTCTTATCATGTATTTTGGTCACAATGATAAAAAGTTGACTGATGCAACTGAATTGGAGTCTAAGAGACTTACTATATCTGTGGGTGACACAAGAGTGGGACATTGTACCAGGTTAGGCAGGTGTGGTGTAGATAACAGAATGCATGGCTATCCCTACAATGGGAGTGGTGATCCTTATCAGGTGATGGGGGTTTCGTCAGACACTGTTGGTATTGGCTCTGTTACTTGTAAGGGTCTCTAGCACTGGCTGGACCAATAGTGGGGGAGCCTAAAGCATTTGTCCTCCATCCAGATAGTGGTGCAGGCCATGGTGTTTCGCGGGGAAAAGTGGGGCCAAGAATCACAGTCTCATTAGTAGCACATGATCAGATAAAGTGTGGGAAGGCCAGTGGTAGAAACCACTAGGTGTGTTGGCAGCAGTTGTTAATGTGTTCCTCCCTACTGCTTCTGTTGGGTATTCCTACTCAGGGGATGGGGGCTGACCCCAGGCCTCCCCTCACCATGTGCACCTGGAGATGGGTGATGGCCAGGGCTTCTCACCCCTTCCCATTCTTTTAGCTGTAGTGCCCATCAGGGATTGAGCTGGGAAGGATCAGGGCTGAAGCTGGGCAAAATTATTCTCAGGGTCTTCCTTGACTGTACACATTCAGTGACAGGGTAATGGCCAAGACTTCTTTCTCTCTAACTCTTTAAGGTGTAGTAACTTCCAGGGATCTGGCAGGAGTGGTTTTCAACTGGAACTGGGAAAAATTCCTCTCAGCTGAAGTCCACAGGAGCAAGTAAGAGCAGGGTTTGTCCAGAGCTGGAAAAATTTTCTCTGGATCTTCTTAGGTCATGCACTCTGGGGGCAGATGACAGCTGGAGTTGTCACATTGCTTAAGAGTGCCCAAGCATGCTCTTTTGGGTCTGAGCAGCAGTGGCACAAGAGTTCTTTCCCTTCCCTGCTGGTGACAAGCACCGTGCAGAGCTTTGGGAGGAGGGGTGGTTGGAACTGTGTGGGCAACTGCTCTTAGTCCTGGCTCCAGCATGAATCTGCATGTGATTGGCAATGGCGCTGTCTCAGAGGGTCTGCTTCCTGTGGGTGGCACAGTCCATTCCCTTCTTTGTGGCAACTCCCATGTTCTGAAATGCAGCATATTCAGTCAGTCAAGAGTTTTGTTGGGCAGCTACCTGCCGTACCAGGGCAGTGAAATAACTGTGGGGTCCCAAAGGTGGGACTAGGCAGGGCTTTCTGAGCCCAGGAGCAGTCTGAATTCAGACAGAAGTCCCTTCTTAAGATGGTTCCAGGCTAAAGCACCTGGGAATTTCCTGGGAGATGATATGAATTTTTTTCCAGGGCAATGATGCAGTATAGATTTCAGGTTAAGTGGCACTACAAGCCTAGCAGTGTTTTGAGGCTTTCCTATAGCTAGGATTGCAAAATCTGGGCTGATAGAATTTGCTTTGGAACTTTCTCTTTCACCATATCCCTATAGAGAGGAGGCTTCCTCTCCTGTAGCTGGGGAGCCAGGCAGCAAGTGCTGCAATATACCTGCTGCTTTGATTTTTCTTTGTGGAGGAACATGTGAGTACTGGGTGCCTCTATTAGCCTTTTGCTCTCTGAAAAGTCTGCAGTGTATACATGGTGGTAATATTTATTTGGTTTAATATGAGAATATGATTTAATATTAGTTACAGTCAAGCAACATTAAGACTTCTGTATATTACTGTCTGAACTGTAAAACAGATTCTTGGGTGTATGCAAATAAATACTTGTTTCAGAGGTCACATTTAGAAATAGAAAGGACTGTCAAAAGAGAAAACTGAGGAAAGAGAATAAAGACCATAATGCCACACTAGGGTAAGTCTATGTTTAAGAGGATGAGGAAGATAAACCCAAGAGGTTGATGAGAGAACTCAGAGGATTGGCAGGTACAGGGTGCTAGGGGAGGAAGAGGATAAAGCACAGATGTGATCCAGAGAACATGGAGATGGAGAGTCCAGTTTGGGGGAGAGAAATTCTAATACAGCCCGTGGAGTGGAAATCAGAACCCAAGGTTTAAGAAGTAAGAGCATAATTAAGAAATAGAGGAAGGTGAGTTTGAATGAAATCAGTCTGCAGGCTGATGATGAGAATGAAGTAGTTTAAAAGGAAAGATGGAAAGTCCAAATGTGAGAGAGGAGAACGCATTTTGGGGGTTACAGGACTGGTTAAAAGGGAAAAAAATTAAGCACTGAGCAACCATAATGAACTATGATACTACATCCTGTTCCTCTCCCTTATTCCCTGGAGAATTGCCAGGAATTCGGTGGTAAAATGCTTTGTTTTGTAAACTTTCCCCAAATCTGAGTTAAATAAGAGGCAGTGTTCATTCTCGGTGAGAAACAAGCTGTGGGCCCCTGGTCTCCTAGGTGGTGATTTTTGCCTGCTGGGGAGAAGTGGAGCATTCCAGAATCTCCTTCCCTGCCAGTCAGGGTGATCCAACAACCAGCTAGCTCTGCTTCATTTCTATCATCCAGTGGATTATTTTAGGCCACATGGGCATGCTAATTTAATTATTATTGCCCTTGCTGAGAAATGTCCTCTCATATTCTTGGGCTGAAGAATTGTAATGAAAAGCATGGGTTAGGTTGGCATTTGACTTCATCGAAGTGCCAGGATTCTAGAATTTAGATCCTGTTCTTGGAGAAAACTACAACCTGTCTGCCAAGTTTGCTAAACGTGCCCAAGGCAGTCTTCTATCCACTGGTGAGGGGCATACATTTCTTTTGCCAACTTGGCCAAAGTGAGCAAATGCACGTTTTTTTCCAAGTTGCAGAAAATGAGCAGACTTTACCCAGATCCCTCGAGGGGCAGTTCAGCACGCCGACTTGCTGTTCTTACGTGTACCTCTCATCAAACATCAGTGTTAATTATAACTGATTAGGATGAGTTGGATTTGTTGACAGAATATCTAATGTAACTAATCAACTCCAATTTTTTTCAAAGTTAATTTTGTAAATGTATTCCAACTGAAGCACCATGGGGTAAGAAATTTTCTTGTTAAAGCTCTGTATCTATTAGAAAAAAAAAAAAGAGAGAAATAGGAGATAAATAATTGTACTGCAATTCTCTTACATTGCTTAGACTTGTACCTGAAAAAATAAAAAAATTCCTAGAGACACATACCAGTCTGCAGAAGTTGTGAGACCATTTGTATAATTTGTATGCATGTGTCAACTAAAAAAATTGTTTCTCAAATGCCATCTATTTTGGGATTGATTGATCAAGAATTCCTCATTTGGACTGGGGATGTAGCTTAGTGGTAGAGTGCTCACCTAGCACATGGGAGGCCTGGGTTCCATCCCCAATATGGGGTGGGGGGTGGATTCTTATTTGAAGCAATGGTCTCATCTAAGGTCATTTCCTAAAAGTGTCAAGTCTAAAATGTAAACTCAATGTCTAATTCATCTCCTTCTGTTGAGCATCTGTAAGTTTAGATTGCAGTATTGCAGTATTGATGTTGAGGCTTTTGAGCTAACAGTGATGTTTCCATAGGCAAAAAAAACTGGAGCTGTAACTTGAACAGTAAACAGCCTCCCTTAGCAAATGCAAATATTCTGATCTGACAAAATAATAGAAAATTAGCTTAAAATTTTTAAATGTTTTTATTAATGCACTATAATTCTATATAATAATGGGGTTCATTGTGACGTATTCCTACATGTAAATAACATGGTTTGCTTCAATTCTTTCCCCAGTACTTCCCTTTTCCCTCCCCTGTACCTTTTTCTCTTCCTTCCCCTTCCTCAACTCTTCTGGTCTTACTTTTTTATATATATATATTTTTTTTATATTGGTGCATTGCAACTATACCTAACAGTGGGATTCATTGTGGTATATTAATACATGCATACGGCATAATTTGGTTGATGATATTCCCTTGTTGTTCCCCTTTCCCCTCCTGCCCGCCCCTTGACCCCCTTTTTCCTCTACTTAACTCCTTTCCATTTTCATGAGATCCCCTCTTTTTTCTCTCTAGCTTCTACATAAGAGAGAAAACATTCGACCCCCGACTTTCCCAGTTTGGTTTAAAAAATTAGCTTCAACTTAACTTCTTTTTAAATTCTTCTCAAAGTTAACTCAGAACTTTTCTTAGAGATGTGTTTTCCATTTTCACAATTCCATCTCCTCACCCCAACCTGCTATTGGAATAAGCTCCCCCTTCAGCCATTCTGAGATTTGAGTGGGAAATTGTGCATATCCCCCTTTTTTGGTTAATTGAAATGCCACACCCTAATTTTCAATGATAGAAGATTTTGCCAATGAAAGGATCCTTGCTTTAGTTGGCATTTAATAACAATTTATATTAAAGAATATTCAAGGTATTGTTTGCTTGAGAGTTCATTTTTACAAATTTCTAAACTTCAAACAATTCCTCCTATACACACATTTTTGTAAACAAAAACGCAACTCATGACCTTAACGGTGATCCTTAAAACATTTGTTCCATTTATACTCACATGGGCTATAGATAGACCAAGGATTTCTGTAGTTAAATTTCAGAAGTTCAACCAAAGTTGATAAAAAGGCTGAAATATGTGAATTTAACCTTTGCCTATTACCATGTAAATCATTTTGTTTCAGAGTTTGCCCTGGAATGAGTGAAGGTTTGTATTTTCTTCTTGTCAAAATGCCTGTGAACTGGGAGTGAAACAATGGTGTTTGCAAATGTCACCTTTAATGCCTGTCTGCTGGATCCCAGGCAGCTGCTTTTATATATTTAAAATTCTGAAACCCCTGGAGGGATGTGACTATGAACAGCACATAAAGTTTTTTTTTTTTTTTTTTCCAATATTTGATGACAGTACATAGTGATCAGAGAAAGAGGTGTGAAAACCAATGCTATTTCAGTCTCTTGAATGCTAGAAAGCAGGTAAAATAGGGGAAAATATGTTCCTTATTTTGCTATGAAACCATTCCAAAACAAGTTACTGTGGAGATATTTCTTTCAACATTGTCTGGCATCTTTTTCCTAAGTTAACAACATGACTGAGATTTTTCTTTCCTTTCCTTTTTTTTTGGGCAATCCTAGGGCTTCAACTGTACCACTGAACCACATCCCTAGACCTTTTTATTTTTCATTCTGAGACAGGTTCTTGCTAAATTGCTGAGGTTGGCCTTGAACTTGCAATCCTCCTGCCTCAACCGCCACAGTGCCTGGGATTACAGAGTGCACCACTGCACCTGGCTGTGAAGAAGAGTTGACAGCAGTGTCTTTCAAGAAACAGATGCTTTTGGTTATGAGGGAGCGCTCCTTAGGAACATGTTCTACCCAAGAATTACCATTATTTTCACATAATAAAAGTAAGTTATTGCTCTCAAAACAGCAAATGACAGAGGAAGGGTTAAAAGTCTTACCACAATGCTGCCTCTTTCTCAAGAAAGAATTTTAATCTGCTTTGCATACATTTAACTTCAATAAAAATCTTATTAGGGCATAAATTTTATGAATGTGAGAGAAGGGAAATGACTGGCTTCAATTTTAATACAGTAAAATTGAGTTTTTCAGTGTTTACCCTACTAGAAGCTCTTAGGTAGGTTCTCATTTGATATTCTTAGGAGCTCAACACAGTGTGTTTGCTATTCCCCTTATGCAGATGACTAAACTGAGGCACTTTCTCTGAAAGTTTGAGTCTACTCAGAGTGCATACAAATGAATGAAAAGTCATTCTCAAGGTTTGCATAATTGAAGATGGTTCTTAATCTTAAAACGTTCCCTGAGCTACAGTAGGGATTCTTTCAATTTAGAATCTCCAGTCTCCTGGGTGCTGACCAATTTTCTTTCTTCAGAGCTCCAGACTCCCTGAAGTTAATTAACATCACAAAGAGAAGAGGATGATAAAGACAGGATGATGGTTTCAACCTTCGAAGGGTCAGGTGGCTAGTGTGCTGGTGGATTGGATTAGGTTCATTGGAGATTTCAGCAGGGAGAATGTGGGACTGTAGGGTAACCCCCATAAATCTACCAGCTCCCACCCCCTTTTTTTGATATTTGATATCTGCTACTATAATAGCTTCAATTTCAAGCACACTGCCACATTTAAGTCACTCTTTTCTTCAAAATTCTAGAGCCTCCTCTACTGGGTGTTTGGAGAGGACTGGTGTTTTGCCTTTGGGTGGCTGTGGACTGCAGAGGGAAATGAAGAGGGTGAGCAAAGGAGTGTGGCTGGGTGGGAACTCAGTCCTCCAGATACAGAAGAGCAGAACAGTAACCTCAGGTGAGGATAGTACAGGAAGACTGCAAACAATGTAAACAACGATCCAGAAAAGGAAGGGTGAGAACTGGGAAGGATTTCCAACTGGGGCAGCAAAACCCAAAGAGGGAATGAGTTCTGATGAGATCTCCCACAATTTCGGTGACATATGAAAGCAGCTAAAAACAAAATGGAAATTCTGGCCTAGATATTGCTATTTAGAAAGGTTTATCTTTCTGTCTGAGAAAACAATAAAAGCTAAAATCATGCATTTTACTTATGTGGAGGTTTCTATTTATTAGAAAGATCAATTCAGTGAAAAATCTAGCAATTGCACACAATGATTTTTTTTTTTTTAAAGAAATCCTTTTGGGTTCTAAATTATGAGTAAAATCCATGGCTATTAATAGTCATATCAGATTTACCTGAACCTGACTAATGCCTCTTCTGACCAGTGCCTCACCTGACAGGACTTTCCCTGACAATGTGTCTCTGTTTCCTCCCTCCCTTGAAGAGAGGAAAGAAGGCCCTGAGACTGCAGTAAAACAAAGCCAGGGAGTTGCGTTATTTTGCAGTGTTGAGTGTGGAGAGCTGCTGTTACTGCTTAGTAAAGACCGATTCCATTTGCATGAGTCGGGGCAGAGGAATTTGCTGGAAGTGTGTTTGTTTAATGTAGCTGTTGGAATCTCTGGCTTACACTACTTAATTTCATAGCTGCCACTTTGTCTCTTGGGAATGTGGTATTTGCAGTAATTTGCAAGAATATGTGAGCTAAGCATTGCCAGATCTCATGTCAGGGATAAAATTAATGCATATGATCAGAGTATTCCACCTGAAGCCCTTAACCCATTAGGACCAGAATACCAAATAACCTGTTTAAAAATGCTCAGTTGGCTATCCGTTGATTTTACAAACTGCTTTAAAACATATATATATATATATATATATATGCTTAAAGATGCAACATGCTAAAGAATTAAATAGCAGGAAAACCCAGATGCAAACTCTAAGCCTTCTGTTTACAGATAAGCTTTAGCAAAAGTATTTTTTTTCCTCCTTCTATTTACATTCTGTGCTCTACTTAACTACTCAAAATATTCATGAGTTTAGAACACTGGGTGCCTGTTATACAGTTTTTTTGTGAAGCGCATTTGTTATGCAAATTGTTACAGTGAACCATCCTTCATGAGCTGTTTATGTTCAGTGTCATCGGGGAAGAAGCACCCTGTCTCATTCCGTATAAATTCCTCTTTACAATCTATCAAAGACAGAAAGACGCTTGAGACTAAATAAATGTGTTACTAATATTAGTGAATGTCTGAGGCTTGAAATATTTAAGAGATTTTTTGGACATTTATAATTACACTTCCCTAATTGCTCTGGGAATTGGTGAAGAGGATGAGTGACAGGTAGTGCTTCAGGCAGTTGTCATGGTCCCTTGTCCCACTCATGAACATGACTTATTTCAAAAGGAGACACAGGTCAGTCTGCAGAAAAGAGAAGCATTAAAAAATGAGGCAAACATTCAAGAGAGAAGGATTTGTTTCTTCATTTACTGAAGGGTCACTTGTTTAGCTAGGGACACCAAGAAAGCATAGTTCCTACCTTCTGGATGCTTACGGTTCAGGGTAGCCAAGTTGCATGATAGAAAAGTTCTTGCTGTCACTCCTGAAACTTAGCTCTTTGTACAGAGAACATGTTCTTTGCACTTTTGGATTTTCTGGTGCTATTCATAATTCCCAAAGGCACAATTTGGAATGCCATAATTCTAAATGTTGAAATCCAGAAGATCAAAATCCCTAAGTCTAAAATCCTGCAAGTAGCTAAGCATCAAAAGAACCACGGTTCTATGAGAGGAAAAGAAAGCTGAATTGTGAGGAAGGTGTTGACAACAGCAACAGCTGCAGTTGACATGTGTCGCTTGTCTGCACTGGTCCACCCGTCCTCTTGTGTAGGAGGAGTCCTAAACCCAAACCATCCATTCTCTTTCTTGATGCCTCTGTGAGGATGCATTTGGGTGGTTACCTGGGTTCTGGGACAGAGCTTTCCTGCATCTCTTCCTGGGACTGTTGCTTTCCTTCCACTATAAAAAAGGACCATTTAGCCAAGTGCTTGCCTTCTGTAGATGAGGCTGTATCATACTCTGTTTTTGCCATTTCGGGTCACTGGAATTGTGGCAGCACATCTTGCCATGAGAGGGAAGGGACATCTCTTCTGAAAGCTGTAAACCCTTCTAAATTGGGTCACATCAGTTGATGGTAGTGGTGATAGCATTGTAAATGTGACAAATGTCCTAGGGTAACTTTTGGCAACTCTCACTGGTCTTAAAAATGGATTTTTACATCCTCTTGCACTTAGCTCACAAGCAGGAAGCAGTTCTTTGACTTTAATAAGCCAGGCCGATAGCCGCTTGCCGTGGCACTCAAGGGTACAGTTTACACACAAGCAGACGGGTTTGGGCTTGGTGCCCTTTGAAGAAGGATGATAGTTTCCCCATAGAAACTGGTTCCATCCAATTTATTTTTTTATTTTTTATTTTGAAATATTTGTTTTTTTTTAGTATGAGGGAATTTGCTAGAGGTATATTTAAGCAGTGAATTTTTAGCTTGATATACTTGTAGCATGTTCTTTAGATCAGTGTTTCTCACTTTTGGGGGTTTTGCCAGATGGTAAGACAGATTGCAACACACTGCAGTAGACTTTGTGAACTTGTTTGTAGATAGCATCATATTGTTTTTTAATGTAAATATATAGCAACACTTGTACTATATTTCTGATAAATATCTTGAAAAAATGTGACCACAAAACAGTGGGATACTTAATATTTAAATTCAGATGATGATGCTGATTTTGATTTCGAAGTTAATCCTTTTCCAAACACACAAAGATTTAAATTTTGGAGATGGAGTGGGGAGAGGTCACTCTAGTAAGCATGGTGGGGTGAGAAGTTTATGCTCACAGATATTTTGCTCTTAAGTTTTTTTTCTCCTAATGATGACACACCACAGAAGTGTTCCTCCCCCGGCCCCCTCTCTGAGTAGCATTGAGATCAAAAAAAAAAAAAAAAAAAAAAAAAAGGGAGAATGGGTTTTGAAGTCAAATACAACTGAGATTAAATCCAAGCTTTGTTATTGACTAACTCTATGACTTTGGTTTGATAAACCCCTTAACTGATCTTGAGTCAGTTTATTTACCTATAAAATGGGAGTAAAAATACACTTCTTGAAGGATGATTGTGTGCTTCACATTAAATAATGTATATTTGGTACTTAGCCCACTGTTCCCCGAGGCAAGTGATCAGTGAAGGTTTGGTGAATGAGTGAAGGACCACCTCTATAGAGCTGAGGGGCTGCCTAAGTGATAGGCTTGATGAACAACATGTGAACTTCTCCCAAGTGTCTTTTGGGGTGTCATGCTCTGGGCTAAGCACTGGAGATACAGATGTGTCAAGTCTCGGGCAGAGACCTCAAGGAAGTCACAGTCTACAAAGGAAGTCAAGTCCCACACCAGTGGTCATAGGATCATGCAATAGGGACCATGTAGATGGGCACAAGGGATGAAGGAGGTCTATCTGGGGAATTTCTTGAAGGGAGCCACCCTTGAGCTGACTATGGAAGGACACGTGTGAGTCATTTAATTTAACAAAGGAGTGAGACAGGAAGAGAGCAAGGCTATTGAGGTCTGAATTCACATCCGATTTCCTAGTTCTGAATGCAAGTTTTATGGATTTAAACCTCTTCTTCCTTTTTATAGAGTTCCTAAATTCTCCTTGCTCCCCCCTTTATCAGCAAGGGTGAATCTGAGAAAGCAGGACGATTGCAGCACACACCCTTGTCGGACTGTGACTCCTGAGTTTTTTATTCCAAATGACCTCACCAGGGAGGCAGTGGTGTGCCCTGCCTGGGGAGGATGGGCTATCCATTCCACTGGGGGTGAAAGCAAAAGGAGGGCAGGGCTGCTCAGCAATCGTGATGCTAACTGCTCTATGTGTGTGTGTGGCAGGTGCATCTTCACACTGTTACCTGACGTTAATCATCTATGTGCAGCACGTTCCTGCAGGCCAGTGGGAGAGTCCTGGAGAGAACAAGATGGCAGCCATACTGGACAATGAAGACATCTCCCGGCCATACACTCTATTCCGGTGTTTCTGTCTTTCCCCAAACCATTCTCTTCCAACATCCCCTAGTGATTATATTTTCTCTTGAAAACCTACTTGCACTCTAAATATAATTATTTCTATCAACCGAATTCAAGTCACTCCTTTGCATTCCTTTGTGGGTGGAATCTCTGAGGCTTCAATTATCAAAGCTATGCAAACAGCTTTAAAAAAAAATTTCTTTGCGTCCATGATACACAGGGAGAAGAGGATGCTGTGTGGAAATTGGACATTTAGAATTGCCTTGAAAATACATTTATAATTGCATATAAAACAAAATGCACATGTGAGCTGTGTGGTTTTATTTTTAATTATCTATTTTTTAGTAAACATTTCACTAAAATTTCAAGAAATAAAATTCCACAGCCTGCTAAATGAATAAATAAAATATGATGCATAATAAAGTCAGATGATATAATGCACATGAAAAATGGGACAAGAGAAAAATAAATAGGAAATATATATACAGTCTTGCAAAGCTAACATTGGGCTCCTTTATGAAATGAATTTCTCCAGAATATTATAAGCAAACAAGTTTTAAAGTTTAAAAATGCACTCTATTATGTTATCTTAGGTTTTATGTCTAAGCATTAATGTATTTATATTTCTTTTTGTTTTTATTAATCCACTAAAATAGCCTTCAGCTAATTCCCACAACCTAAATGTAGTCCACAGATGCTATCTGCTCATAAAGAAAAAATAAATTTATATTTTGTGATGCAGCTATATTATCTTCAATGGGGGAAGTTTTATTGTATTAGATTTTTCCATTCCTGTGTAGCATAACAGTCTCGAAATCGATAAAACAGCAGCACAAATGATAAGTAATATGCAGAAAAGTAGGTCACTTGGCATTAATTCATAGAGAAAATAGGTCTGCTCAAACACAGGTCTGAGAGGCGTAATTAGTGTTAGTCACTGCTCTTCTGCTGGAAAAAGCTGTGACTGATGGCTGTCCTCTTCCCTTCCCTCCCCTCCCCTGTTTCCAGACTCTTGTGTCAGCAAACACTGAAAAAGCAAATAAAAGAGTCGTTTCAGCGGTTCTGAGGGATGCAGCCAAGCAAGGTCTGGGGTTAATGGTGGCCAAGTTTCCCAGTCCCCTCAGGCACTGACTGGGTACTGCAGACAGAGGGTTCTCTGGAAGCCAGGCTCCCTCACCTGTGGCAGCACGGCTGCTGCATCTCTTTCTTTCCTTGAGAAAATGCTACTTGAAATATAAAAACAGGAGGGTCAATCTGACAATCACAGCTCCTGTGTGTGTTGCTGGTATTTGTGTAACTTGGATCGTGGGTTCCATTAGATGACTTCTCCACTAAGCTACCTATGCCCCTGAGAAAACTACCCTGGAAATTCACGACCATGGCAGTGAAGTATTTTTATTTATGGAAAATTCTGACATGTAGGTCAGCATATCTAGGACAGATATGCAGATTCAGTTTCAAGATATATTTTGTCTAGGTTGGATATTATTTTGTATCTTACTACTTAAAACTCAGGGAATTTCACATTAAAAATATCCAGATTTTTGGATTTTCTTAAATCAGAAAATCTCACAATGGAGTCATATTCTTCTGGCAATTGGCTGAAACTAAGGAGCAAGTGTACTTATGGAACATATACCACACGTGTGACTTCCAGCTTGTCAGATTCCACACTGCTCCCCCATGGCCTCCTGCCTCCTTTGTTCATTTCCTTTGTTCGCCTTTGTGTTTTTGGACCAATGGATCTCAAAATGGTTGCAAATCAGAACCATCTAATGAACTTTTAGGCCCCAGATGCACCCCCAGAGATTGGATCAAGTTGATTTGGAGTGGGGTCGTCCTAACAATATCTCAGATTTTAATGTGTGACCACAATTGAGAAACTGGCCAGGGAGATTGTACAGTGGGCACTGATTATTTTCTCATGAAGGTCCCAATGGAGCCATCCTTGGACCTTATGATTTCCATTAAGGAAATTGCAAGTTTCTTGGTTCTTCCAAGGAAAGTTGACCTAATGTTTCTCTTCCTTTAAATTTCCTGGTGTTTGGGGATTCATTGGAGTTCAGAAATTCGAAGACTGTGTTGTCATCAAGGGATGGATCAGTATCTTGTCTTCAGCATTTATAAATACTTAGGGTCACACTCCTGCTGTTTGAATTTTTTCTTCTTATAATGCACAATGAGGAGAGCTGTAGTTTGAGAGAGCTGCAGATCAATCTCTTTCTCTCTCTCTCTAGTACTGCATCTGTGGAGTACGTCATGAGACCAACCTTTTTAATGCCCATAAAAAGACAGGATGTCAATTTAAAGCCTCATCTGTCACAAGCATTTTCAATCTTGCCATGATTTATGAAATATTGTAAATTGCAATCACTCTGGTCCATAATATCCTGGCAGCTACTTCAATAGCAAAACTTTCATCCAAAAATATGATCTATAGAAAGAATAAAAGTTGCAGAAAGGGAGTGTCATTTAATAGGTGGTGCTATTATCATGTGCTTAAAAGGGAAAGTTTTCTCAGTGAAAGGTGCTTCCTTGCTACCCCCAGGATTGATTCCCTACATAGAGCCTGGTGAGGGAAACTACTGGCTTGCAGTTTTCCATGCATCATATGAGTGAACAAGAGTTACAGAATATATATCAGAAAGAAAAAATGGGGAGAATTAAAACTTTCATTTGAAATGAACTATCTATGGTTCTGAGATCCCTACATTTTCTCCTGCAAACAGACATTCCCTGCAGCCTTTTGGGAGACGAGGGAAAGTTTTGCATAGCAGTTGGGATGGACCAGTTTGATGTGTAATGGATTGGAAGATTTAGGATGATGATGGTGATGATGATGATGATGATGATGATATAGGGAGATATACGGATGGAATTAAGTTGAGATGTGTTTCATCTGGATTTTCCTCTACAAAAACTTTCAAATAAAGGCAAAGTGACTTCTTCATATCTTGATGTCAGGTTAGATTCTCAGAAGAAGCTCAACATTTAGAATTCCTAAACTGCTCTTTGGATGTGGATTTGCTATCAACTTTGATTTTGATGTTATCAGATTCTAGAAAATTTGCCTTGGCCATATTTACAATGCAGGGATCTGTTGGAGGAGAGAGAGGGGAAAGGTAAAGACCACAGACTCAGAATTTTAAAGCAAGATGTTGCTGCTTATAAGAATATTGCAGAAAGAATGGAAGAGGTGTGCCAGCCAGAGACTGGGAACTGCCTCCTCCCAGTTTAACACATCAAAATGACAGGTTTTCTTTTATACTCAGTCTGCCCTTCAAACTCTGCCTTGTGGTCAGCTGGGGAAAAGGGGCTCCTTACACTTAGGTCAGAAAAAGGGGATGAGGGGACACTTAACAGGGGATGGGAAGGTGAAGTTATAAAAAAACAGACTTCCAAAAGTCTATTTGAAAGAGGTATATCTTTGAAAGGGTAGTGATAATATACATTTGAAAAGGATGTCAAATATACATTTGAAAAGGATGTCAAATATGCTTTTGAAAACAAAGGGAGGCACAGTGTTTGTTCTGAAGAACAAAGATTATGACATTGAAATTCTATAAAGGGGTCAAGATTGTACAAGGTAGTAAAATCTCAAAAATATTTTTGGTGTGTGGCCTTTTTAGCAAGGCAAGGAATTCTCCAGACGGTGGAGGGGCTGATTTTCTCTCAAATCCTACCTTAAGAGTCCTGTGTTCTCCTTCATGTAGTCTTGCCTGGAGTAGATACTTAACACATTTCAGCAAATAATGTTTCTCTCATAGGCAAAAAGAAGTGAGATTTGATTTTTTTTTTTTTTTTTTTGTGGTGCAGAGGATTGAACCCAGGGCCTTGTGCATGTGAGGCAAGCACTCTACCAACTAAGCTAGAGATTTCAAGTTTTGAAAGCACTTAATTATTGGTTGCAAGTCACTGTGGGAGATCGATTTTGTTGTATCTTCCGACAGTGTTGAACTTCATCTGAGCCTTGTGCTTCCAGAAAGCACTGACATTTAAGTAATCCACCACGGGTTTGTGTCATAGAAAAGACTAACAGTTGTTGAAGAAATTGCACTGGGAAGAGTTAAACAGGAGGGGAGGACTTTATCTGAGCAATATAGGAGTAAAGATGGTTGCAGTGGGGGAGAGGCAGTGAACTTAACTCTGAATATAACAGGGGCAGCTGGGGATTTCTAGTCCACAGGCAGAGTGAGAAAACCATGCATAGAAAATTGCTAAGAGGCACTGGGTTGGTACCAGGATGGGGGAAATCCTTTTTTTTTTTTTTTTTTTTTTAGAATTTGTTCTTTTTATACATACATGACAATAGAATGTATTTTGACTAGTATATTAACATGGAGTATAACTTATTCTAATTAGGATCCCATTCTTGTGGTTGTACATGAAGTAGAGTTTCACTGGTTGTATATTCACATATGAACATAGGAAAGTGATGTCCCATTCATTCTGTTTTTCCTATTCCCATCCCCCTTCCCTTCATTGCCTTTGTCTAATCCAATGAACTTCTATTTCCTCCCTCTCTTATTGTATGTTAGCATTCACATATCCGAGAGAACATTTTGCCTTTGTTTTTTAGTATTGGCTTATTTCATTTAGCATGAGAGTCTCCAGTTCATCCATTTACTGACACATGCCATAATTTCTTTCTTCTTTATGTTTGATTAATATTCCATGGTGTATATATACCACAGTCTCTTTATCCATTCATCTGTTGAAGGGTACCTAGGTTGGTTCCATAGTTTGACTATTGTGAATTGAGCTGCTATAAACATTGATGTGGCTGAGTCACTGTAGTATGCTGATTTTAAGTCCTTTGGGTATATGTTGAAGAGTGGGATTACTAGTTCAAATGGTGGTTTCCTTCCAAGTGTTTTTGGGAATCTCAATATTGCTTTCCAGACTAGTTGCACCAATTCGCGGTCCCACCAGCAATGCATGAGTGTACCTTTTTCAGTGTGGGGGAATTCTTGCTGAACTGAGCTTAACAGGCTGAGCATGAGGCTAGTTGAGAAGAGGGCTCAGAGGATCCTGACTGAAGTTTGGTCAAGGAACAAAGAAGGATTCTGTCCTTGTCTTTGAGTTCATGATTCTGGTCATATGTAGATGATGATCTAGTTTCTCTGGCTCTAAGAGCCCTAGACCCCTTTCATTTTCTTTACAAGAACCTGAATAATCTCCTTAGTTGCTGGTGCAATTGTGTTTGCAGTTTTGGTGCTGGGCCCAGGTGGGAGTGGAGCTCTCAGTGTCGGAACCCTGTTTATCCTACCCAGACAACGAGGTCCCTAGAGCCCTTTGTGTTCCATTTTTGGCTGGGGGTTGGGAGACTCAATGGTGTGTTAGTTTCTGCCTTCCCTAAATTGAATCATAATGACTCTTTGACAGGAAAACTGTCTGAAATTTCCAGAGGGCTCCTGAAAAACCACCATTTATTCATTCTTTCACCTTATAAAAAGAGAGGTGTTAGAAGTAATTAGGTTTTTTAGATATGTTGCTATTGGTGAGTTCCTTGGGAAGAGTTGCCAAATCAGGAGAGATGCTTGGCTTTCTCTAGGTTAAAGTTGTGTGGGTTAAAATTTAATTAATACAAATATTTCAAAGTCCATATGCTGTTAGAGAAGTTCCTTGAGAATTTTTTGTGCTCTTTTAGTCCATGATGTTTCTTTTCACAGGGTCCTGGTGCTTCTTTGTTTGATAATAGACAACAGCATAGTGTTATCAATCATGATTTCAGTTGTTTTTTAAATGTCAACTTGGTTGCTACTTTACCTCTTTAATTCAAATCTAATATTTTCTAGGCCAGTGGGTTTCAATTGGGATTCGCATCATTTATCCATGCAGTTTTCACAATGTGGATGTTTAGGACCCACTCAAATCTTGCTGAATCTCTTTACTTTATATTCTTACTATATCCTTGGGATAGTTTCACTTTATTATTATATTCATGGTGCATCACATCTCTGAATTATTATATATTTAACCATTTTCTCTCTACAAAGATTATGGTCATCTGTTTTTATAAATTAGATATTTATTCTTCTTTGAAAATTGGATCATAGATGGTTTTGTCTTTGGACTGACTTTACAATCATTTTTGCATACTACAGAAACAATCCAATTTCCTTGTCAGGTGCATTATTCTGTAAATAACTCTCATCAGAACTCACACTTTTGAGAACTATCAGTAATACGTTAACCACAGCCATGTCAAGGCTTCTGCCACTGATTGATAGTTTTGGTTTTGCTCTGATGCTTCCCTGAAAGCATATGCCATTAGCTACAGGCAATGTGCCTCATCTGTGATAAAGAAAGCCCATGGGAAAAGCCTCTGTCATGTGCTTTTTAAAATGTTGTTTTCATTGTAGATGGACACAATACCTTTTTTTAAGTTATTTATTTTTATGTGGTGCTGAGGATTGAACCCAGGGCCTCCTAGGTACTAGGCAAGCACTTTACCACTGAGATGCAACCCCAGTCCTCTGCCAGATACTTTTGTGTAGTCTTCTGATATTATTTAAATGATCACAAGATCACACCAGTGGGGTAAATCAGGGATGCCAGTGCTGTAGATGAGAAGCAGGTAGGTTTATGAGACTCAATCCAAGTCGAGTGGAACAAAATTTTTTTTACATAGATCTGAATGATGTCACAGTGGATGGCTGGGGGTTGTGTTTGCCTATTGTTGATATTTAATATTCTATATTTGGGGTCTGTGAAGAATACTCATTTCTTTCCTCTTAAGCTATCTGTAACTCTTAACAATTTAATGGACTATGCTTTCATAAGCAGAACTGAAACATTGAAAATGATAGCTTATTCTTCCTGCTTGTCCCCAGTAGAATTTGGAAACATTTATTGAATATGTTTATTTTCATAGTAATATAGTTATTGGCATAGATCCAATAAGACTTTTTCCTTCTTAGTAAGAGAATATAACTAAAAACATTGCTTTTATAATGATGCCTTTCCGTGGAACATCAAATTTGAGAACAATAATCATTTGATCAGATCTGAACAGACATTTTTAAGGAACTAAGGGTGTCTTTACGGAGCCAACGCTTAGAGAGCCCTCTTGGGAAACCGGCCTGAGAGCTGGGCGGCAGGGTTGCTGGCGTTCCAACTGAGCAGGGAAGGTCACTTCCTGGCAGGCCCAGAAAATGTGATGTATTTTGAGACCATTGGTAATGAAAAAATTAAACCATGTTTACAAGTATTACAGGTAAAATCTGATGGTGAGTTCTTACTTTGGCTTCCTACACTCAGGGGCTTTTAAATGTGGAGTCTGAGATTCTTTAGGTGAACTTTCTGCAAACTTAAAAAGGCCTATGTGGTAAATTACTATTCTTGCTGCACCTTGTAATAACCAAGCCCAAACTAATGAGCCCAATCTTATTTTGTAATCAGGAATAATCTTTCTTTGAGATTATTTTTGACCAAAGGGAATGACTTTAGAGAGAAATCTTGGTTCAATGCAAAGCTACATTGTCTACAGCATAACTTTAGAGTTGATACATTCTAGATTGATTCTTCATCTTTGAGCTACCCTAACATTGCTTTGTAAGTGTGGGTAGCTGATGGATATGCAGACTGGGCCTGTGTGGTAAAGACTTCAATAAGTCTCCACCTCCAAGTTCCATTCCCTTGAAAATCCTGTTTAGGTACTGACCCATAAATTGAACTTGATCCTGTCACCTCCCCAAATTATTAATTTTTACGAAGCTTTCAATCTTTCCATTTCCCTTCAATAGCTAATCATAATTTTCCAAACGAATTTTTCTGATTTTCCTTCATCCTGTCTGAGTCAGCATCTCTGAGATGCTCCTTCCCAGATCCCTACTGGGAAATGTTTGCAGCTGTTCCTTTCTCCCACGATCTGAAGAAGCCTGGTCTGTTGACCCCTGATGACTTGATATGAACCTTGAGTAACTTGCTGCCCAGCAGACCATGTGTGGGCTAAGTCTCCTCTTGGACATGCTGCTATTAGGGCATTAAAAAACCTTGTGAAGTAGTTGGGTCACAGATCCCCTTATGTGACAGGTGACCAAGATGTGGACAGTGTCACAGAGAGCACTGACATCCTGGTTGTGAACTTTGATAAAAAGAGTTGGCACTATTGCATGGCTGAACATTCCCCCCACCAGTCTCTTAGGACCTAACAGGCTGGTTGTCCTGAGTCCAACATCTGACTTTTTACTTTAATACAGCTTTTTATATAAACATTTCTTTTTTATTTTTAATTTTAATCATATCTCTTTTAAGACATCTAATCTCTAGGACTCCAAAATAACTGGCCTTTGCTACCACCTCTCAACAGATGTTTCAGCTGGTTTTATAGGAACGACATCTACATGAACTCTCCAGGGACTATTTCTTAGACCCTACTTCACCTTACTCAGGAAGTTACAATCACCTGAGTTATTCAGTGATGAGTGATATTCACTTTGATATTTGACATTTATTTATGAGGATGGATATTAACAAATAAGTGAATACAAGCATTTTGGCTAGGAAAAAAGAATAAATTAATGCTGCATCCTAAATGCAGATGTACAGCGTCATTGAAATATCATCGTGGATGATAGGAGTTCTTTCATCTCTGATGGGACAAAACCATTCCTTTCCCTCTCAAACCACTAGGTCATTTAAACTACAGGCACTCAGAGAAATATGCAAATGCTCAATAAGCATCAAATGCCAACCATGTTAAGCATTGTGCTAAGTGTTAGTGAACAGTCAGACGGACACATTTGAATTTTAGTGGCAGATACAGACAATAAACAAGCCATGAAAAGATATATAAGAGAAATACAAATAATGATGATATTTATGAAGAAAAATGGAATGATGTGATAAAGAATGAGTCGTGGAAGGCTTCCTGGAGAGGTGACCCAGGTTGAGGCCAGATGTTGCTGACAGGCAGTTCTGCAGAGAACTGAGAGAAGAGTACTTCCACCTCTCTCTGACCTCTACTCAGTCTGACCTAACAAAGCTTCCCATTTGCTCAGTAAAATATCTCATCTGTGGTGGTTTGTAGGCTAGTCACAAATATGCATCTGCCTTTAATCTACTGATCCAGAGTCAATAGTTTCATCCCAAATCTGTTTATACTGGTTGTATCACTATGCAAACTAAGGAAAGATGATTTTGTAAAAGGGATCAGTTCTATGAACATTAACTTCAATGCTATGGAAAAAAGTTTCTAAAAAGCAACTTGCTAAATATTTGCTATTATGTGGAAGGATTTTGAATGTAGGTTGCTTCTTAAGAGTCTTTATGTTTCCTCATCAGTTGAAGAGATTTAAACTGGAAATATTTGACAGGGTAGCACATAAAAACAGATGATGAAGAACTGTCTAAAGAGGGGACCCCCCATGAATTAGCCTTGCCCTTATAAATGACTGGTAGATGCATGTTTTAGGCTATAAGAAAATGTTTGAATATATTGATGGACACATTTTATGTTTTACCAGTGTAACTTTTTCCTTTAATTGACCAACCCCTGACTCAATTAGGTCAAATAAAGAAGACTTCTGTACTTTTTTTCTTATAAAAATAAGATCATATTTTCATTGTTTTGCAAACAGTCTTCCATTTTACTATCACAGCATCTCTTTGCCAGTAAATATATTTCTATACTATAATTTTAGATGCTGTAGTATTTCCTTATGTGACTGGACCATAATTTTTTAAAGTGATATATCATAGATGTTTATGAGGTTTGTATCTATCTTTACAATGATCATCCTCATAAATGTACATTAGCACACATCTTTCTTTTTCTTTTATTAATATTTATTTTTTGTTGTTTCTTTTTAGTTTTGTGTGACATTAGAGTGTATTTGGACATATCATATATACATGGAGTATAACTTCTCATTCTTGTGGTTGTATTCCCTATTCATTGTATTTCCTAAGAGTTGCTTTGTGGTCTAAGATATGGTCTGTTTTAGGACCATGTCCTAAGAATCCATGTCCTGCTGAGAAGAAAGTGTATTCAGTCATTGATGGATGAAATATTCTATATACAATTATTAATTGTATTTTTTAGTTCTATAGCTTCTTTTTTTTTTTTTTTTTGGAACCAGGGATTGAACTCAGGGACACTCGGCCACTAAGCCACATCCCCAGCTCTATTTTGTATTTTATTTAGAGACAGGGTCTCACTGAGTTGCTAAGGGCCTTGCTAAGTTGCTGAGGCTGGCTTTGAACTCGCGATCCTCCTGACTCAGCCTCCCAAGTCACTTGGATTACAGGCGTGCGCCACCACACCATGCTAGTTCTATAGCTTCTTTATTTAGTTTTTGTGGGAGGATCAATCCAGTGGTAAGAGAGTTGTGTTACCCAGTATTATTGTGTTGTGGTCTATTTGCTTCTTGAAAGTGACAAGGGTTTGCTTAATATGTAGATGCTCCGTTGTTTGGGGAATAAATATTTATGATTGTTTTGTCTTTTTGATGTATAATTCCCTTAAGCAGTATAAAATGTCTTTTGTTGTCACTTCTGATTAAATCTGGTTTAAAGTCCATGTTATCTGATATGAGGATAGAAATCCCTGCTTGTTTATGAGATCCACATGAATGATAAGTTTTTTCCCTTTCTTTTACAAAACTTCAGTCTGTGGATGTCTTTACCTATAAGGTGAATCTCCTGGAGACAGCATATCATTAGGTGTTGTTTTAAAATCTAATCTTCCAGTTTATGTCTTTTGATTTATGAGTTTAGGCTATTTATATTCGATGTTGTTATTGAGATTTGATTTTTATTCTCTGTCATTTTGATTTATTTCTGGTTTTAATTTGAATTAGTTTCTCCATTGATTCACCGTTCTTTTAATGTAGTTCCTCCCTTTGCTGGTTTTCACTTTTATTTTTCATTTCTTTTTCATGAAATATCACTTTGAATATGTTTTGCAGTGCAGGCTTTCTAGGTGTGAATTCTCTTAACTTTTATTTATTATGGAAGGTTTTTATTTAGTCTTCAATTCTGAAGCTTAATTTTGCTTGGTAAAATACTCCTGGCTGGCATCTATTTTCTTTAGAGCTTGGTGTATATTATTCCAAGACCTTCTAGCTTTGGGGATCTGTGTTGAGAGGTCAGCTGGGATCTGGTTGATTTCCCTCTAAATGTTACCTGTTGCTTTTTTCTGTCAGCCTTTAAAATTCTATCCTTATTCTGCATGTTAGGCATTTACATAATAATGTGCCTTGGTATGGGTCTATTGTAATTTTTGTATATTTGGATTCCTGTAAACCTCCTGTATTTGATTTTCCACTTCATTCTTTAGGTCTGGGAAATTTTCTGATATTATTTCATTGAAAAGATTGTGTATTCCTTTGTTTGTATGTCTGGGCCTTCCTGTATCTCACTAAATCTTAAATTTGTTTTTTTTTCGTGTTATCCCATATTTCTTGGAAGTTCTGTTCATGGTCTCTTAAAATTTTTCTTCACAGTCAAGTTTGTTTCCAAGAGCATATATTTTGTCTTCATTGCCTGAAGTTCTGTCTTCCAACTGGCCTAGTCTGTTGGTGATGCTTTCAATTGAATTTTAATTTGGTTTATTTCTCCCCTCATTTTGAGGATTCTTGCCTTTTTAAAAAGAATATCTATGTCTTTATTGAATTGATCTTTCACTCCTGTATTTTCTCTCTGATTTCAGTCCTTATACCATCCTTTTTTTTTGCAGATCAGTTTAGCTATATACATTCTAAATTCCTTCTCTCACATTTTTTCCATTGTGATGTCAGTGGATTCTGTTATTGGAGTATTTGGGTTTGTTTGGGGCAATTTTTTTCCCTTGATTTTTCATGTTGTTTGTGTGTCTGTCCATCTAACAGTATGGATCTGAGGCAGTAGATTTTCTACCCCATGGACTTATAGTGTCCCTGAATGTTTCTAGTACCTCACTGTTTAGGAGGGGACAAATAATAACAACAACCAATGCAAATAATATAGAGCATTAAATAATAAAAACAGCAAGTTTGCAAAAGAATTTTTAATTTCAAATGGTGGACAGTGAGAGAAAAGAAGTGATGTAGGATGTGAGGATTATAAGGGAGGAGAAGATAAGATAGAAGTAAAAACAAAATAAGAGTGAAAGAGAGAGCAATAGAGATTGGCTGTTAGTGGAAGAAAAGAGAGAATTAAGGGAAACAGGTAAGAAAAAACATGTATAAAGTAAAAATTTAAAAAATTAAAGATAAAAATAAAAGAATACAAAACAAAACAAATATTCTAATTATACATCCTCATCCTCAAAAAAACCCAAAAAAACTCATCCATGAAAAATAATTAGCTTCAAAAATGTTAGAAATGAGAAAAAAAATGAGTATGTATAAATGTCCATGTACCATTAAGGTCACAAACAGGGAAGAGAAAAGGAGAAAAAAATCCTCGATGAAAATTTCAAGAATTCTTTCTGTTGGCATTCAAAAGTCTCAGCTTCTCTTCTCAGCATTTTTAGGTGGACTGTGATACTCCACCCTCCAGATTACTGGAGTGAGGGAGGTAATCCTGCAGGTGGAGTTCCTAGAGGCAGGGTTTAGTCTTTGTTGGTCTGCAGGCTTTTTTGCTGAATGCCAGTTGGTCTGGGGATTTTAAATCATCACAACTCCAGGGCCCAGTAGTTGCCAGTCTGTGCTGGAAAACTGTACCCCATGGATATCCCCTGTGTTGGTCTTGTGTGGTGTAGAAGCCACTTCTTAGTCCAGTATTTCACCTGTGGATCCCACATTTCCTTGTTTTGGATTCTGTCTCCAAACTCAACCTCTCCAGCCCCCACCCTTCTGAATTCCCAGCCAGAAGTGTCGCTTTCAGCCAGCCCTACAAGCAGCAGGTTGGGGGGGGAGGGGTAGAGCTGGATGGGTTTCCACAACCAGTTGACCCCTGTGTAAACCTCTCTCCATGTTTGATTTTTCTCCTGGTCACTTCAGCACACTCTGTCATGCAGTATGTGTCTACTGGACCTGTATTTTGGGCCAAACTCAGGTTTGCCAGGAACTGGTTCTCTCAAGTGCTGGCCCCCACTCCGCACCTGCAAAATGGTTTTTTTCCTTTGTTCTTTGCACATTGCCTGGAGAGATGGCAGCTTCTTTCCTGCACAAGGATATCGTGCAGTGTGCCTTTCAGGTTTGTTGGGCAATATCCTTGATCTCTAAATTCCCCATACCCAGACACACCTTGGACCTCCCCCAAATGCAGCTGCTTTTAATTCCCTTATCCCACTCTGCTTGTGGAGGGACCACTCTGGCTGGTGCTTCTGACTTGGCCGAGGCAGCAGCTATGCCACTGGGGATTTCTTCCTTATTTTATTATATCCAACCTCTTGAGTCACCAATCTGCTTTGAATGTCCAGTTTCAAATTCCAGTAAGGTCCTCCTCACCTTTTATATGCTCACCCACCTTGCTGAGAAGCTACCTATCTGCTTTCTTGGTTTCAAGCCACGGTGCAACCAGGAACACTACCTCCTCTATTCCCCCATCTTGAAAACTCCTGCTCACATCTTTAATAATTTTTGGGCAAAATCCTAGGAGGCAAATTTCCTAGGAAGTCAAAGGCAGGTATTCCACCTCCCCCCCACCCCCCATTTTTCTACCTATACCCATCCATGTGATTTGTTACACATTTGTACATGCACATAACACACAATGTAACAACATAATGTGTCCAATTTCACTCCCTACCACTTCCCTCATCCCTCCCCATATTTCACCCCTTGGACCCTTTCCTCTACTGATCTGCTTTTGGTTATCATGAAATCTGCCACTATCTTTCTTTCCCTCTCTAGCTTCTACATTGAGAGAAAACATATGACCCTTAACCTTCTGAATTTGGCTTATTTTGCTTAATGTAATGATCTCAAGTTCCATCCATTTTCCTGCAAATGACATCATTTCATTTTTCTTTATGGCTGAATAAAACTCCACTGTGTATAGGCCACATTTTCTTTATCCATTCACCTGTTGATGGACACCTAGGTCGGGTCATTGTGGCTATTGTGAATTGTGCTGCTATAACATGATGTGCATGTATCACTGAATCATGATGACTTCATTCTTCAGGATCATACTGAGGAGAGAAGGCTGGTATGTTTTTAAGGCCTTTGTTTTGTATGACCAAATTATCCTCTGGTAAGAGGGACTATCACGTGTATTTATGGGGTGACTGTTTATGAAATTCTCTGAATATTTCTAAGGCAATTGGATAATCAGATGATGGGGTAGACTGATAAAGATTATCTGCATCTTAAGGGATGCTGAATTCAGGCCACTTGAAGGACAGAATGAAATAAAACAAAATAGCATCTGGCATATACGCGGCATTGTCACCATTGTCTGGTAAAGAGCTTGCCTTAACCAGTCAAAACCTTTGTTTTGAGTGACAAATAAAATGTAATTGAATCTCTGAGCCATTCTGTCACAGTGCTCTGCCATCCTCTCCTCTGAAGGGAAGTCATCTGCACCTTCACATTTCAAGGCTGCATGCTGGAGGACAGCAACAACTGCTGGAAGGAGCAATCTCCTATGCCAGCACACCTAGCTCTTTTTGATGATGTCTGTATAAAATTTGTCACTTTCTTTCCTTTAATCTACTGTATGGTCACTTTAAATGCCATTCTTTGAAATGTCTCTTAGAGAAAAATAATTGCATTAGCTGCAAACACCTAGACACAGCACCAACCCAGAATGATCCAGCAGTCAGATTTCACACTTTTCCTCCCATAGCTGTCCCTGGATGTCTTTTGAGCTGATAATTAGATTTCCAGGGTTTTCTTTCTCATTAATGGCTCTGGTACTGTCAAAACCCCCATTGAGAGTGAGACTTATTTAAGGGAGAAATTAAATTCCAATATAGAGAGAAGAGCCAGGAATTCCCTTCACATCATCCAGTGATAACAATATCACTTGCAACTCGATGCCTTGAAATTTATTGAATTAGAGTATTTTTATTGTTCCAAACTCAACTAATGGCTTCCAGATTGGAAATGCTCGCATTTAAAAATGCTCATAAGTTATAACTCGTTTCTTCTTACACTGCATCTTTGGAGATAAGTGCTGGGCCATCTTTGGAAGCAGAATCCCTCAAGCATCGTGGATAGGGGAGAGTCTTCTCTCTTCCACTGCAGGGTAGCTGACCCAGAAATGGACCCCTGAGCATAATGAGAGAGAGGCAAGTGGAGGGGTGGGCACTGTGTTCTGTGGAAACAGGCAGAAGAAAGTCAGCTAATTTCCTTTTGGGGCATCAGAGCAGCCCTACAGAGGAGGTGATTCTTGTGCCATGCCACAAAGAATGAGTAAGGATTAGCTAGGCAGAAAGATCATGACAGGTGGAGGAGGGCAGGTATATTGGAAGGTGTTTTAGATTTTTCGCTGCTGTGACTAAATGATCTGACCAGCACAAATATAGAGGAGGAAAGGTTTATTTGAGAGCTCACGGTTTTAGAGATCTTAGTCCACAGAAGGTCGGCTCCATTCCTCGGGGCTCAAGGTGAGGCTCATGGTGGGAGAGGGTGGTGGAGGGAAGCAGCTTGCATTATGGTGATCAGGAAGCAGAGAGAGAGTCTCCACTCTCCAGATACAAAATATATACCCCATAGCCACACCCCAAATCCCACCTTCTCCCTTCACACCCTACTTGCCTCCAGGTACCACACAGTTAATCCCATCAGGGATCAATTCACTGATTAGGTTAAGACTCTCACAACCCAATCATTCTCCTCTGAACCTTCTTACATTTTTTCACATGTGAGCTTTTGGGGGACACCTCACATCCAAGCCACAACAGAAGGATTGCAGCAGGGACGATCAGAGGATGGGTTGCAGAAGAGGAAGCAGTGACTGTTTGTGAAATGACCTGAGGGGACCAGACAGGCTTTTCTCTCCAAACCTTCTGCCTTACTGGCTTTACCATGGCCTGCGGTTAATTTTGTGACATGCTATTTTAAAAATGGTGAGGTCTTCCTTGGTTTCAAGAACCCCTATTAAAAAGGGAACAGGACTGAGAGGAATGAAGGAAAATAAAGTTATTGTTGAGTTTCCTGTAGGGTTCCAAATTCTGTTTTAGCTTCTGAAACGGGGGAATCACAGTTGGCAGAGTCCCTGCCTCCCCTGATGAAGAGGAGTGTGTAGAAGGGTGGGATTGTGAAATTATAGGTGAAAAACTGGAATAGACCTGCCCAGACCCCTCCATGGGAGATATCAGAACCTTTGAATTCTTTCTTGTCTTGTCATTGCTCCTAACTATATAAAAGAAGTGATTGTTCTTACCCTAGCCTCCATAGCTATGAAAAAGGAGAATCAAAGGTAATACATTTAATGGTAATCAAAGGTAATACATTCCAAGTGAGGAGTTTGGCTGTTTTAAAATTTGTAAATGAAAGGTGACTTCAGTTACCGCTGCCTGATACCGTATTTGGCAGCCTTTACTTGTGAGCAGGTGGAGGTAGATTATCTGATACCCTCGTTATCTCCCCTCTGCTCAGGGGTTTTACAAGAAGAATCTCTTAAGCTTCCAGGAGAGGTATTTTTAAAAGCAATTCCACAACGAAGAAGGAATAGCCTTTCTTTTGAATAGAAGTAGGACATGGTTTTCTGACTGTGTGTGTGTGTGTGTTGTGTGTGTGTTAACAAACTAACTCATTTGTTAGTTTCAGGGTTTTTTTTTTTTCACTTTACATTTTCTACAGCTTTGATGAGGTACAATTGACACACAGCACATTGTACACATTTATATGTGCAATCTGACACACGTATACAACTGTGCAACTGTCACCACAACCAAAGTGGATAAAGCCAGCATTTCTAGAAGGTTCCTTATGTCCCTTTGTAATTTGTCCTAACTCCTGTTCCCACTCTCCCTGAGCAACTGCCAATCTGCTTTCTGTCACTACATAGCTGCCTGTTGTTCAGGTTTGTAAACAAGGGGAAAAAAAAATCCAGATTCAGGGACAGCTAGCTGCTTACTCCAACACCTCCAATACTCTTCCCTAGAAGGGTCTGAATATTTATGTCCCCACCATTCATAAGTCAACTCCTGAATTCCCCAGGGGATGGTATGTGGAGGGGGCCCTTGGGAGGTGATTAGGTGATGAGGGCAGAACCTTCATGGATGGCATCAGGTCTTTACAAGAGACCCAAGAGAGACCCCTCACCCTGTTCATCCTGTAAGGACACAGTGAGAAGGCGAGGCCCAGCGGGTATTCGGTTGGGGTCCAGGTTCTTTGTATCTCCAACAAAGAACTGAGCAAGACACGCAGACAAAACAGGCAGAGCGCAGATTTATTGAAAGTGAAAGTGAGAGTAACACTGGGAAGGAGAACACTGTGTGTGTGTGCATAAGAGAGCAGGGTGGGGGGTGCTCAAGGGGTATTTCTGTCCTACAGGCTGAGCTGTGAGGTGTTCCCCTGCAAGATCCAAGACCCTGCCCCATTTTTCCTATTGGTTATTTTATGATACCTAATTAGAATATTGTCCCACTTGACCCCATTGGTTACTTTATTTCAACTAATTAGAATACTAAACCTGTAGTGGGGTTACCAGGTACGTTTTCAGCGGCGGAAGTTGTCCTGGCAGCGGCGGGAGCTGTCATGGTAATGGGGCTTCCTGCAAACAGGGACGTGCTGACTCACCCATCTTGGACGCCTGCTGGCATTTTTCTCGTACCCTGTCCCTGCCGTCCTGATGTTCCTAAACTCCTACCTAACAGAGGAATGTTCTGAGGATCAGCAAACGGGTTCTTTCAGGACACCGAATCTGCTGGTGCCTTGATCTTAGACTTCCCAGCCTTCAGACTGTGAGAAATAAATATTTGTTGTTTATAAGCCACCCGGTTAAGGCACTGCTGTTCAAATGGACAGACTCCACCCTCTCCTTTTAAGTAAATCCTGGAGGTCAACAAAAACTACAGAAGATTTTTTTCCCCAGCTTTTCTTGCAGCTAAATATTACCTTGTGACCAAAGTTCTTGCCAATGAGATAAGGAGAAGTGTGGTACAAGACTTCTGGGAAGATGTTTATAGGAGCCAACATGGCTGAAAATGGGCCTTTTGCCTCTTCTCCCATTTCTCTTCCTGCTGTATAGAATGTGTTTGTAATGGCTGGAGCTCTGCCAGCCTTCTTGGACTATGAGGTGACCTTAAAAATTGAAGCCAAATACTGAGCTGAGCAGAGAGAGAAGCCTGCTTTACTGATGTCACTGTGAAGCATCCATACTAACCAGCATTATTTCCGTCTGCACTTCCTTTATGTGAGAGTGTCATAAATTTCTAATTTACTGAAGGAACTCTCATTTCGCTGTTATTTTTATATGCAGTTGACTCTATCCTAACAGAAACATTCATATTTCTATTTTTGCTTTCTCATAATAGTCACAACAATACCATCTGCTTTTCCTTGCATTTGGATTACATACCTGATGTAGATCCTCTTTTAAACATTTATATTTCACTTAGCTCTGACAGGGCTGCAGTCACTTTGCTGGGGTCAAGCCAATCTCCTCAAAAAAAATAAAAAATAAAAATAAAAAAAACATTAGCAAGCAAGTTGTTACGGCTGCTTGATTCTTGAGGCTCCGACACATCGATTTCTCTGATGGGATAAACTGTTACACATTTCAGCACCTTATTACCCCAAGGGAATTTCGTGAGGCATGGTGCCTTCAACACCTTCAAAGGAGAGCAGGGAGAATCCTGACAGCCTTTCTCCATGTTAGGACAAGGAAGAATGAAGAAGCTATAAACTTATATACTGAAGGAAAATCACCATTAGGGTTAAAGATGAATCTGCTAGGGACAGTTCTCCCTTCTTGACAGGCTCATAGGTTATTTCCGGCACTGACTGGTTTAGTGTGAAAGGTCCTTTTCTGCAACAGGAGTGAACAACTGAGTCCTCACTGTTGCATTGGCCACCAGGCACGAGGGTCCACAGTGCAGTGTGGCGATGAACTTGGAATGCTGCTTTATGGACTGGGTTCTAGGACACCACTTTTTCTCTTGCCTTTAACAAGCTTTCCCTCCTCAGGCAATGTGTTTTGTGCTGTAAAATATAAACTTAATTAAGCTCTGTTAGGTGCTGTGTTCTTGTGCAAAAAGGAAAATGGATGAACCATAATAAAGAAGAATGGGCCTAGGCAAACATTTGTGCTTTTTTTCATGGGTGTTTCTGGAAATTAAGCTATTAAATCAGGAGAGCAGGTCAGGCTGCTTTGATATTTATTTTTCATTCCTTGACTGCAAAATAACAGGCTTAGCTTATAATGACATAAAATCAACACCTACTGTGTTCCAGCCATTCATTCTGGCATCTATCAAAAACATCTCCTAGGTTTGTCTAACACGATTTTTTTTCCTTCATAAAAGCTTGAATCGTATTAGTCATGATGCCATTCTACTCTGTTTAAAGAGATTTCTATAATTTCTCTCATGCCTTGCCTTGTAGATTTTAGTGATAAAACAAAGATGAGTACATTAAAAAGTTTTGTGACTTGTAGAAATACCTTGAGCTGGATGTGGTGGCACACACTTGTAATCCCAGCAGCTCAGGAGGCTGAGGCAGGAGGATTATAAATTAAAAGCTAGCCTCAGTCTCAGAACTTAGTGAGGTCCTGAGCAGTTAGTGAGACCCTGTCTCAAAATAAAGAATAAAAAACAGGTTAGGGATGTGGCTTAGTGGTTAAGCACCCCTGGGTTCAATCCCTGGTACACCCCCCCCCAAATGCTGACATTTTTTCATAGACTTTTTGGTATTTTTCTGGTTTTTAATATTTTTTTCCATCAGTGAATTTTTAAATCTTTATTTGCATAACAATATTGTAAACAGTTTACTAAAGGCATGAACTGTTTGAATTTATCTTGGATCCATGTAACTCAGTCTTTATTTTTTTAGCTTAAACTTTACAAAGGCTTGTTTCAAAATCACATTTTCCAAAGTCTTCATTATTTTCCAATTGAGAAAAAAATTTTCTGTGCCATCAAACAATTACATGTATTGAATTTGTCTTATTCTCATAACATTTTCTATCCCAGAGGAAGAAGACAGGTTGACTTGACTTAACTTTATGTAAAACTTCCTTTCATTTCCTTAACTCAGATCATATAACCATTATAAGAACAGACTGTTGCTTTATTGATTTTGATACGAGTCAGAATCACGCAGTTTCCTCGCCGTCCGTCATGCTCCCAGATTGAAAGCCCTGGAGATTGGAGATGTGTTTCTCTCCCTGAACCTCTTTCCTGCACCCAACAAATGTTCCACTTCTGGTTGTTGAATCCATTTGAAAGCAATGGAACCAGAAAACAGAACTTCTTGACTTGTGCTCCCAAGACATGTTGACATAAAACTAGTTCAACTTAATCATGTAAAAAATTGACTAAAGTCAGGCATTTTGTGGTTATATAGAGACAATTCCAAAAGTTTGACTCTTTTTACTCTTGAGTTTTTCATGTAGGAGGTCAAAATCAGTCAAAGAAGGCAATTCTCAGCTATTCAGGAATTCTCTTTTCTGAGGGCTCCTTGTCTTGATCCTGAAGCCCTGAGGTTAGAGAAGGTCATGTTTGTCCCTGCAGGCCAGTGCTTCATCTGGAGTACATTTAAGCAATACACGTTTATTGCTGAATAAGTGACTGACAGCCATACATAGTGGATACTATGGTCTTGAGCTAGTTAGGGAACTTGACTAACAGTTTTACTTTTTACTTTAAAATCCTTTTACTTATTGTCTCTGAATTTTATATATTGCCTGTCCTCAGTTCTTTGTGTAGCTTTTCCTAAGGATGTTTTTCATTATGGTTCATTTTCTTGGTATTCAAATGTTTTTTATTTTTTAAAGTTAATTGACACAGTCATTGTTCATATTTATGTGATTCCATGTGACCTTTCAATATCCATGTGCAATGTGCAATGATCAGATTAGGGCAGCTGGGATATCTATCACCTCAAACTTGTCAGTTCTTTGTACTGGGAACATTTGAAATCCTCCCTACTACCTATTAAGAAGTATTCAGTGAAGTATTGTCAACTATAGTCATCCTTCTGTTCTGTGCAACATGAGAAGCTATTCCCCCTACACAACTGCACCCCTGTACCCACTAACCATCCTTTTTCCTTTCCCTTCCCAGCGCCATTTCCAGGCTTTGGTAACCACTATTTAATTCTCTATTTCTTTGAGAGCAACTTTTGACTTATAAATTTAAGTGAGGATATATGGTATTTGTCTTTCGTTCCTGACTGATTTTATTTAACATAATGTTCTCCAGTTCCTTTCATGTTGCTGAAAATAACAAAATTTCATTTTTACAGCTGAATAATATTTCATTGAGTTCATATACTACATTCCCCATTTTCTTTATCCATTCACCCTTCAATGGCCACTTAGGTTGATTCCATATCTTGGTTATTATGAAAAGTGTTGCTTTGAAGTGGGGATGTTTCTTCCGCATGCTGTTTTCAATTCTTTTGGATATGTACCCAAGAGTGGGATTGCTAGATGACATGATAGGTCATTTCTATGTTTTTGAGGAAACTTCATACTGTTTTCCATAATGGCAGTAGCAATTTACATTCCCCAGAACAGTGTATGGGAGTTTGTGTATATATATATATATATATATATATATATATATATATATATAAATGTATATATGTATATGTATATATGTATATATACATATATGTATATATATTCATTATATATGTATATATATATTTGTATATGTATATATATTTATTTATATGTATATATTTATTTATTTTTGCCTTTGCCTCCTCACCAGTATTTGTTATTTTTATTTTTTTTGTCTTTTGATGAAGACAAAAAGCCAGAGTGGGATGATATCTCACTGAGGCTTTGCATTTTCCTGATGGCTAGTGATGTTGAACATTCTTTTCTTATACCTGTTGTACAGATGTGCATCCTCTTTTTAAAGAAATGTCTGTTCAGGTAATTCGTCCATTCTTTCATAGATTATTTACATTTTTTTGTTGACTTATTTGAATTCCTTTTGTATTCTGAAAGGCTATCCCATGTTGGATGGATACTTTGCCAGTGTTTTCTCCTATTATATAGCTTGTCTCTTCACTCTGTTGTGTCTCTTCTTGTACAGAAGCTTTTGAGTTTGATATAATGCCATTTGCCTGGTTTTGGTTTTGTTGACTGTGCTTTTGGGATCATATCCAAAAACTCTGCCCAGACCAATGTCCTGAAGTGTTTCCCCTGTATTTTCTTCTAGTAGTTTCATGTTTTACATATAAGTCTTTGGTTCATTTTGAGTTGATTACTTTTGTATGTGGTGAGAGTAAGGGGTCTAATTTCTTTATTCCACATATGGATATTCATTTTCTTAGTACCACTTATTAAAAAGTGATGCTGATGTATGTTCTTTCTGCCTTTGTAGAAAATCAGTTGGCTGTAAATACGTGGATTTATTTCTGAGTTCTTTATTCTGGTCCCTTGGTCCATGTGTCTGTATTAATGCTGGTGTCATGGTGTTTTAGTCAGTATCATTTCACAGTGTATTTTGAAATCTGGAATTGTAATGCCAGTTTTGTTCTCTTTGCTCACAATTATTTTGGTTATTTGAGGTCTTTTGAGGTTCTGTATGAATTTTAGGAATGTTTATCCCATTTCTATGAATAATGCCATTGATATTTTGATGTAGATTGAATTGAATCTTTAGATTACTTTGGGTAGTATGGACATTTTAACAATATTATTTTTTCCATTCCATGAACATGGGATGTCTCCATTATTCTGGTATCCTCTTGGATATCTTTTTTTCTCTCTTTCTTTCTTTCGTAAAGACAATTCACTTGTTGGTTAAATTTATTTCTAGGTATTTTGTTACTTTTTGTAGCATTGTGAACAGGTTTGCTTTCTTTTGATATCTCAGAAATTGCATTATTGGTATATGTTGATTTTGTATCCTGCAAACTTATTTAATACACTTATCAATACTCACAACTTTTGGGTAAAATCTTCAGGTTTTTTATATATAAATAATGTCATCTGCAAGCAGGTATACTTTAGCCTCATTCTTTCCTATTTGTACAACCTTTATTTGATTCTCTTGTCTTATTATCTGACTTCCAGAAACATGTTGATAAGTTAGTGAAAGTGGCCATCCTTATCATGTTGCTAATCATAGAGGAAATGATTGCAACTTTTCCCTTAAAGTGTAATGTAGGCTGTGATTTTGTCATGTAGAACCCTTCTTTTATAGAGGTACATCCCTTTTATATCTATTTTTTTGAGATTTTTATCATGAAGGCATGCCAATTTTTTCAAATAATTTTTATGAATCTAATGAGATGATCATATGACTTTTTAATCTTTCATTCTGTTCATGTGATGTATCATGTTCACTGAAATCTATATATTCAACTATCCTTATACTGATGAAATAAATTTCACTTGATTTAGGTGTCTAACCTTTTTTATATACTAATAGATTTGATTTGCTAGTATTTTTTTCTGGTAAGTTTTATCAGAAAAACTATAGTTTTACGTCTATGTACATCAGGAATATTGGTCTGAAGTTTTCTTTTTTGTCATGTCCTTGTCTGGTTTTGGTATCAGGGTAATACTGGCCTTGTAGAATGAGTTAGGAAGGGTTCCCTCCCTCTGAATACTTTGAAATAGTTTGAAAAGAATTGATATTTGTTTTTCCTTATTCAGTTGGTAGAATTAGAAGTGGCTTCATCTAGTCATGGACTTTCTTTGTTGGGAGACTTTTTAGTACTAATTCAATTTCCTTTATTTGTTGCAGGTCTTTTCAGATTTTCTGTGTCCTCATGATTTAGTTTTGGTAGGTTATGTGTCCAGAAATTTATTCATTTCTTTTAGGTTTTTCAGTTTGTTCCATATGATTGTTCATAACAGTCCCTAATCATCCTTTTTATTTTTATGTTGTCAGTTGTTATGTTTTCCTTTTCATTTCTCATTGTGTTCATTTGGTCTTAATCTGGCTTTTTTTTTTTTTTTGGTTAGTCTACATAAGGATTTATGGATTTTATTTATCTTTTTAAAAACCAACTATTCCTTTCATTGATCTTTTGTATATTTTTAAGTCTCTATTTCACTTGTTTCTGCTCTAATTTGCTACTGCTTTCCTTTGACTAAATTTTTTATTGCTTTTTTTAGTTCTTTGAGTTTCATCAGTAGGTGGTTTATTTCAAAACATTTTTTTTTTATGTAGCTTCTTGTTGCTAAAAACTTCACTTACTACTGCTGTTGCTGTATCCCATAGATTTTGTTAATTATGTTTCATAAATTAATTTTTAAACTTCCATTTTGATTTCTTCATTGACCCATTGGTCACTCAAGGGAATGTTGTTCAATTTCCAAGTATTTTTGAAATTCCTAAATTTGCTAATGTAGATTTCTAGATTTATTTCACTGTACATAGTATGCATCTGATTTTTTTAACTTGTTAAACTTGTTTTGTGGTCTAACATGTGATCTATCCTTGACCAAATCTCATGTGGTAAGAAGAATATGTATTCTGAGACTATTCCATGAAATGTTTGTATATATTTGTTATTTGGTTTATCAAATATTTTAACTTCAATTTCTTTGTTGATTTCTTTTGTCTAGATGATTTGTCTATTGATGAAAATGGGATAAAGTTTCTATTATTATTGTATTTAAGTTTATCTCTCCTTTTAGATCTAATAATGCTTGTTTTATGTAATTTGAAGATCAGAATTAGTTTCATATACATTTATAATTGTTATTTCCTTTTGTTAAATTGATCCCTTTATGGTTATATAGTAATTCTTTTCTATTTTTACAGTTGTGTTTAGACTGGCAGTCTCTCTTAATAAGTGTAGGTATCCCTGCTTGCTTTAAGTTTTTATTTGTAGTGCATACCATTTTTTTATTCCCTGACTTTCATTCTATTCATTTCTTTACTAGTTAAGTGAGTTTCTAATAGGCAATATATCATTGGGCATAGCTTAAAAAATCCATTTATCCAGTCTATATTTTTAATTGGGGAGAATTTAATTCAATTATTAAACTGGTAAGTTATTATTGATAAGTAAAGACATATTCCTATCATTCTGTTGGTTTTTCTTCTGATTGCTTCACATATACTTCATTGCTTTCTTCCTCTCTTTTTTCATCTTTGTGATTTGGTAGTTTTTATATGGATAAGTTTTTTTTTTAACTTCATCAAAATTTAAAATGTTTGTACATCAAAGAACATTATCAGGAAAACCAAAAGACAACCTACAGAATGGAAGAAAATATTTTCAAATCCTTTTATCTTCAAGGGCTTAGTATTCATAACATTTAAAGGACTTTTATAACTTAGAAAAATGATAATACAGTTAAAATTAGGCAAATGACTTGAAAAACCATTTCTCCAAATAAACTATACAAAACACATAAAAAGATGCCCAAACATGTTAGTCATGAGGAAAATGCAAATAAAACCATGAGCTACAACTCCATGACTACTCATTGGCTATTATAAAAAATGGAATAAAAGTATTGGCAAGAATGTAGAGAAATTGGAACCCTCATATATCACTGGTGGGTATGAAAAATGGTACAGCCACCATGGAAAAGTTTGGTGGTCCCTCAGAAAGCTAAAAATAAAATTACCATATGACCTAGTAATTCTACTCCTAGATACACCAAAAGAATTGAAAACAGGTTTTTAAATACTTGTACATATTCATGCATATAGCAGTACTATTTTCAATAACCGAGATGTGGACACAGCCCAAATGTCCATCAATGTTTGATTGGATAAATTGTGGTATGTTCATACAATGAAATGGAATGAAATACTGATGCAGTACTACAGTCTGGATGAATGTCAAAAACATGCTCAGTGAAAAGGAACCGATTAGATATTGTGTTATTCCATTTATATGAAAAATCCAAAATAGAAACTAGAGACAAAACCGACTAGTGGTTACCAGGGACTTGAAAGAAGGGAGAATATAGACTGACTGTTTAATGAGTGCAGGGTTTTTCTTTGGGGTGATGAAAATGTTTTGGAATTAGACAGGGATGTTGGTTACACAACCCTGGGAAGACATCAAATGCCACCAAATCATACATTTTAATATGCTTAATTTTATATGACTTTCCTGTTGATAACATTTTTAATAGTTACAGGAATTGATTGTAACATTGATTTTTAAAAGAGTTCATGCATCCATATTGATACTTAAAAATTTTTAAGTTGGAATGGGACATTGAAGGAAGAACATATTCTTGATAAAAAAAATACTGATTAATAAATTTAAAAGAGTATTTTAGTCACCATTTTATAGTCACTATGATAATTGATTTAATAATGCTGAAACCACTGAATTCTTCACAATAGACTATTCACAGTCTCAAGGTACCATCACGTTGATTTTTTATTACTTTTAAAGGGAAAGAGGACCTTTATAATAGAGACATCTGACATCACCTTAACCAAATGATCAGACACAATTCAGGCACTCTAAAACACGTTAGTAAAAACAGCTGTGCAAGAGTGAACAAATGTGCCAACACAATAATTGGTAAATCTAGGTGAAGGGAATACAGGTGTTCATTGAACTATTCTTATACTTTTTTCTGTAAATCTGAAATTTTCAAAAATAAGAAAGTAGAGTAAAGATGAAATTTGGATATGAGCCTTTCCTATTTAATAACGTTTCTTAAGCTTAATTGATCAAACTCATTAGCCTAATTCTTAAAGTTTCCATACGATTCAGCACCTGCTCATCTTTGAAATCTTATTTTTTTCTATTACATTTCTCAAACTATTTTAAACATTAGCTAAACCATTCTGCTTCCCCTTGTTCAAATTGTCCATGTTCTCTTGCCCTTGATAAGGGTTTTTAAAAAAATTTAATTTGTTCTTTTTAGTTATTCATGACAGTAGAATGTATTTTGACATATCATACATGCGTAGAGTATAACTTTCCATTTTTGTGGTTGTACATGATGTGGATTTCCATTGGTCATGTATTCATGTGTGGACATAGGAAAGTTATGTCCAATTCATTCTACTGTTTTTCCTGTTCCCATCCTTACCTTTCCTTTATTCCCCTTTGTCTAATCCAGTGACTTCCATTCTTCCCTCTCCCCCGCTTGTGAGTTAGCATCTGCATATCAGAGAGAACATTCAGACTTTGGTTTTTTTGGGGGGGAATTGGCTTATTTTGCTTAGCATGATAGTCTCCAGTTCCATCCATTTACTGGCAAATGCCATAATGTCATTCTTCTTTATGGCTGAGTACTATTTCATTGTGTATATATACCACATTTTCTTTATCCATTCGTCTGTTGAAGGGCACCTCAGCTTAGCTATTATGAATCAAGCTGCTATAAATATTGATGTGGCTGTGTCACTATAATGTGCTGATTTTAAGTTCTTTGGGTATATACCAAGGAGGGGATAACTGGGTCAAATGGTGGTTTCATTTCAAGTTTTCTGAGGGATCTTCATACTGCTTTCCAGAGTGGTTGCACCAATTTCCAGTCCCACCAGCAATGTATGAGTGTATCTTTTCCCCCATATCCTTGCCAACATTTACTGTTATTGGTATACTTGATAATTGCTGTTCTGACTGGAGTGAGATAGAATCTCAGTGTCGTATTAATTGCATTTCTCTAATTGTTAGAGATGTTGAACATTTTTTCATATATTTGTTGACTTTATTCTGTGAAGTGTCTGTTCAGTTCCTTAGCCCATTTATTGATTTGGTTATTTGTTTTTTTGGTGTTAAGTTTTTTGAGTTCTTTTTTTTTTTTTAATTTACTTATTGATTCATTGAACACAAATGGAGTACAGCTATTGTTTCAATGGTTGTACACAAAGTAGAGTCACACCATCTGTGCTTTCTTGCATGTACACAGGGCAATGATATCTGTCACACACTCTGTTATTGATTTTACCCCCCACCCGCCCCCACCCTTCCCTTCCCTCTATGCTAGCTATCTTTCCTCCATTCTTGCCATCTTTCCCCCCCACATTATGAATCATCATTCATTTATCAGAGAGACCATTCGGCTTTTGGATTTTTGGGACTGGCCGATCTCACTTAGCATAACAGTTTCCAACATCATCCATTTACCTACAAATGTCATAATTTTATTCTTCTTTATGGCTGAGTAATATTCCATCATGTATATATACCACAGTTTCTTTATCCATTCATCTACTGAAGGGCATCTA